>VZSF01007321.1:821763-982815 GCA_013398295.1 Chionis minor
GACGCTGCGGGATGCGGCACCGGGGGGCTCCGCGCCGGGAAGGGAGCGCCGGCCGGGAGCAGACCCCTCCTCCCGGGGTAGGCGCCGGCTCCGTGTCCTAAAGATGTCGGCAAGCCTTTCTTATTTTTGCCTTTTGCACCGCAATTGCCGGGGGGCGGGTGCCGCTGCCAGCGGGCTCGCTCCCGCCGCCCCGCGCTGCGTCTTCCCCGCTGCCCAGCCGCCCCCTCCCGCCGGCAGCGCCCCGGATTATCAACCGGTGCCGGCAGCCCGGCTGCCATTAGCTTCGCTCCTCCCTCTCCCGGCGATGCCCGGCGCGGGGAGCCGGGGGCAGCTCGGGGCGGTGGCACCGGGAGAGGGGAGCGGGCAGGCGGGCGGCGGGGGCCGCAAAGGCCGGCTCCCAGCGGCCGCGGTGGGCACACGCAGACCCGCCGAGCCCCGAAGTCAGCTTGGGTGTCTCCTCAGGAGAAAGCCCGACTGGATCCGCAGCCAACCCACGGCTGAGTGCGCTGCCAGAGGCTGTTTGTGGGTACCTACCCTGTGGGTAGCGCCCTTATCTCGGGGGGATAGTCCTGGCTCCTTATCCCTGCTTCCAGGCTGCCCTACGCTTGGTGACACGAAGTTGCCGAACCAAGGAGGGACCTGGAGCCTCCTCTGCCAGTTCAGATTTACTGCTGGCCTGCCAGCGTCCTGGCCTGTTGGTGTCTATCCGCCGACAGACACCTTGCGGTGCCTGTGTAGCCCAGGGACTATTATTTTCTGCAATTTATTCACTGCTGAAAGCTAGGATATTTTCTCAAGAGGTGGAAGGTGTGGCCTTGAACATCTTTGGAGAGAGGAAAGGAAGGATTTTAAGTCTTGCGCTCTTCGTGTAAAAGACAAAAGGCATCACTGCATTTGCCCTGTGCAGACAGCGGTGGCTGTAATTGTATTTTGCGCGAGGCCTGTCAATACGTGACAGCTGTGAGGTGAGAAAGCCTTCTGGACTCGGCCCTTGGGGAGGCTTAGGAGGAAATTCAAGAATTTTAGGCTCATCTCAGTTCAGCCATGGATTAGGCTGCCGCGGCGCTCAGGTCTAACAGCCAGGGCTAGGCATGTGCCAAGCTGCAACTTCAAAGTATAAATTAAGTGCTGCAACTGTAGAGCACCTGCCATGTGTAGGCAGCAACTGAGTGTTGTTTGTTTTTAGATCGCAATCTTAAACCAGTGACTTTTCCTTTTTACAATTAGAATTTCGGCAACTAAATTTACTACAAATCACACTTTAGGAGCCAGTCCTTTATGGGATCCCGCCCTTGCTGACTACTTAGGAAAGTCTCTGCCTTTGATCCTATCGATACACCACAAATGAGATTTTGCAGATTCTGCTCAGTTTGTATAAAAGAACGTTCATGGATAAAGAAGCTTGAATTTCACTCCTTGCCATATGGAAAACACACACAGCTCATCTCTGTTGAGCTGGATGCCAAGGCGTTGCTGATCAGATAACTCCCCAATTACTCCGGACTGGATGACAGCACAAGGGTGGGTGGGGAGGTCACTGTGGCAATAACTTCCAATTCGGGTCAGAAAAGCTGGACTGAGGAGGACCAGTTTTTGCTCTGCAATCTCAAGCTTAAGGCTCAGTCCTGGAATCTCAGCTGAGTCTGGAAAAGCAGTGGCTGCGAAGTACTTTGTTATTTCCACCTCCCAAGGAAACTGTAATCTTTTGCTTTGTGGATTCAGCCCTCACCCAAGTATCCTGTACACTCCAGGGGGGTGCTGGGCTGTTATGTGACAACGTTTTCTGACTACACCAGCTGCAGAGCCCAGACACTCGCGGAGTTGGTGGCTCTTTCTGCTCCATTTGGTTGCTTATCAATTCTTGGTTCAGATCTGCACTTCCCAGTTTGATGGATTCACGTTTGTTGCCTGACCACCTTCTTATTCACATCTTCATCCTTCAGAGCAAAAAGACTCAAGCACTCAAACAGTGCACACAGCGGCTGGGGCAGGGCGAATCTTTCATGCTGAAGAGTTTTGAGGGCTGCTGTCTCCAGATGGCAAATAACCAGTCATTCGCAAATCTCGCTTCTCTCACAGTCCTTTTTTGTGTGTAAGCTGTCTGTGAGCGCTATTTTGCATGACAGCAGTTTTCCAATTCACAAGTCCACACTTTGGATACAGGAAGATGAACTTGTATTAAAATTTGCATGTTTGCAGTTGTGTACAGAGTGATGGAAGAGTGTTTTTTGAGTAAATTGAAATAAATATGCGGGTCGATTAATCTGTCCGTTCAAAATCATCTCTAGAATTTTTAAAGTGTTCAGAACTTGAAGGGAATAATTTTATATTCATTTAAACTTTTGTGTTTGTTTTCCCGTTTATTTCTGTTTGTAAAATTTAATGCTGAGTTTTGGGACATCTGTGAGTCCTCTAGAGGGCAAAATAGATTTAACTTTAGCTCCCCGAGGAAGGCAAAGGATAACCCTGCAAACATGCTTTTTTCCTTCCTCATGAGTGGATAATTTAAAACATCCTCTTTCTTTGTGGCTCTTGAGCTTTGATTCTCAAGTGTACTTAAGTGCCTAATTAAATGGGAATTAGGTATTTGAATTCTTGTGTGGCCCTAAACCTTAGGGTTTAACTGACTTTGTGACACTCTGTGCCTCTCGCCTTGCAGGTGTGGGTATGGCCATGAGAAAAATGGGAAGCATGGCTAAACCAGATGTTTACATTATTAAGGATGGGGACACAATCACTGTAAAAACAGAAAGCACCTTCAAAACTTCACAGTTCAGCTTCAAGCTTGGAGAGAAATTTGAGGAAAACACATTAGATGGCAGGAAAACTCAGGTCAGTATACTAGACTTCCTACTGAAAAAGCATAATTCTTTGGGTGTTTTACAGACGGAGATGCTATTTAAAAATTAGTTTTGACATCCATACTAACAAAGCTTTGTTTGATGAACAGCTGTCCCTGTAAGTCTCATTGAAATAAACTAATTTTTTTTCCCCCCTGAATTAAGCAGCTTCCAAAGAGGGGAAAATGCTGAAGCCAATAGTCTTGTGTATCTTGTTGTTTTCAATATGTAGCAGAAGCATTGTGTTAGTAAAACTAACAGACCTCTAAATCTCTGTTAAAGCCAAATGCCAGTTTATTTGAAGCCTGTGAAAAAAAAAATCCCATTGACGCTTAATCAGAGGCGATTGAGCCCTAGGGTTAGCCTTTCTGCTCAGTCTCATATTTGCATAACAAGGGAGCCTGGTTCAGTGTGCAGGGGAATAACAGACACACAGGGCATACCTGTGAATCACAGCCCCTCATCTCCAGTTTTGGGAGGCGAAGAGCTTCTGCCTGCGCCAAGCAGCGAGAACAGTCGTCCAAAAAGGAGGTTAAATGCAAAAAAGCCCTCAAATATGTCCCTCTCATTTCCTTGTGCGAGTGCCCTCCCTGTAGCACCCCCCCTCCAGCCGCACGCTGGCAATTCATCCAGTATTGCAAGGTCAGATAAATGCTGCACAAAGAGCTCAAAGCCCGTGTACAAAGAGCTGAGCAGGGAACGTGTCTGCTCTTGCTCACTGAAGCTGTGGGTGCTGTCAAAGGTCTGCCTGGGGCAGGGATGTGGCAGGGCACTCGCTGAACAGGCAGTGAGCTACTGTAAGAAGAGGATCAATAAAACATTTAGGATAATACCCTGGCTTCGTAGATGTCAAGGGCGAAATTACTACTGAGTGAGCAGGGGTGGGAATTCTTCCTTTGGGATATGGTGTTGGAAAGCCTCAGAGTCCATCAAATGCCATGCGTAAAATACTCGGGTTCTTCTTTCAGACCCTTGTCAGCTTAAAAGATGATGGGTCATTGCTTCAGGAGCAGGAATGGGATGGCAAGAAGACCATAATAACACGGAAACTAGTGGATGGACAATTGGTGGTGGTGAGTTTGGTCCCGCTTTCTGATCCCCGAGTGCTGCTGGCCAGTAGCCTGAAAAGCAACTCTAAAAAGGTCTTTTTCCTTATAACCCGCACTGAGGGAAATGTATAAATCTGTCTCTTTATCTTCTAGGAATGTGACATGAATGGTGTCAAGTGTACTAGAGTCTACCAGAAAGCATGAGGACATCTTCATGTTCAGTAGGAACTTGCTACAAACAACTCAGTTCAGTGGACAGAGCTCCTTGACACTCCGTATTTTCCTTTTCCCTGTTTTCTAGTATTTCAATGGACTGAGTAGCTGAGTGCAATCCTTTTTAAAAGCCCTGATGTAACTATTATGTAACTATTCTGAACTTACAAGGCTATTAAATAAAATCGTCAAATATATGAAGTGGAAATGTTGTTACTATAGTGGAATTTTAAAGTGAGGTTTTATAAAAACTCAGTTTGGTTTTAGGCTCTACTACAAACTGCCTTCAGTTCAAGATAATACAATATATGGCAATCAACAGTTAACCACAAGCTGAGTTTTGACTAGCAACCTTAATTGCTAAGGTTGTAAAATCTGAGGTGGAAAGAACATTCAGAGTTCAGGTTCTAGAGTTGTTTCTAACTTGCATGTTACAAAGTAAATAGGATTGAGTTGGTATAAATAAGAGAGAAGCTTTGCCGGTGCTTAAGTAGAGGAATGTATTTTCAGGAGACAGTTTGTTTTTTTTCATGTTTCGAACCCACAAGTTTCATATGTGAAAAAAAAATATACTGGTGAGCCAATAGGCATGCTAAGAAAACACATACATGCTTTACTGAAAGGAAGCCTTATTTTCAAAAGACGCTTTGTTTTCCTAGCAAAATTTTTATTTCCTGTCTAGTAAAATTCTTAACAAAAATCTACTGAAATACTGCCTAAAACTTAAAGCCTCATTTTTTTTTTTTTTTTTTAAACTGGCTTGAAACACCTAGCAATGGAGTTTATATGCTTTAAAGTGCCATAATAAATAATCAGAAATATCAGTGTCTTGAGTATTACTTTTACACTGGTTGGGAAACGGATCCTGTGATGCTACTAGTCTTCCAAAGAGATCAGACAAAACTAAAAAGGTTTAAGTGAATATTTGTCACACCAGACGAACATGTCCTAAAAGTGAAACTGTTTGGTGACAGGGAAATTCTATCAGATTCAGAAGACTGGGGCACCATGCAATCACACTCTTCCCGTTTGCAGCGTGAGTTGTTGCAGAATCTATTGCTACTTCAACCCTACTGATATTTTAGCTGCTCAGTGCATGTAACATATTATTGAGCTTACCCTAATGGCAGAAAAGTATGTTCTTTTATGTTCATTCTACCAACCATGGAAAATGGCTTTTCTATAATTTTGGACCAGTTGGCCTTTTCATAATATCCTGACTACTTATGAATCATCCCCTTTGCCTATGTCATCTGAAAGAATTTATAGCTGGAGCATATTTCTTGCATATTTTTTTTCATGCTCTGTATAAAATTAAATGTTTTTCCTGGCCCCCTACTGTCTCCTGTTTGAGTTGGTCAATCTTCATATCACCTTTATTTAGCATTTTTCCTGAAGAAGCATTTTTTCTGCCGTACTCTTATACAGGACATTAGAAACAGATTTTTTTTGTTACTCAGGGAAGGAATATACCCATAGAAACAGAAAACAAACTGAACTGATGAAGAACATGGGAAGTTTACAATCAGAAGTACACTAAATGGTAGCAGGAGAAGAGGTGCAGCAATCCATGGCATGATATGAAAATCCTGCCTCCCTCCAAAAGAAACAACATTACTGCTTTAAGCAGCATATTATGCCTTCTTTGAGGTCGCTGGTGTCTCACTTACCACTGCATGTTTACTCTTCTGATATTGGGTAGTGTTAATTGTTTATCTTTCATTTGAATGGAAAGACCTTCCAATGTCTTTTATAGGACATCCGTTTTGATTACAATGAGATCACTTCTTGTAATACAAAAGGCAGAAGAGTATCTTTTTAGAGTGATTTCCTTTGGAAACAAGGCTTATAAAGTCTGTGTTTGTGTGTGTGTGTGTGCTCTCTGATTTCAGCCACATGTGAAGTAGAGGCAAGAGGTCCCAAAGACAATTATTCTTCCACAAAAGTCATGAAAATAGTCAGTGTGATGGAGAAGATTGACCACTAAAGTGCCTTGCTGTTAGAAAGACTGCAGATGGAAGTGACACTTTGACATTAAATGGAAGAAAAACACTCTAAGTCCTCTTAGCACTCATAAGAAGTTATCTTAAACACAAAAGTTGACCAATGGTAAGACACAGATCAACAGGAAACTGGAATTCTTTAGTGCTGATTCTCCAGAACTGCTTAGGCTCACATATTTATTTGCTTTGTTTTGATGTTAGCTTCAGCCTACGTTGCTGCTAACTTCAATGTAAGTGTACTGTGACCCGCAACTACCATATATACAACCCGTTTGTGTTAGATTAGACCATATTCTTAAAACAATATAGTACAGCAAGCCAAGATTTATAATACTTAAGACTTGAAAATACAATTCATTTCCAAATTCCTTCTGTTCGTTACTATACAAGCCAAAAGTTTTACTCTTCATGAAGTGTGTATACACAATGTTCTCATCAGTGTAAAGTAACCAATTGTCCTGAGATTTGAATAACTCTCTGTAGTTCACTGTATCACATAAGATAGTGGAAAATAAGACTTCTGAGAACAACTGAAAAAGAAGAAATTACGCATTATCCAGCCAGGACTGCTTTATAATGCTACAGAGTTATGAAATGAGACAAGTTTTGTTGTGCCATTTTAGTGCATGTTTTTGAAAATATTTTGGAGGGATAAAAGAAACACATTCAGCAAACTGAAGCTGCAAGTAAAACTCGCTCAGAGAGAATCAGTTTCCATATCCACTCCAACACATGTTCATTTAAAGTCATGCGCAGTGTCCAAATTATATCTTTACATCTCACTGTCTTCTCAAATTGGTGTAGTTCTGCTTTTTCCACAGAAGGGGGTTTTGGGGTTTTGGTTTTTTGGTTTGGTTTTTTTTGCGGGGGGGAAGGGGAGGGGTTTGGGTGGGGTGTTCTCAGTGGTGAGCTGAGGTGAAGGAGTACAAAATGAAGTTCTTTAGCAATTTAGATCTGATATTCTACCACATTAGGGAAATCTCTTGTCTGAGCTTTCCAGGAACACGAATGAAATGGCACTGTGCTTTGGGGAGAGCATACTGGCTCTATACAATGCTCAGGCTATCAAATATTTTCCTGTTATGGTTTGGTTATATGATTTATTTCAAAATTGTTATCCTACTCTGACTGCAATCTCTGCAAGTAACACTGGCGTTTCCTCTTCCTCTCCCTCCCCACCTCACAGATGCACTCCAAATCAAAGTTTTTTTTAAAGCAAAGTCAATGATGGGAAATCTCTCCATTTTCTGAGGTTGTGGTCCCACTGTTAGCTGTCAGCTGTCCTAAAAAAAGGCAGTGATTATTTCTTCAAGGGTGGAGGTCAAGTGTAGGAAGAGAATTTTGCTCTGCCAATGGCTACTTGGGCAATATTAACTCTGAGACTCAAACATCCGAAATGAAAATAAATCATTAAATAGGCACTCTTTTTTTTTTTTTTTTTTTTTTTTTTTTTTTTTTTTTTTTTTTTTTTTTTTTTTTTTTTTTTTTTTTTTTTTTTTTTTTTTTTTTTTTTTTTTTTTTTTTTTTTTCGGGTTTGAACTTAAAAATCTAGTATTGTTGATTCTAGTAAGAATAAACAATAAGAAACCTTTTTACTTCTATATAACATCACGTCCAATATATTCTGTTGTTCATAAAGCAGCCCATTCAAAGTAACTCTTATTAAAGTCAGATGCTGAAAATAAATGTCCTGTAAGTATTTTTCAGGGTCCCAAGGGTCATTGACCATGGGGCTTCCCCTGACCCCTGCCCAGGAGCCCCATTTCAGCTCAGCCTGGGGCATCAGTCTGTGCCTGAACTAGTTGTCAGAGGGTCAGTCTCCAGCTCAGATATCTGCAGATTTTACACACAAATTCACGCATTAAACTCACTTCTACAAAGGAAGTGCCTTATAAAGGGCTTGTATTCTACTTAAAATGGTTTTATAAAAATAAAAGCAGTAATGCAGGCCAGCTCCAATCAAACCTTTGTTGGTGACTCCTTCCCTGCCTGAGTATGTGCTAACACAATGGGTGGATGAGAAACCCTTTGCACTATGGTGATTATTTGTGCTCGTAGGGGGAAAAAAAAATCCCACACAGTATGACAGTGGGTGGGAGCAAGTTAATATATATTAATTATTCTTTGATGTCTCATTTCAGTCCCATTGTTCAGCCCTGGGAGTATTTAGCACTATTTTCATAGGTTTTGGAGACAATCCAGCATCTGTGTAAACACATTTTTGTCCCATGGTTCTCCTTCTAGCTTTGGCTTTTCAGCCCTTGTACATCAAATTAAGATTTTGTTGACACTTCCCAGAATGTTCTTACTTCATACTATTATTTCAGAGGAAAAGGAAACACTATTAGAGATCCCACTCCCAAGAGTGAATTTGGCTTCCTTTCCAGCAAAAATATTTCCAAAATCAATTCCCTCTACCAGATGGTCTTAATTATATTCTGGAGATATTTACAGGTGAAGACCATTAGAGTGTCAGAAGAAATGTAGAGTTTCAGCAATAACTGCAATCCAGAATCTGTTTCAGATAATGTCCTGCAAAAATTTACCGAATCCCAAATATTATAGCTGAGACTCTAAAATAAGTAACACATTTGTCATTAATCACAGAAGTGCATTAAACACCAGAAGACAAATATCCCACTCTGAGGACCGTACATACTACTTATCTAGGACTGGACATTTGCTCCCACATGCATACCATCTGGTTCCCTTGGAAATTCATGCTTGAAATCCACAAGTCTACCTTCAGAAAAGGCATTAGCTAAGGATAAAGCTCAGCTCTTTGTGCAGTGCAAGTGTCCAACAGAAAATCAAGGGACTGAGTGCAATTTTCAGGCTTTTTTTTTTTCTTCTTTTTCCCCCCCCCCGTTGTTGCTGCACACCCTAGGGGCATTCTTGCTCTGTGGCTTTATGTCTTCTGGGGCCATGTGGTATAGTCCCATATGGTGAACAGCAAATTTGAAATCAAAAAGAATAAGGTAGCCTGCATCTCTTGATCTCAAAAGCAAGCCTGAACTGAGACCGGGGAGTCCATGACAGAGTTTCTGGAAACTCCTGGAGTATAAGTGCTCTTTGTGTACATGGGAAGCTGAGTTAAAGACTACTCAGACTGGCTCCTTGCTCTAGAAATTATGTCCAAGCCTTATTATGGCTTTGCATTTTAATTCTCTAAGTAGCCCAGTGAAGCAGAGGAGTAGGAATTATTCCTATTTTGTTGCAGAGTGCAATTAAGGCAAAATATCATTAATAGTTTCCCTTTCCAAAATGTGTAAAGCTGTAATTGATACTGGGATTTGCTCTCTGTGCTTTCTGTTGTCTCTTCTCCACTTATTCTCCTAAACCACCTTGCTTTGTACAGATTTAATTGCATATAAACAAAGTTCAGAAAATGGGATGTCACTATTATTTTACATTTATTTTTTTCTCTTGGTGAGATGCAGAAGGAAAATGCAAGCTGCATATCTTTACTGGGGGCATTATTTGAATAATCATGTTCTTTTTGCATAGCTCACGGAATACGGTTGCTGTGTTTAACCAGCTTAACTGATGGCTGCTTTCCTGAAACAGTGACAGAAGAGAAGCGGCCAATTGATTAAAATAGAAATCACAGATGCTTCAGTGCCTTAGCATCCTCAGTCCCCTTATCATGTATTTGGACAACACAATTCATGCTTATCTGAGCCTACACATCATCCCTCGCTCTCTTCATGAAAATTCTTCTTTTTTCTTATTATGTTTAAGATTATCAAGTCTCTTGGATTCAGATTCTGAGCATCCAGCTGGTGTGACTACTGGAACAGGGATTAAAAACAATACGAATAAATATAGCTGCATCTTGTCCAGTCTCACTCTCTCCTCTGCCTCTCTCCCCCCTCCCCCCACCCCATTTTTTTTGGCCTTTTTTCACTCTTTGTTTTTCAGCACCAAGAGAATGAAGAAAACTAACTGTACAGCTTTTCCCTCTAACTACATGCAATGTTATCCATGGCAGCCATCTTTAAAGTCCAATTTTAAAGTAGTATATGTCTCAGCAATATTAACCCCAATTTTAACTTGTCCTGCATGTACTTTGTTCTTTTGCTTGTGCTGAAATGGTATTAAGCAAAATTTTCTCCGGTATTTATTCAGTATAGTCCTGAGTTAGGAAAGTAGATGGATATGAGTTTTCCCAAAAAGCAATTCTCTGCTGGATTGAGGGTTTTTTTTTCTCTGCTGGACTGAGGTTTTTTCAATAGTGACAGTGTTATTATTTTCTGAATGTAATTTATGATAATAAAATTGAGCTCACAACTTAATCTGAAAAGATCCGGTTCTTTTATTAATCTGTCAGCCAGAGCTCTACAGACTTGGAAGTTTGATCATGTCTGGATGGAACTGGAACTCAAGTTTCAAGCTGGAACCTGAAAATTTGTGGCTCAGTTTTCACTGGGTTCTGTCTTGTTGCGGTCTTAATTTAAAGGGTTCTGAGATTTTACCTCATAATTTAGATATTTTCCCAGTAAGTTACTCACATCGGCCATACGTTTCTTTGGGAAGTTACTTCATGGTATTCTTCCCTTGTAGTCAACGTTTAAGATGCAGTCCATAGAAGTTTCTCAACTTATTTTTCCTCAGTGTGTCTGTAGAGGAGAGGGAAGGAAGAATTCAGGTTAAATATCCTTTGATATAATATGTCCAAAATAATAAGTCCAGGAAGAAAGGTCTCCCCAGATTTTTTTCTCTGTTAAAGAAAACACAAATCTGAAACGTTACCTATCCTTGGAAAATAAAGTGTACCAAACCCTTTGGAATATTGAAAAAATCTTAGATAAAGCTCTGCAATCTCAGGTCACCAGCCATAGCTTCCATTCATGTCGATACTGACTTATTTGGGACTGGCTGGACATTCCTCCTTGTGAGTAAAAGCACGGTTTGTGTGAGAGGTTGGCCAGACGTCTACTGGAATTTCCCTTTTTCGCAGCCGATAACTCTTTTTGTCAGTTGCATCTTTGTTCCACTGAGATCGACTGTTTTTTTAAAGATAAAATCCAAATTTTTGCTCCATTTAGTGAGATTTCTCTGGTCCTGTTGTACTCATGGCTTTAAATTTAGGAGACGCTTGGCATTTTTCCATAATTTCTTCTACAGATCTTACTAGAAAGCTAACTGCTGCTTTAAGACTGAAGCATACTCAGCTGGATTTCTGAGCTGGATTTCTGCTAAGATCGAGAGCTAAGCACATTTTATATAGAGGCACTGATGGTATATTGCGAAGCGACACACTTCTGTATCAATGGAAAGCCTTGCATTACCTCAGTAAGACTGGATTAGGCTTTAGTTAACTGTAAGCTAATATTAGGGATCAAGAATGAATATTTAATTTTAAGACACATTACTGGCTCTTTAAAATTAGATTATAAAATCTTCCTCCTTGAAGTTTATAATACTTATGATGATAAGAGAATTCACTGGGAACACAATTTGAGCAGCAAGCAAAGTTTTATAGATTCATATTTTTACTTATTTATTCTGATAAGGTGATGAGGCTAAGACTTGAAACAGAAAGGAGAGATCACCGTTGATCATATGGTTTTGTTATGCTCCCACTGTCTTATTCTTGGAATAAAACCCAATAGTAATGTGTGGATTTGAGTAGAGAATAAAATATACTACATTCTTTTGGTGTTATTTAACTACATTATCATAGACAAAATATCTCTCTTACGTGGTTTATTGGCCTTGAATAGTATCAACAGATTTTAGTAGGAAGAATGTCCACTTGCATCTTACAATAACATCTCACTGTTAACCTCAATAGTGTTATGATGATATATGACCAAGGAAAAAGCATTTAGGACTCAATGCCATTTTTTTTAGCTTAATGCTTATTGGGACATCTTTTGAAGAAAACACCGATAAAACACATTGTACAATATTGTCAATCACGTCTGTACAGTTATTTAACATTGCTGAAAAGAAGGCTGTAATTAATTTTTGACTGCCTTATACAATGGGGTGTTGTCCTTGCAAGTCTTTAAATTAATTTCATGCAATAAAATGCCAGCTACTTACTAAGCAGAGGAACTTTCTTTGCATACTATGCTGCATGTAGTTACATCATGGAGTAAAGGGAAAATCTGATGCTGTTTTATTACCGTGACTCCAGTGTGTCCAGCACAAATCTGGAAAAGCCAGAATAATTTTTTGTATAGC
This sequence comes from Chionis minor, assembly GCA_013398295.1. Taxonomy (NCBI): domain Eukaryota; kingdom Metazoa; phylum Chordata; class Aves; order Charadriiformes; family Chionidae; genus Chionis; species Chionis minor. Next base: position 834,061 of record VZSF01007321.1, read on the forward strand.
TCTCACATTGCCAGCAAATCTATGTATTATTATTTACGAATTATTTTATACGAGATAACTCTTATGACATCGCCTGTTGCATTTGAAATACGTGCTTGGATGTAATGTAATGTAATTTTGGATGTCATTTGAGAATAATAGGTTACATGAATAAAAGCATGATTTTATTAACACAATTGCTCTTACTGCCCAAGCCAACAAGAGCCAGTGCAGGTTTTCTCATGTAATTTGCATTTAATAGGTGCATTCCACAGGCACATTTCTTGTAGGACAGAGTGGCATAACCTTTATTTTTACAACTTTGCATTTCTATCAAATAAAACTGTGCTCCTTGAGACTTATGATAGACCTTAGAAATCACTGGCTCATCTAATGACCAGTGGCCAACTAAACAGTACTCCTTCAGACGCAGACCCAAAAATACTCAACGCCCCCTGGAAGTAAAAAATCCCCAAAGTACTGTTCAAAGCTTTTATTCCTGTGAAAGAAAACAATTGTGAAGAACTGGTAAGCAGCCATGGCATGCTTTGCTGTCCCCTCTTTATCCTTTGGTGAGGCTAGGTCTAGGATTTCACATAGTGAAAGGCCTCTTCAAAAGGGAAGTTTGAACATTTTACTGATTTTGCTCATGTCTTTATTAGGAGGCTTAGAACACTTTTGCTTAATTCCTTTCTGTGACAAGACAAATTTAGGGAATTCATTCAACTTTCCTTTTTTATGAGTTCTTTAGTAGTTAATATTCCCACTTAGTAAAAGGGGAATTTCTACAGGGCTCTTTATGTGTATCTATTGTGCTAGTTCTGTATATTAGATTTATTCTAGATGTTGAAACACAAGTTTACAGCTGAATGGCCTCAGATGCTGAACTCAGGTAAAACTGCAAATGAAGTTTGATTCTACTCAAGCCAAATATGTAATTTTACTCTTTTCTGGGATGATCCTGAACTAATCAGTTTCTTAGTTTCTTGTATGCTTTGCAATAGCTTGCTCTTTCTTACTTTATTTCTTTCTCTTTCTCCCCTCCCTCTTCCCCTTCCTTTTGCAAGTCATTTAACTCCTCCTGCTATCCCAAAGCTGAATCAATGATGTTTGTGTTGTCCCTGAGAAATAACCACTGAGCTATTTTTAAAACATCTCACTGGTGGGGATTCCACATCCTTCCTTAGCAATATTTTTCAAATATTGAAGGATAGGTCCCTTCCTTTGTTGCAAAGTTTGTCCCTACCCTCTATCTCATAGTTGGTGTGGGTGCTGACATCCTGCTTAAGGTATTTTTCTTCTTATCATTCTTCTGAAGTGGACAATGGCTTTCTTGGCAACTCCATCTCTTAAGAGCTTTTCACTCCATGGCTTTGCGTCCACCTTTCTTACAGGCTCTGCCTACGACTGCAAGACAACTCCGTCTGGTGTTCTGCTATCTTCATTGTTGACAATGAACATGGACTGATAAGGTCTTACTGTCGGACTGATTGTTTCTCCAGGTTCTGTTTACTCTGGGTTTATATAAGGCAGAGCCTAGTCAGAGTTGGGATACATTGCAGCAGCGTGCTAAGGCTGCCCAGGTCACTGGTGGTGCTGTGCCCTGCAAAGTGACTCTGTGTCTCTGCTGACCCAACAGCTCATAATTTCTTGGCATCCCTGCAAGTCTGAAGGTTCACGTGGGAAAATGGGAGTATGGTACTGAGTGGAATGAACTGATCCAGTTTCCACTTTTAACTGCAGCTTTGCTGTTTACGGTTGGGATGAAGGAACAGAGATTATTCTTTAGCAAATCCTGAATAGTTTCACTCTCACCATCTGCTGTATTAATTTTCCATACGAGAAGAATTCACGCCTATCTCTAAAGGCATACAGCTTACACCTTGGTTACTAGGGGAGATCAGTTTTCTTTCTGCTGTTGTGGTAGCAGCACTCTCACAAAATACATTTATTTCTCTTATAACTACCTACAAAGAGACACCTAACAATGGTCCCTTAGACAAGAAACTATAAAGAGCAGTCCAAACAAAATGACCATTTGCAAAGTTTGAGAGCAGCTTTGGGAGTGACTTAGGATCTTCTCTTCACTTACTTCTTCTAGACACTTGAAGAATCGTGCAGTTACTGTGCTTCAAGATTTATCTCTTCATTGGACAAAACTTATCAATAGCATCTGACAGCAGCTAGAACACCTGTGGCACACTGTGGGGTAAGACCTATCTCAACTAACCCAACCTGAAGCACCCAGCTGAGGTGCTTTTCTCCTGCCAAGGCAGTGAAGAAGGGCAGACGTCACCTGAAAATGCCAGGTGGCAGAGTTTGAGAAGCACCGAGTCCGCTGCAAACATACTTCCTTGTCTTCCAGAGACATCCAGTGGTGCGTTATAACACTAGAAGCCATGATACAGTAGGAGGTACAGAGCACAACCATCACCCAACAAATCTCGCAGGAGCTGTGCGAATCACACCACGTACTCCAATTCATGAGTCACACTTAAGTATATACAAGCCACGTATATGTATACGTCTGTAACTGCATGCTTACAAGCTGCGTTTTAATAAATCTGTTATCTAGCTGTGCAAAATCGTTTAGTTATGAAGTAAATTGGTTTTGTTTATGGTATGCCTGTTAAAGACCTCCGGATGGGTATTTTGTGCTAACGGACAGCTGCACAGAAATAGGCACTATTATTGATTGTGAATACCTGTTTCTGAGGGAGTTGTGCATTATGTTGCACTCCCTTGTTTTCATTTCTTTTAGAGACTGCTAAAAGCCATTGAATGTTGTTATCTCTACTGTTAAAAGCCATTTTCTCCCAAGAGCCTCCAACATAGGAGGTTCTTGAGATATTTGGGTCACTAGCTGGGGTAGCTGATGAAAAGCTATGCCCTGCAAGAGCAAACAGATTGTACCTCCCCAGGTGCAGGCTTCCAGTCAGCCAGCACAGCTTATGCTGCCTAGTCACCGCACCTGACCATGGCTTGCGGGTGTTCCAACGTCAAGCGGGTGTCTGCCCTCGATCTTGTCCTTTTACAGAGTTCATACAATTCATGGGATCTTGTTAGGGTGATAAAACAGGCTTCTTCACAGAGCAGTTCAGTCCACCTAGAGATCTGAGTACATCGTACATGTCTTGGAGACATCCACATTTTTCTGTTGAATATAGGGAAAGTCTCGGGTGATGGGACATTGCTGAAGTGTCACATTTAAAGGACATCTTTGTAAAGAGCCAGCAATGAACTGCTTATAAGATTTTCCGTTTTTTTCTTCATGATGTGGATTTGCCAGAATCAACAGTCTTATTCCATCCCAGGTGTGCCTTTAAGTCGAGGTTTTGACGCTGGGTTGATGCCACCACCCACAGCTCCTGTGCTCACCTCCTGTTTCACAAAGAGGATTTCGGCAATTGCCTGACCACCTTACCCAATCACCTATAGCCACCTCATCCAACCCCACCCCAGAAGTATTTCATAGAGCTGAACTTTTCCACTTTGCTTATGTGATGGGTTACAAAGGGTGGCCGCCTCAGACAGGTGTGCCACATCCCCAGGGGAAGAATTTCCTCAGCTATGTGTTTTCTCAGGTTATTGTAGTAACCATCTTCCAGTAGATGATATTGAACCCCTTCTTCCTTTCCCCAACGCATCCCCTACTTCCTCTTCCTCCAAAATATTTGTATTTTTCTGCCGGCACCACTAGGTGTCACAAGTACTCACATCTAAACCACAAAATCCCCTACAATATTATCCCAGAGATCTTGGTATTTTCCTTATTCTCATGGAGGGGGCCAAGAATTGGAGCATAGACTTGCTGTAAATGTGGAACCTGCTGGATGTAACAAAAAAAAAAAAATCAGATGCATCAAGCTGGTGCTTACAGAGCAGGTCCATAGTGTTTCATGGCAAAAAATTTAGCATACAAGGGAGTTATGTTTGTAATCGAAGGGCCTTAATTCAGCTAACCATAGAAAACTAATAAATTGGGCATGATCCCAAAGATCAACAGACTGTATCTAACACAAGGAAATATGCTGGTGAAACAGGGTGTGTGGAAGTAGAATGCAGAAAGAGCTCTACCCTGAAAAAAGCTCATGGTTAAGAAACAGAACAATCTTCAGGTTAAATTTAGATGATTTTCAAACTAAAACTGAATAATCCATGGTGCTAATGAGACATATCTTCCTCTTCTTCCCACTCTCGTTCCCATCTGTCTGTTTACAAACTAATCAATCATTTCTGCCTAGCAGTATGAGTTTTACACTAGCTGGGAGGACGTATTCTCAGCTCCCCATTGGGACCTACAATGTGCCCCTAGCTGACTCTGTGGGAGCCTTAGGCACCAAACTTTTCTGAAGATGAGATTTCAGTTTTCCAAATGTTACAAAATGTATTTTTTTTAGATTTTTTCCTTAACCCCGTAAAACAACATTCTGGGGTTTTTTATTTTTTTATTTTTTTATTTTTTTTAAATTTGCAGGCAGGCATTTCCATTTCCAAGTGTATTTTTCTTCAAAAAAACCACCCTTCAGCACTCCACCACCACGCAGCACGTTCACCTACACATACACTATCTGCCCTTTTGCTGCTTTCCGGGACATGGCTCAGTGCGCCGTCATACTGTGGGCTGAACAAAAAACACAAGAGAATATCTTCTATCTAAGAGGAAGAAAACCCAAATATTCCATTTGGGTCCTCAGTTCTGCTGTACGCCATGTCAGCCACAGACCTTTGCAGCTTCCCACTGACACCTGCTTACATCAGCTAGGTCTTCAGCTGGAGCAAGGCACAAGAGTGGATGCAAATAACCACAGATGATGGGAAGTACATGGCAAAAGTATGGATATTAGTCTAGTGACAATCCTGCCGCTGGTATTACAAACTACAAGACCACCCAGTATCTTGCAGCAGGAGTCTGATGGCACTCCAGTAATACAGGAAGACCTGAGTTACCTATGTTTTATCCCTCCTCAATTCCTGTAAGCCTCTTTCCATCCATTTCAAAAATTCTCTGTGAACTGTGTGCCAATGGCTCTGTATCCCATTTTCTGCCACATCACTGACTTCAACTCTTTTAGCATTTCAATTCGTTTGAAAGCACGATGTGTGGGAGGCAGGCTTGCTGAAAGGTTTTCATGTTTCTATTGATCTGTTCTGAACATACTCAGAAATACATCTTTCTTCTTTTTCCATATTTTTAAAATGTAGTCCCCAAAATTAGCACAGTTTTATACACAGAAATGTAAAATATTACATGCAGCTAGGGGCTTGATCAAATATCGTATACTGCATGACATTCAAACAGACAGACAGTCTGCAGTCGCCAATTATATTGTCATTTTAAGCCAGCAAGATGAGAGCATAATGACTTTGGGCTATACCAGATGGTGAATTTAGGCAATGCAGAGTACTGCACTGCTCCTGGAATAGAATACACCACCCTGAAAGAAGGAAAGACCATTCACTCCTTTTCTAAAATAGTATTTCAAAGATAAAGATTGACATCACCATGTAGCTGTGAGTTATTGCTTAATAAAACTGCATAATGCTTATTAGTCATGCCGTACAGTACACTATCAGTCAAATTAATCACTCATGCAAGACAGCTAATTTGGTCTTAAATGCACTATTTAGAATGAATGCTGAATGTTACTAACTGCTATTAAGTAGCCACCTGCTGCACATTCATAATGTTAGATTTGGTATATTGCTGCAATAATCTAAACTGTCCTTTAAGGGAGAGTTCAATTCCAGATAATGTTTTGTTAATAACCTACCATGTAAACAAATACAATCAATTATGGTCAGAGGTAATTACAGTGTTGAATCATTTTCTTACAACACAAATAAAAATCAGATTGATTCAGAAAGATTTTGAACTTCACTTGTATTTAAATGAAGGTGTGTCCTGAACCATAATAGGTGCAATTACAAAGATAAGATTAAGTAGGTGCCAGCTTTCTTCTGTTTTAACGTGTGTTTTCAGAGTAACTTTGTAACAAGGAAAGATTTTTGTAGGTCAGCCTCTGCGCAGAACAGGAATTTCCCAGGCAGAAATCTATTTATCTATCTACCTCCCTTTACTGGGCCTGGCCTTTTTAGGGATGTTTCCTCTAATTACCAACCAGAAACAATAACTGAAAAAAAATAAAATGAATGTTACAGTTTGTTACCACTGGGGTGTGCCACTTAAAAGGATTATGTTTTCTGCCCAGTAATTCATTCTCCTACGGCCTCATGCTGGACCAACGCCCTTTCCATTCATCTGGCACTTTTCATATGAGGAAATCAAGCCACTTGGCAAAATGCTCCAATCAGTCATCGCTCTCTTCTTCTAAGAGAGAACAAAAGAATGAAGAGGTGCTGTGTCTCGGCCAGTGCCATACAAACATAGCAGTCAAAGTCCAGGGGAAACAGTCTGTGTCCCCACCAGCAAGACTCATTGCACCTGAAGTTTGCCATTGGAAGTCAGTCCTCTGCTTTTAGCTAAGTAGGCAGGCTATTTCTCTTGTCAATAGGAAATCTTTGACATTTGCAGAGGCAAGTGCATCCTGTTTCCCTTGCACATCCATTTAATAAGAAAAATTTCCCTAAGAACATGCCTCTCTCTTTCTCCAATGTTGAGGCTAAACCAGGCAACAACCCTATCTGAAATACCCAGGTTTTAGAAGATAACATTTAAATGAGTTGAATCCCACAGCTAGTGCACTTTCCAGCCCATGGGAGCGTGTTCAGCCTGGAGAAGAAAAGGTTTAGGGAGCACCTAACTGCGGCGTTATGATACTTATGAGGAGATTCCCAAGAAAAGGTAGCCTGGCTCAGTACTGACTTGCGTGATGGGATAATGAGATGCAATGGCCATAAACTGAAACCGGGGAATATAAAGGAAAATGTTTTCCCCCTGAGAACAGCCATGCAGCATACGAGGTTGCCCAAAGAACTGTGGGATTTCTGAACCTGGAGATTTTGATGGCTTGACTAGGAAAATCCCTGAGCCACCTGGTCTGAACACAGAGGTACCCCTGCTTTGAGAAGGGAGTTGGACTGCGACCTCCAAAAGTCCCTCCAAGAGTAAATGATTAGTGATTCTGTGCTGTCTTTCATGCTGAAATATGGTGTATGGGGTAACACACTCACACATCAGAAACAGTCTGTGAAGATAGCGTGGAGATGGACATTAATCATAGAATAGAATCATAGAATATCTCCATTTGGAAGGGACCCATAAGGATCATTGAGTCCAACTCCCTGCTCCTCACAGGGCTACCTAAAACTAAGCCATATGACTAAGAGCATTGTCCAGACACTCCTTGAACTCTGATAGGCTTGGTGCTGTGACCACTTCCCTGGGGAGCCTGTTCAGCAACCGACCACCCTCTCTCTCATTGAAGAACCTTTTCCTAATGTCTAAACTGAACTTCCCCTGATGCAGCTTCATTCCGTTTCCTTGTGTCCTATTGCTGGAGCACGGTCCAGACAAGGTTTAACACAGAGGATTGTATCAGGTGCATCAAGGTCAAATTTACATTCAGCTGACACCTCCAGAGTTTTCAGCAGCGTGTCTGTTCTTATAAGAATTTGCCACAGCACATTGTAGTGCTTCTTGCTTTGGTGTGTGGGGAAAATAATGTAAGAAGTAAAATCCATTTTGGAATATAAGTGACAGTAAAATAAAGAAAAAGGCACAGAAAAGATAGACAGCATGCACAAGTATATGGAAACGTAGATAAAGGAGGCTCAGAAAGAACAGCTCATTGATGAACTGGTAGATTGACTAAATGGACTGCACTTTCTTAGCTTTACAACGGAACATTTTCCCTGAAGACAGCTGTTGAATGAGATATTTTTTTTTAAAGACTAGATTTGAAAGAAGTAAATCAACCCCTTCAATCAAGAATGAAAACTAAATGATACTGTAGGTGGAAAACTAAAAAAATCATTTAGTAACAGAGACCAGTCAGACAAATGTCAGAGAGGCAAATCCTCTAGCCTGCTGGAAATACATGATGAAAACTGGTATAAAGAGAATCTAAATGATGGGTCACTTAAATTCTGCGCAATTTGAGAAATATTTAGTCTGTGCCCTAAATTCTGCAGAGTTCCAATCTGGAGCACTCTTGGCTTTTGCCTTGGGGAATGATAAGGTGTAAACTTTGTGCACAGGTTTCCCATTGGCTCTTAGGGCAGCATCATGCATTGAAAAGGAGCCAAGTTAATGTTAGATATTGATTTCTCAATGCATTGCTAGCGCATTTCCCATCGCAAGTAAATTGCACAAAAATGAAAAATTACTATAAATAGGACAACTCAATACACAAGAGCAATATTACATTCCATGCCCAGTGATGCTGATGTTTTTGACTGATTAAGTCGAAAAGTAATAAGCAAGTTTTTTTCCTTATTAAACCACACATTTCTGTCAACATATTTTCTCTACTGGATAACAGAAAAAAAATGTGGCCATTTTTTTGGTGTGACTAGAATTTTCAACACAATTCTTCTCTCTCTCTTATTTAGAAATCTGTCGTAGTGCAGCTAGCTTTGTATCTGGTTGAAAATTGAAATTATATTTTTGTAAATCTTGGTGTGAGGAGGTTTGACCCCTTTCAGTCTACAAACACGGGGAATATCCATGAAAAAAAGTATTGCTGGGACAGTTATTTGATATAACATTAGTCTCAGAATAAATCAGAGGACTATGGCACATGACTTTGACAGGACTAAATTATTGTTAATATCTTAACAGACAAATGAGCAAGTGCTTTTAACTATTGAGGGTCACCTAATTGCATTTATTTGTTGAGCAATAAATATCTGAGCAGAATGCTATTAGAGTGGTTAGTGAGCAAGACTACAAGACACTGACACTAATCTTCTGTATTGCTTTGAGCAAACACAATTACTTGTGCATAGATCTTCAAAACCATGTGCCTATGTATCTTTTGACATCTGTCTGTAGACTCTGCGCTTTTCTGTCTCATGTGAGACATATCATGATAATACTTTTCTACCTCACAGGCATTTACTGGAATACTCAACACACTAAAATAATGGGGTCATAGGATTAGTTGGAAGGAAGAGGCTATGAGAAGGGGGGAAACTCACTGATGCATTTTAAAAACTATTCTAATCACTTTGTCCCACTAATTTGGATTAAAATTATGCAAGCCCCCCACCTTCATCAGCCCCACTTTAAATGACATTCTTTGCCCCCACACTCACTAAAATACTAATGTGGCACACAGAGAAATAGACACAGTCTGCTTTTTTGTCCTCGGATTCAGATCCTGAAAAACAAGGGAGTTTTATCTTTACAGCTTTTCCTTTCTGCTTTCCTGGAAGTCTCCATTGCTGAGCACCACCTCAAAAGTGCTGCTGACACACCACCTTTAAGCAGCTCCCTCAGGGGATGAAGCTCCTTGAGCCCCAAAACTGCTCTGCAAGTGTCGAACATGAAAAGGAACGTGACTGCCATTTTTTTTCCTTTCAGTCTTTATCAGGCTGTTGCCAGTGGTAACAGTTCAGAGGAAACGATCCCTCACATGTGAAAATAACCAAAACATAATGGAGTTATTACAATTCTTACATACTTTAAAACATTTTTCATCCAATGGAATAAAGGAGGCTACTTAATCTGTATTAAGTAATTATTTTGCTCTCTTCTGAAGTCTTTGTGGTGTTTGCAAGGTATTGGAAGTTCCTCCTCCAGGCCTTAACCACTGTCAGCAGCTCTTGTGACTCCATGGCCCTCTGTTTTTAGGTCAGGCCAGTGACTGAAGCTAATTGCATCCTTCTTGCATGGGAGGGACCATATTTACTTGTTGATGTTCCATTTTACTATTTTGTAATCAAAAGACCTCTGCAATTCATGGAATGGGTAGGCAAGCTGCAGAAGTACAATGTGCAACAATACGTGTCTTCGGAAGTCCTGGACACACTGATGGAATGGCACCAACTTCATTAAATACAGCAGTCTTCTTTCAATTGAAAAGCAATTACCATTCAAATGCAAAACCAGCATGTTCTAAATGTCTAAGGCTTTTATACACACTTCATAGCTTCATGTAAGATTTGGATGGACTTCTGGAGGTTGTTTAGTCCAACTTCCAGCTCAAAGCAGAGCTACCACCAATATTGCATCAGATCAGCTATACCTTTGTTCTAGTTGGGTCTTGAAAAGTCCAAGGTGGTGAGTCTGTTTCCATACATCCAGGTTTGATTTGTTGTTATTCTGGGCAGCAGGTGGAATGCTTTATAAAAAATGTTTTCCTTTGCATTGGCTAGGCAAGGGCCAAACCCAGAAGCAACAGCTTCTCACTATTCCAGGCAGACAACAGTAAACCCTGAGAGGGGTGGAGGTTCTGTAGTTGGGAATAATTATGGTGGAAGTGACATGTCACAAGAGCTTATCAAGCAGTCTGCCCTGTGTTCATCTAAGCGTAGTAAAAGTTGATCACATTTTGTAGTCAGGGTTTGCACAAGAGGCATGACTGCCCCTAGGTAACCTGTACATTGCAGCTATTGCTCTCTGGTAGATACTGGTAAAGGCTTCTTTTTCCATTGGAGAACACTGTAAATTTATGATCATCACAATCTCCAACGCCCTATTATTTGCCATTAAGTGGCCTCAGAAGGAAACAGCTTACTATTATCATCCAGGCAGCCCACTAGGAACTGCACAGTTTCCAGTTGCTGAGAATGTGCACTTTTGGATGAATGGACAAGCAGCGCTGGCTCCTAATGCATTATGGTGGAGGGGGCTGAATTATTGAATTGTGTGTTCCTCTGTGAAGGAAAAATGTCATTTGTAATGTAGGTGTGTCACGTGTGAAACTTTCAGTAGGTTTCCTCAAAGTCCAATTTTTGCCTTACTGAATGCTTCTCTTGTTCCTAATAACTTTCATCTTCCTTCACAAATTCCACAAAAGTTGGGCAGGAGAGATTTCTTGCAGTCTGAAAGCAGCACATTCCCTAACACATTGCCGTCCATATCCAAGAGAAATTTTGTCTTAAAGGTGCCGTGGAAAAATTAGGCAGTGGAACCTCTATTTATAGAGCCGGTAAAATTGCCTGTGTTGCCTTCCCAGCTGCTGCCGTTTGACTGTGAGCTGCAAAGGCAACTTCTCAAATTACCTCTGCATACCTGGAGCCTTCCAGTTACTGCTCATTTTCTGAATCAGTACCAAATGTAGTGGTGATTTTTTGTCATCTCATGCTTGATACAAAACAGGAGCAGAGCTACCAATGTCAGCTTAGGGACTGAAGAACAGAGGAAGGAAGGAGCAGGAACTTGAAAGGAGGTTGTGGGAAGGTGGGGGTCGGTCTTTTCTCCCAAGTAACAACTGATGGGACAAGAGGAAAAGGCCTCAACTTGCACCAAGCGAGGTTTAGATCAGCTATTAGGAAAAATTTCTTCACCAAAAGGGCTGACAAGCATTGGAACAAGCTGCCCAGGGAAGTGGGGGATTTGGCGTCCTTGGAGGTATTTAAAAGATGGGGAGACGTGGTGCTGAGGGACATGGTTTAGTGGTGGTTTTGGCAGTGTTGGGTTGATGGTTGGACTTGATGATCTTAAAGGGCCCTTCCAACCTAGGTGATTCTATGATTCTCTGATTCTATGAAGAGCCATGGTCATATATCAGTAACCTTTCTCCACAACAGGCCTGTGCTTGATTTATACCACTGAATCCAGGCTGTAAGACTAGAAGCAATTTCCAGTTCTTTGGCTCAGCTTATCCAGTAAGCGTTCTTTGTAACTTTTGTGACTTTTCAAAATGGCTACACCTGGGAACAGGTGTTTCTGGTCTCATTTCTTATTAGAAAAAATTGTAATACTCACTGTTTTCCCATGAGAATCCTTCCTCTGTGTATTATTGATTTGATATCTTGAATTCAAGCAACTATTCACTTTTAGTGAAAGTTAGAAAATGAGGAATTTGATGGCATGGAAACCAGGACTACCTTCCTCACATAATTACTTTTAAGCCTCAGAAACTAATCCCTCAGATTTTTTCATTAATATTGCATTTTGCAACATAGGCAGCTAAAACTTCAATGAGACTGTGATTTCAACCAGATCGCTGCCTCTAAGCAATATAAATAGCATTAAATTTCCACTTGTTTTCTAAAAGCAAGCTTACAAAGTATTCCCTGTGATTGCAACCAAAGTAAAGCTATTGAGGATTAGTCAGTCTTTTTTTTTTTAAAAAAAAAAAGTCAGAAATTATGATAATACCAGAGCCTCAGCTTTTATTTTTAAAAAAGCAACTACTATTTAGAAAGGAACATTCTGTCTCTCTGGAGATGCACTTTGCTGAACTCATTCAAACTGATAGCTGTCCTTGAAAAAGGCTATTTGAGTTTAGCTCCTTTCTCTCCTGACCATACAAGTGGCCAAACATTTTTTTTCTTTTACTCAGATTTCTCAACTTTGGTCTCCTGTTGTTCAAATTAAATTCAATTTAAATACCAGTAACTGAAGTGATCAGTGCCTAGCTATGTGTGTGTAGCCATGGCATTGAGGGAAGCAAGAGGAGAGCAGGTTCTTTCTTGTTCATGTGCCACGTTTAGGAGATGCTATGGAGACCCTGCGTGGGCCAAGCTCTTGAGAGATTACTATGAAGCAGTTTGTCCTGTGGGACACGTACTGGTGCCGAAGTCCATGCGTGACAGAAAACGTGTGGTTTTCTGTGGAAACTTGTTCTGGAAACCTGCAAAACAGGGAGACACCATTTCCACCACATGCATCCTCGTTGCAACGCCATGCAGTCATTGCTCAACTGGGAAAGGAAAGACACAAAGCCTACACTGAGTGCTGAACTGGGAACTGACTGTTCCTGGTAGCCATCTGGCACTTGGAAACATGGCTGTGTGTGGACACAGGAGGAATCTCCAGCCCCACAGACGGAGATAGCTGCACCCCAAGCAGCGGTCGGCAGGGCTGGGTGTAGCCGCTGGACGCTGGACATGGCTGCTGGACCTTGGCCCTCGAGGAGCCCGTGGGAAAGCAGCTGGGCCTGGGCTGGTGCCAGCTCTGAGGCACTGTGTGGAGACAGACCATCCGAATACCCTGCTCCCGCTTTCTCTCGATGGCAGGATGGCCTGGAAACACGCAGCAGCGGGACAGCCCAGAGCCCTCCGCCTGCTGCTGGATGGCCTCCAGGAGCTGGAGCAAGAGCTGCTATTGCACAAGCTCGAGTTGACAGCCACTGGGGCATTAGAGACCTTCCACTCACTCCAGCAGCCCCAGAAAACGCTCACTTTGTCTTAGCCATTTTCCAAAAAAAGATTACAGGCCTCAGTGCCTGTCCTTGAAGGAGCTCACACTGTGCCTGGGCCGGGCTTTGCTGCTGCGCTGTGCCAGTGGGTGTCCAGGGTGGACAGCTGGAGCAGAGCATGACCCTGGTACTGGCTGAGTGCCCTGGATCCCCACTGGCATCACCAGGGGCTGATGGACACGAGGTGGGAGGTGGAGGAGCCCTGGGGTCTGCGGAAGGTGGCTGGAGGCCTGGTGGTACCTCTGGCGCCAGCTCCACGCAGCTACGCTGGATCAAAACCTGTGTGGTCACTCCTTTCTCCAAACAGAGGAGCCCCTGGCTCCAGGGCTCTTGGATAGCCAGCCTGCCTCACGTGTCCTGACCTCTGGAGAGGCCGACATGGCCCTCTCCTTCCAGCGAGGCAATGCGTTCTTCTCAGAGTCCTGCTCCGGATTAACTACATTTTCATTTGACAAAACTATTTTTTCCTCAAGAAACCTAACCAAAACAAAAAGAAAACCCACTTGCAATTACACAACTAATTATCGAAAGTCTTTATTTTTTATTATTCTTTGCTCTTCAGCCAAAAAAATGGAGATATCTTTCCAAGCTGCTGCCGTCTTCCAGTTTAGCACCTGGATTATTCAGTCATATCTTTAAATTTAATCTTTTGGTTAACTCTGATGTAAGAAGAAACTCCGCCTTGATAAGGAGCATGTTTCTGTGCAGTTAGCCATCTGCAACCGCATGTTAACTCTCTGATCGTGAAAGTGAGGATGACTGATCGGTCACGTCTCAGGACTCCAAAACAGGCTGAAAGCTCTTTGGTGCCCACTAAAATCAATTACAGTTTTAAATGGATTTCACTGTAAAATGAACTGTGTGCTTTTTGGGTGTTTTGAAAGCACCTCTTGCTATAATACTGGTATCAAGCTAGAAAATGAAAACAGTGTCTTATCATAGCTGGGGTATGAATGATAGTACAGGCAGTAGCTTAAAAAGTTGAATATTTTTTTAACTTTTATAAACTTTTTTCAAAGTGATAGGACAAGAGGTAACAAGCACAAACTTGAACATAGTTCAGTTCCATCTAAACATGAGGAACTTCTGTGCTTTGAGGGTGGTAGAGCACTGGAGCAGGTTGCCCTAGAAACATTCATGTTTCTATGTGTACTTTTAAATTCTGACTGTTGCTTTTAGCTTCCCTGACAGGATCCAGCTGAATGGGATATAGTGATAGAGATGGAAGGGAAGAACTGGTTTCCTTTCTCTTTTTGGCCAAACTGAAAGACTGAAAAATTGTTTTGAGGAAAAGAATTTCTTTCACTGAGTTCATCGGGGTCTTGGATGCTGGTTTTAAGCTTTTAAAAGGAAAGGCAGGATTCAGCTCCACCTGGGATACCCAGTTTTGGTGCCTCCCTGAAGCGTGCACATGTGCTTTAGGGACCTCCCTCAATCTAATGCCCTTACACAAGTGCCTGACGTCATTTGGGAGGCACTGGGTCATCTCCACATAGCTGGTGGTTACCATGTGGACCCTACTGATGTCCTGCAGCCTGCTGGAGGCAGCTGGAGGCCGTATAGACACCCAAGGCACCTATGGTGGCACTGGCTGCCTGTGTTTAGGCAGCTGAATTGAACCTCAAGTCAACCCACTCAGTGGAGCCTGGTGGTCCAGCTCAGCCCAAAGCAGACATTTACTCACTGGGCAGCTGAGCAGCAATGCAGGCTCTTCCAACTGTACTAGCCAAATATTCGCAGAACATGAAGTGGTTTAGACATCTAGAGCACAAATAGACACCCATTACACATTTAAGTGTCTCAATCTTATGTCAAAATATCATGTCCAAGTGAAAATTGAAACAATACAATTAGAGGAAATTAAGGTTAAATAATTTTTAATTTTAAAAATCTTTTTCTCTTCTGAATTGAACTGGATAAATTCCATTTTAATGTAGCTAAGTGAATTGCTGATGGCAACTCAGATGTCAATTTTAGCTGACAAAATGGTAGATTTTTACTTCCACTAACAGAAATGCTTTCTTTTTTTAATTCTTTATTTGAGTAGTTTAATTTTAAATCAAACATGTTGTTTCTCAGCTCTTCCCTTCATATCCAAATGAGCTGGAGACATAGCTCTGAGGCATTGGCATACTATCTGAGATAGCTTATTTCCAAAAGAGCCGTGTTGATGAATAGCTTGCACATGTGTGAAGAAATTATAGATGTACTTGGAAAGAATGTCAGGACTGATCTACAAACTGACAGCTTGCAGAACTGGGTGTCTTTCAGTAGGAAGGTCAATAAACATCTCATGCATGCAGCATGCACATTCCTGTGGATAAAGTAACATTTTTTTTCTCAAGAAAGCTGATTTTTTTAAAGGAAAGCAAGGTGTGCTACTTTGTGCGTGTGTATGGAGTGTGCTCACTGTGGATGAGAAAGCAAGCTACTAGCAAAGCATATATACTTCTATAATCACTTCTTTGGTAATAATACATGTTACTGAGGTCACCAACAAATTTATTTAAAAGAAGAATGTATTCTCAGTTGCAGTTTCTTTTTGCACACAAACACATGCACACAACAAATCTGTCGTGTAACATAACTGGAGGACCAGTAGCTCCTATGCTGCTTACACGCTTCCATTCCAGGCTCCTGTTTTCATGAGGGGAAAATTTATACTTTTTAAAAACATTCATGTTTCTATTTGCAAGTGCCTTGAATTTGGCTTTTAAAAAAAAAAAAAAGAAGAAAGAAAGAAAGAAGGAAAGAAAGAAAGAAAGAAGGAAAGAAAGAAAGAAAGAAAGAAAGAAAGAAAGAAAGAAAGAAAGAAAGAAAGAAAGACAGACAATTGGAAGTGTTTCCTCTTTGTTGGCTGAGTTTTATGGGAAGAATGAGACAATAACCTCCCCGTGATAATTCACTCACAGTTTTTTGAGCAAATCTGGCACACACAAAAAAAATAATCAAAAAGCATGGAGTGAGCCAGATATAAGCCCCACTGCAGTGGAACATCTTATGCTGCACCAGTGAAAACTGGGCTTGATTTTATTAGTTATAAGCCTCTGAAAACGTGCTGCTTGGCAGGCCCACGAGGCATCGACAGTGTGGCACGGCACTGCTGGACCGAGAGGTGTCCGACCTGAGTGTGTGGCAAGCTGGCGAGGTGGCAGAGGAGGTGACTGGCCCTCAGTACCTGGGCCATCAGGTCATTGGTGACGCTGTCCCTGCTGCAGGGTAACAGAATGTGATGCCAAAAGTTTCCTTTTTAGAAAGGTATTTTTAGACCGACTAATTGAGCTCTGGCACTTACAAGGGCCCCATTAACATGGGCCAAAGGCAAAATCCCTCACCAGAATAAGGAACTGATGCCTGCTGGTGCAAGGCTAGTACTCTCACTCTAAGGTTTCCTCTCTTCTTTTTTCCTTCCCCATTAGTAAGCTTCCTCCTATCCTTCCGTGGCACACCCTTTGTCCCACCTTTTCCCCCTTTCTGGGGTGGAGGGGGTTAAACTTAATGGCTTTAGGATGTGCACAAAGTACAGCATCTGAACAGCTAGCTGACCTGCAGATCTAGAGAATGCCCTTTATAGGCATTGTAGCTGCTGTAATTGTGGAATTAAAGGTATATGCAACTGCAACAATAGTAAATTTGGAACGATAATGTGGTTTTCTGTAGCCTGTTCTGGACTGACTCCACACAATATGTGTTTGCTTAGCACCCCGTACTGTGACACTGTAGTGACTATAATTCTGGCATCCTCCTTCATAAAGATGTCCTATTTATTTCAATGATTTCTGTGGAGAAGAACTGAGATTGCAATCTCTATCTTGGATTAAATTGTTCATTGGGTTAAGGAGTGGCCTCTGTTTCTTCAAACCCAGTCTATGTCCTCTGTCTTGGTGCCCACATAATGCATGTCTAAGGCAAATCCCACCACTTACACCTGATGCTGCTTTGGTGAAGCTGAAAGGGAAGCATTTTGAACTGTGAGTAATCCACAGTTTAAAGGGGAATGTAAATGACACACTGAAATGACACCTAGAAGAAGGATATTGTTTAAGCGATATTGCAACAGGTCATCTAGAGCCAAGCACAGACTGAAGCACTTGGAAGAAAAGAACGCAAAGGGATTGTCCCATAAAATGGCTGGATGGAGCTACCAGGAATCCAGCAGGTACCGTCAGTGGAGAATATATGACAGTGGAAGAGAATTGGTTACCTTGAAGTAAAAAGCAGCACAATGCTTCACTTTGCACTACGTCTGGGACTTCATCTCTTTACCAGGAAGGTGTTATGTTGAATTTGCTTTCACCTTCCTACTGAAACGTTGTATTTTTCCATGCTTTAAAGTGTTCTTTAAAGAAAAATGCAAGGGCTGTCTGTATTCTCTGACTCATCTTCTACATAAGTGAAAAAAACAGGCAGGCAGAGATAAAAGAGGTAAAGAGAAGAGATCAGGAGGCCAAAATGAAGAGGCAATATCACTTCTCACGACATTTTAATTGTGCTGATAGGTTTGTATATCACATTTTTTTTCTGCTGGGTCTATTGGTTTTCTGGAAGAAACGCATGATCTTTTGAGAACATGGTAAATAAAGACTTCAGTCTTGGATTGTGGCCATATTTATGACAATGACAATATGATGTTAAAGGAACTGTTTTCAAAGCCTCTTTAAAATTTGCTTGGTGTATACGTAGATTGCTAGGCTTGTGAGATGGGACTATGACCACAATTAAAACAGGTCAGCAGGGAAGCACATACCTAGGGACGTGATATTCCAGGGATCTAAGTTATCCCTGTTCAAAACAGGCTGTGGAAAAGCCTCATTTTGGAAGCGTGATTCAGATATACTTGCAGACATGCTTTCACTTCTTAAAGCTGAGAGATAATAAGGCTTAAAGTGGATTTATCATTGCCCAATAGCCAGCATTTCACAATCCAAAATAAATTACTCAAGGCTCCCATAGCGCACGCTCTATGTAGCATGCACCTCCAAGGTGAAAGGCAAGTGGTTGAAATGATTTGAAAGTGCAGTGTGATTGCATCAGCCTGGTGAGAGGCTGCTGGAGGTGAGCCTCAGCCCTGAGTCAGCAGATCATGGTGTGGCACCGGCTCTGCTGGAAGCAGTGCAGAGCCTCCCTGCCTCAGCAGCAGCCTTGGGAAGGGTTTTGGAGGAGAAAGCTCTCCTGACATCTACTCCCCCAGCAGTTGTTTCCACATTTCCACAAAAGATGCAGCTGTCTCACTTTGGGGGAACCCTCCCTAGGGTGCCCTGAACAATAGGCATGTGGTTTTGTCCATCATTTACAGAGATCATACAAAATGGGTATGGGAAGACAGGGGGAAAATGGACGTGTGTATGTCCTTGATCCAAACGTATGCATTATGGCATCTAACGTGACAAATTAACATTCTGTAAAGACTGAAGACCTTAGAAATTAAAGTGTCGGAGACTGTGTAAATGCTACATTCACCAGTGCAGACTGTTGCATGATCCAAATTTTGTATTTTGCAAAACAATTTTCTCTCAATTGCTTAGCGCATCTGCTTGGTGGATTACAGGATAAGTATGCAAGGGAGAAGCAGCCGTCACTTTTACTCATGAGACCACAAGGGATCAAAACTGACTGCTCTTACAGTGGTGTGAATAAAGCTGTAATCCTCAGCTCCTTGCCCTTTACTGCCCTGAATGGGAGTATCCACGTCAGCATGGTTTATTCTTTCACAGTACTGCGTCAGAGAGCAAAAGTCTTCATCCAGCAAGTCCGGTACGATATTTGCTGATGGAAAGAAGACAGCTGCTGTATGCTCATTGCTCCAAGGGGAATGTAATCTCTGAAGGAAGAATGTGCATCTGGGGATCTCAGCATTCCAAAAGGCACCGAAGTCAAGAATTCTGAATGCTACCCTCTTAGAAAATACATAATACCCCTCTGAGCACTTTTTTTTTCTTTCTCTCCTTCTACTGCACGGGACAGGGACAAGCCCTTTTAATATGACTTGCATAAATTAATATCTGTGAAAATTCATCCCTTTTAGAAATGTCACGTCTTCAGAAACCCGAGCAGCTGTTCAGACTGGTAAAGAGTTATTGAACACTTCTTTCTTTTGTTCAGCCTTTTACTGATTTTGCTCGATGTGCTGCAATAGCCCAGGCCTCTGAGCACGTGAGACAGCAATATGGGGTGATGACAGTGCTGGATTGTGAATGGAGGAGTCCAGCCACAATGTCACCAACCTACAGAATACAGTCTTCAATAGTGGCATGAAAGATGCTTTGTGAACCAATAGAAAAGCTGAGAAGGGACTGAATGGGTACAAAAGCTGACTCTAGCTATATATCCCAGCGCTGCCTACATGGGGAGATGTCATCACACTGAGCATTACGGCCTCAAATGATTCCTTAAAACCACAAAGCCTGCAACTGTTCATTTTCTGCATATTTCTCCCACATCTGTGGAAAATATAGATTGAGGCAAACAAATACCATTTAAACTAGAAATGTTAATACAGATATCTTGTTTTGTTGGGTTTTTTTTAACTGCTTGAGAGGTTAGGACATACTTTAAGTGGTTATGTACACCCTATTTTTATGTGCTTAGACTCCTTTGTCTGCTCTCCACGTTCAGAGGCCTGCAAATTTTTTAGTATTGGTTTGCATGCGTTAGTAGTATAATTTGCAATATTTCTGGACTAAGTGCTGGAATTGCGTCTTATTACTTCTAAGGTATGAGCTGCCTTTTAATTAAAGACAAATGCAATGCAAACCACAATAAAATACATGATAGACTAAGTCCCTCATACTGCAGACTGCACAAGAACAACGTGTTCACATCATCTCCTGGCATTGCAATGTCCTAAAGACTCGAATTTATGCAAATATAACTCTTAAAATGTGTATTTCTTCTTTCTGCTAGCTTTTTGACCACCTCTGAGAAGCCCCTAGGAAAAGAGCCAGAAGGCTGTCATTTTCCAAGCAATGAATTCAGTCTATTCCCAGACGTCACCCCATGATGAGATGGACTGTGGGTTCTGGTGGTGGGAGGCAGGAGGGCAAAGCTGGCTGGTTCTGCCAGACCAGTTTGTCTGGCACTACAGAGCAGTCCCCTCCTATCACTGTGGGAGCTTTGGGAAAGACAGCAGGAAGAGCCAGTCCAGATTAACCAGTTTTTCAAGCCAGATGTAGTCGGTTGGTTTGAGGTTTGACACCTCTGTACCAAGTAAATTAGTATTATACTCATTTTAGACCATATTTAGGAGCTAAATGATCTTAAGAACGCTAGAGATGGAGATGTTTCATGATACACTGGTCTTTAATTGATGCATGTTTTTGAGTTAATGGTAAATTATCAGTACCAAAACATTTAGCCCAGTCCTTACACTGCCTTTGTAAGCCTTATCACAATCAATCCAACTAAAATTGTCCCCATGTTTTACAGCTTTCTGGATGAAAGGAAAAATGCAAGCCACACTACATAGCTGGAAGTCTTGATATCTTTCTTCATGTTATCTATATCACTCTGTAATAATACCTTGCTGTTTTGTACAGGGTTGGTGTTTGGTTTTTTTTGGTGTTTAGTGCCATATTAGATTTTTATCACTGTCACTCTTTTATAGGTAGAGAAGTAGCATAGGGAATATTAGTTAAAGTGACACTCCCAAGATGTTTGCAGTGCTATGAACAAAAGGCAGGTTTTTATAGAGTTTTTTTATTTGCTAGTACCATCACTTCAATTACAGCAGAACTTATGGGCTTAATGTTGAAACTGCAAGAGGAGTGATACATAATATGTGTTTTGCAAGTTAGATCAGAAATTAGATGGTTTTTGGCTTGAGAAATTTAGGAATTTAGGAAAACTGCTATTGCAAGCCCTGGGAAAAAATACTGTTTGGGCAGAACTTGAGAAAGGTGCTTATTGCCTCTTGTGACAGAACTGATGGTGCTCCAGAAGATGTGACTGTGTCTAAATTCCTTTATCTAAACATAATTTGCATCTGTAGGCTTGCAAGGTGGAGAACACTGATGCAAAAATAGACACTGTCATCCCAGGCCGCAGAATATAAAGACAAGAAGAAAGTCTTGTCTTGGTAACATCTGGTGAACCATTTTGTTCTGGTAGATTGACAGAGCTTTTGAGATTACCTAGGACTTTGAAACCTTAACGGTAGCTTCTGAGAGGTGGTTTAATAGGGAGAGCTGAAACATAGCGTCATATAGATGCCACCTTTTCCTATTTGGGGTATTTTTAGAGAAGAATAAGTTTCTTCTCTTCTCTACAATGTGTTCAGAAGAGCGTCACTGGAATGTGGCTGTTCCTGCAGATTTTTTAACAGGACTTGGCCTGTGAATTGAAAGCGAAAGCACTGTTACCTTCTTTGCAAAAGCTGCTTTGAAAAACAATGGCAGTTAGTTTCTCCAGAAAACTATGATCTTAGTTCTGCACCCTACAAGGATGTCAAATCCACTAGTATGCTTGGTTGTCTGCAGTATAGCAGGTCCTAAGTAAAACCCCAAAACATATCAGGCAAGTGCATACCTACTTAGAGAAAAATGCACTAAAGGAATGTGAAATGGTTCTTCAAGTGTTTTTTAAGAACAGGTAAGCTTAATATGAAAATGTAATTCTGGAAAACTATTATTTTTGACCAAACTACAGAGTTGTGTTAGTCAAACTACGCATTTCAGTGTTGATTCTGCTAACAAGCATGATGAGACAAAAAGTACATTGTCTTTTCCAGTGAGGCAGCTGATGCAAAGAAGCAGCTCTGTGAGTTTTACTGGATTGTGATGGATGTAATTGTAATTGTTGACCCTGCTGGGTTCCTTGATTTCTGAAGACTCTTCCAAAGTCAATTCAGTTTGTGGATCAAGTGGAAGTAAGACATAAACAAAGCAAAATTTAAAAAATGGAACATAATACTAGTGAGTTAGAAAGGAGAGGGAAACAGGTAGCAGATGAACTTGGGAATTATTTCTTCCATATGTTTTTAAAATCCCAGTTTAATCCTCAAAGTTTAGGCTGAGAAATATTGAGAACAGAATTTTGTTGAGGTGAACTAATGTTTCCAGAGGTTTTGCTAATAGGTTTTACAGGTTTCATTTAATTGCTCTCTGTCTGGGAAAACAGCCATGAATTTGTGACTGATTGGAAATCCAGATGCAAAGTTGAGACCTTTTTTGCAGCTGGGGTTCAATGAACGTAGTGAACCAGTTAAGGGAAAGTACAAAGCGTTCCTGAGGGAACATTTGGAGAGGGAGGAGTGTAGTCTGTCTCCATTTTGGCAAGAAAGAATGTCACTAGAAATTAAAAAAATCTTACAACTAGATGTAGAATTATTTCTGAAGGAAATTTGCCATGATCGTTTTTGTAAAGAAAGACAAAAAGTTGTGTTAATCTCAGGAACGGAAATGAATGTGGGAACATTTACTATAATGTTATTAGTTGTCTTGCTTGCTTTCAGAGCGCTGTAGAGCATCCAGATGGAAATGTCCTTTTGGACATCCTGCAGGAAGGACTACTCTTACAGCCTCATCTGGTGAACACAGCAGCACGGCACCAAAGCAAAGAAAAAACAAAGGGTGGCAGCCTGCTGCTTCTGCCAGTTAACAGGCCAGCTCTGTGTCCTCAATCCTCTTCGATAGTTGTGTGTACATGTAATATGCATGAACAAAGGACTCTCAAGTAACTGAATATAGCCCAGAAAAGATAGATATGAAAATCTTTATGGCAAAAAGAACAGTGCCTCAATGCATGATCCAACTCTGTGCTAAAGAGCATAGTGGCTTTTTTTAATGCAAAAAACATTTTAATGTGTATATAGGTTAAAATAAATTTAGATTGATAAAGTTTTTGCTTGCTGCTTTGTACAGTTTGCTTCTAGAGGTTCTTCTTCAGTGATCAATTTCTTGGACCTTCACAGCAAGCTGTGCCACACCACATGCTAAGCCTTTAAATGAATTGGTATAGATATAACCTAGGAACTTCAAGTCATATGCTCAAATTTACATGGATTAGTTTAAAGATTATGGGCCACTATAATCTCATACGAGAAACAGAAATGTGTCTTTGAAATGTGAGAGCCTTTGCTAACATCTAAGTGTCCAACAAAGTATGCAACTTTGCAAGTCCTTCAGCATTTTGCAATGTTTTCTAGTATCCTCATTTTGTACCTGTTGTGCTAAAATATTTCAAATCCCACTTGTGCTTCTGTTGCAAAGGGATGCCCTACGTAGGGTGGGTAAGGGATAACTGCTCCTGGAGGGGGAAGCAAAAACCCAGTCCTCACTCGCAACCAGAGCAGAAGCAGAAATCCCTGCTCACCATTCCTCAGCACTCTCTGCTTTTTCTGCTCCTTCAGCTTTCCTCTCTTCACCTTGCAATAAGGTGCTCCCTGGGTTACAGTCTGGCCTTTTTCCTCTCTATCAACATTCCTCAGGTGCCAAAAGCGGAGAGTGCATTGAGGGAATTGCAGGAGCAGAGGTCACTGCCCTAGGCAGAAGGCAGGTTTGATGGCTAACGGATAGGGATGTTGCATGCAACGACAGAAGGAGGCATATGTTTGCATGGAAGAGGGATGGAGGAGGTGACCATAGAACTTAGGAAAGCCTGGGAAATCAGAAGAGAATCATTTTCTTGCCCAAAATTCTGTTCTAGACACTTCTAAACTAATGCTAGTCCTTCCCTTTTGCCCACGTCTTTCTGCAGCTTCCCCCTTATTTGCCCCTCCCCATGCCTACCTTGTCTAAAGCCTTCTCTGCCACAAAACCTAATTCGGCACTCAGTGTGTGCTGAGAGCAATGCTGAGGCTTGACTCTGGCTGTATGACGCAAGCAGGCTGGGGCAGTGTCCCATCAGTCCTGATGGGACAGCAGAAGGTAACCACCTCTCTGAGCACTTCTGTTGCCTCATGGAGTAAGTGGAACTGCTATAGGCATATGCTGTCTGTAGTGGCACATGTGTGAGATAATTTGGGGCAAAAATTAAGTTCTCTGGAGATAGAGTTATGAACCTTATGATCTCTGTATCAAGCTATCATGCAAGTAAGTAGCCTCAGTTTGTGGTAGAAAGATTAAAGAATTTCCTTTGCCTACATTTTGCCTGTCACAGGGAGCATGTAATCAGAGCAGCATCCACCTCCTTTGGGGTCCCAGTGGCTTAAAGAGATCAATATTCAAACACTGACCAGGCAAAACTTTCTCTCTTGTAAGGCAAGAAACAAGGTACAGATTGGAAAGTAGTGGGGCTTATGCAAATTTTTTCCAGCTATGTTATGTTCCTCCCCCTCTTGCCTTGCCCTATTAGCTAACAAATCCTCAGAGAATTGCAGCAAAGACAAATTTCTTCACCCACTACCTCAGCATGAGTCAAAGGGTGGTTGGATGTGTCTCTGAAAGGCTAACACCAAGGAGGACGTCCGTACTAATACACAACGATAATTATGACAATTATGTGTCAGGGCTACTTCGCAAAATGCTATTAAAATACGGCAAGTTTTTATTGCAGGAGAAGGGATGAAGAGTCAGAAATGGTTGCTACGTTTTGTTAACGAAAATTAGTCTTCATGCCCAAGTCAAGCATTGCTATAGTTGATAAGAAATCTAACAATAATAGATTCCCATAGTAATAGGGTTTACTTTACAATAACATTTTGTTACTAGAACAGCAGAGAAAATACTCTATGAATTGAGACCCACTACCAATAACAGCTGGCATAAGCATTAACCTCTGTAACCGATTTTAGTCATCTGTGACCTGATTATGAAAATGCTAGACTTTTGCAATTCAGTTGGAAATAGTAGGCTGGGCATGAGAATGCTGCTATAAGTTGACGATTATATTTTATCCTATCTCTTGTGACCCTTGGCCTATTTAAAGCAAGCATCAGATGACCTTTTCTGTTTTGTTTCATCAGCAAAGAAGACTGGATATTTTAATGAGACTTTAATAAGCAGTTTCATGCCCTAGCTGGGATTCAGGAGGGTGGATCAAAATGATATTGAAGGTGGAAATGTATTTCACCTGACTGCAGGCACAGAAACTGCCTCAGTGTGAGTCCAGCACAGTCACCAAGGCTCCCTCTACGGGCAATGGACAACAACCCACCAAGCCTAAGCAGCCGTTCCCTAGTGGTTTCCGGTTTTCTCTGTTTTGTGATAAAGAGAGCACAAATGACTAGATTATACCTAGACAACTTCCATCAAGACTAACAAGGTTAGGGCAAATTAATTCCACTAGGTAAAGAATGAAGGTAAACTGAGATCTAACAGTATGCTGTCTCTGTATGGAGTATTGAGCAGCGCTACTTAAATGGCCCGTCAAAATGTCTCAGTGATTAAAAGTAGTCTAAAACTGAACCAAATCAAAGTGGAACCGAGGAGAAGCCAAGAACTTGAAGCAGATATAGCTCAGACTTGGACAACCCTTTGAAAGGAGGGACATACCACAAAGGAAGGTAACTCATGCTGCTCTTTTGTAACCAGGTTTTGCTGACACTTCAATGAAGATGGTGAATGGGTGTGAAGCCTCGCAGTTTTTCCATGTACATTATTTTGTACTTTTTCTTATTGGTAAGTGGACAGCATTACTCACCTGTCTGATAAAGGAAGGGCCTGGCTTGTCATTTTTGTTTTTATTGGAAGAGATAAAATGCTTCATGTATTTACGGTGGTCTTCAGGAACTAAGAGGTGATCAATTCCTGCTGCCTTTCCCTGGCATGCCCATACAGTCCTTGTCCTCATGCCAGGACACCTGGCAAGCTTCTTACTGCTCTCTTGCTGCAAGTCAGGAGTGTTTCATCCTTGA
Organism: Chionis minor; assembly: GCA_013398295.1. Lineage (NCBI taxonomy): Eukaryota > Metazoa > Chordata > Aves > Charadriiformes > Chionidae > Chionis > Chionis minor. Next base: position 860,104 of record VZSF01007321.1, read on the forward strand.
TGATGTCTTCATGCTGAGGAGCATTGCGTCTCGCCACGTTTCATACCACCACACCCACTGGGATTTCACTGAAGTCTTCTCAAGGGGGTTATCAATACTGCACAATACTCCTACAACACTGGAATGGCCTAATGGAGAATAGGGGGAAATCGTTAAGATTACATCACGGCTCCAAGCTATCTGAATCTTGCAAATCTGGAAAGCAAATGTTGAACTCAGGAAAACCTTCACGTCGCCCATTGTTAAGTGAAAGCCTGGGAGTAAAATGAACAAATACAATGCATGTTTTTCTAAATACTGTTGATGTGCTGAGAATAAATGTTCTAAAAATGCTCTCATGAAAGAATAGTGAATATAATAGATGCATTTTTTGTTTGGACACATTCATTAGCATGAGGAACTATCCGTTTCCTGATGATTTCCTCTCTTACAAGTACATATTAAATCTTCCTAAGCATGCCTCCCTTGTTGCCATCTGATCTGTTCATTGAGGAGAAATAATTTAAATTTCATGTTTACAGGGCATATAAGAAGGTTTATATCAATGAATCATTGAGAAGGAAATATCCAAGTTTACTTGCAGAAGTGTCAGCTGAATGGAATATTTTTGGGGCCTTTGGCAACACCTTTCTGAAGGCATTACTTCTTTTGGACATAAACAAGGGAGATGAAATGTTGTTCAGAGGGAAAAGATATAAAATACCATGGTGGCCAAAATATATCATTCTTTGTCTTCATAATAATTAAAACACTAAACTATTAATTTCCTAGTTAACAACAGACATGTTTATTTTTAGGTTTGCTCTTGATCTCCCACAATACCTAAAAAGACATAATTTGTCTTCTATATTTAACATTGAGCTTTTTTTTTCTTGCACAAAAGAAGTTCATAGAGGATTTCATTAGGAATTGAGGACCCTGACATTTTCCTCAGCTAGGGATTTTTTCAGATGCTTTTGCAAGTGCTCTCAGCTAGAAGTATCTGGCTGCATGTTTCCTGATGAGTACGGCACATCAGGCTGTAGCTTCTCCAACTTTCCTGCTGACCACCGCTCTTGCTTTTCAGTGGTGAGTCAGTGCTTCAAGCATGTCACACTCAGCTCTCCCATCATGACTAAGATTAAAAAGTCCCACAGGCAGCTGTCCATCGAGCTCACCTCAGCTACTCACTGGTTCTTCTCCTCCCTGCCTCATGTCCTGGTTTGCTCCTTACACTCCATCCACAAGTTTTCTCCTTCTTTCATGCCCTTTTGGAGAATGTGACCTATGGTTCTACTGTGGGTCCGAAGGCCCTAAAGTAAGCAGCTAAAATGAGCTCCACTAGGCTCCTCTTTGTCCCTCTAGACTACTTTCTACATTGTCCCCTCTCTGTGACATTTTCACTCGATCTGAAATTTTCTTCCTTGCTCTTGTGGTTCATAGCATCCCACAGAGGAGATGCACTCTGCCTGGGCCCTGTGACTACTCTTTTTCAAGGCTCATTGTAGAACTTTTCTGTGTCTTTGTTCCTTGCCTATATCTTTTTGGCTTTTCCTTAGTTTGCTTCTTAAAAGAGGATCCTAAAGCATTCCCTCCATCCCCTTGGTCTGCTCCTGGTCTCTTCTTTTTGTTTCTATCCAGACTGTTCTCCTAAAACCCAGACATATGTTTCCCACTCTGGTAATCATTTTCTCTAGTGAACAGGAATTTGGTATAATTCAACATCCAGTCAACAGAAATTCTCTTACAATAATGTTTTACTTCCCTCCAGGAATCACTCAGTGTCCATGAAATGCATCTGTCCTGTATTGGACTGATGAGTTGTTGATCTGTTGATAAGGAGAGCTGTTTCCAATGAAAGCTCAAAAATTTTATTAAAAAAGAGTTTAAAATACAATATTGTGAAAATAATATTTTCTCTTGAAGGACTAAATCCCCTTTCAGGTAAAATTGCTCCATCATCCTTCTTTTTTTTTTTTTTGAGTTTTTTCAAGGCCTATCATTCATCAAGGGTAACTGAGCTATCTCCAGCAATGAATTTCTCTTATTCTGCATTTCAGGAATAATTTCATATTATAGCTCTGAAATATTTCTGTCAAATAATTTCTTATGATAAATATTTTATCTTCCAGCTATAAAATGGTATGATTCTGATTATTCTCACTGACAGGAATTTAGAGGTGTGGAGCCTTTTTCCTTAGACACTTTTAAGAACAGATTATGAAAGGTTTCATGGGAAGGGATGGACTAAGTGTTCATTACTATTTCTGCTTGTCTGTAATATCACTGTATAAGCCAAGAGCGAAAGTGGTTTCTGTGATTCTCAAAGAACTCAGAGTTGACCATTACCAGAATAACTGGTGACACCGCTGTCACTCTGACTCGAGATTACCTGATGCATGAAATCTGCATCCTCAGGCATTTGCTCCACTCTAGACTGGTGAGTGCTATGAAGCCACTCCAAAAAAATCCACGGGATCTAAGTGTCTGTGGTGGAAATCCTTGTGCATAAATTGAACCTTATCCGCATTCCAGTGTTCCAGCTTCAATATGCTTTTCTCCTTACCCACAGGTGTTCTGCACCATTGCTGTTAAATTCAAATACACTAATCTCGCTGTGCATCAGTGTTACTCAGAACTTCCTCCTGCCTGAGAAACCTTCCCAGCCACCTTCAGAGTGCTTGCTGTAACTTTGAAGTTACGGTAAACCAGGGAAGCCTGCTGGTAAGGAAATTTCACTCTCTGTTCCCTTTCCCTTTACATCAGGTGTTGCATTTGCACCTTCTGCAGATCAGCACAAGGTTGCCGAGGCCAGAGAAGTGGTCTGTTCCAATCCAGGTGAGTGCTTGTTCCTGAGGGCGACTGCTCATAGAGAGAGACATCCAAGCGTCTCTCAGAGCCTGTGTTTTATTTAACTTACTGTATATTTCCTCAGTTCCACCTTCCTATAAATACAGAAAAATAGCTTATTAAAATTTAAAAGAATACTTGATCATCTTCTCTTTCCCAGCTTCCTGCCTTCTCAGACAGCTTGTAATTTGTCTAAAATTTACTATCAAAACAGGCAGCTTTAGCCACCATAATAAATAAAAAAGGTTTCCTGTCCCTACTGGTCCCTTTCCAAAACTTTCTGTTCTCTCACAAGAGCAGAACCACTGAGCGGTGAGAGTGTTTCCATACCTATCACACTGTATGGATCTAAGGAAGCAGGGTTTGGAGGGAAAGCTTTATTAAGTCTTTATTAAACCAGCTGATACATGTGTAAAAATTGGTGAACATTTCAGGCTGAGAATGCCTTCTTCAGTTTGGCTGAAATCACTGTGTTCCACCTATACAGATGTATATGATTTTTGGTTGGTTCAGCCCTCTTACTAATGGACAAGGCTGTATGAGCCTGAAATCTGTGAGGAAACAAAAAAATCCCTGCTGTTGGTCATTCCAGCTGTTAGCTTCGATCACTCATCTTCTGGGGCAGTCTGTGTGTCTCTCTGCCTAAAAAAGCCTCTGCCTTTCACATTGCTCCTCATTCAGAGATCTTGGGTTCACCCAGAAGTGTTTGAGACAAATGCACTTCCAAAGCTGAGCACTGAGGTGTATGTGACACAGTCGAGTCTCCCAAGACTGTTTTTTGAAGGAATCCGTACGTCTGCCAGCGATGGCCCTTTTGCTTATCAACTGACACTATTCGCTGTAAAGTTGCATTGATTTTCTCAGTACTCTAATGTCCTAGTGACATTAGGCAAGAATAACCTGGACAAGTCTATTACCACATACTCAGCAAGTATTACCAGACAAGAAAAAAAGAACAGCCCTTCAAGTACTGGGAGAAAGGTTGTCCTAGTTCTTTGGAAATCTTTTGTGTTTTTTCTTTGACCCAGCAGAGACCTAGAACTGCCCAGTGGTTTCTTCAAGGTTTTGCAACTGCGAGGCAGAGCCTGGCAGAATCTCAAGTGCGGAATGAGTGAGGGAAGCTTTCTGAGTCCGCTCGATAAAAGCGTTTGGAAATGAGATAACAAAAGAAATGAGGCAGCAGTAGCTATATTCACCCCCGGTTAAATAAAGGGTCAGGGCTGTGGCCCTCAGTGGGAAGGCGAGCGCGGAGCGCTGCTCTGACAGACAGAGGCGAGGTTATGATGGGGCAGACCGAGGCACATCTGGAGTTTCCAGCCGAGAAGGAAAAGAACAACAAAGGGCAGAGCGCCGTTGTGATACTGCCGGCTCCTCCCGTTCGTGGCACGTGATGCAGAATGGCACGAGGAAAGCTCTGACGCCAAACACCTCCTCTCGCATGTGGAGCTGGCAAGTGAGGTCTCTGTTGTCCTTGCACACAATGGCAGCCCTCCTTTACTTTTGCCATATAAAGACATCCCTGTCGTCTATAATCCGCATTGGGCCCGGTCCTGTCAAGTTAACAGACTGTCTGGTCCTGGTACACAGAAGTCTCTTAAACCGAGGGATTTTTTTTAAAGGGTTGGGAGGGGGATATCCTGTACTCCATTCTTTTTCTCTGCAGCACCTCTGGCCCCCTCCTTCCACTTCCACACCCTGCGCTAAAGTTTGTAAACCTTTTGAACTATTTTAAAAAATGTACAGCTTGTCCTCTAAGACATAGGAAATTACATTTGATGGTCTATTGTATAAGAATTTCCATATTTAGAGAAAAATCAACAGATACAATCGCTGATTTCCTTTTCCCTATACTCCTCGTATTTGTCTCTTCTTGCATTGCTTGGTTTGGCTGCTGCCATGTTGTAGCAGAAGCAGATGTCATCAATTAGCTGATGGATTTATAACTAGGGAGAGCTGTGTTCAAAGAGCCTGTCTGCTCGTCCAGCCACTGGGTACTCACCCTGGGCTGGGTTCTCTGCCCTAGCTCACATCTGATGTTTTTCATGCTTTGTAGTCTTTTTAAAGGTACTTCAGAGGTAAACTTCTGCACAGCCTGTGCAAAAATATGTGGCCTATAAGAAAATTTTGACTCCATCTACAAATTCTGAGGCGATCTTTCTAGAACTCAGAAAAACAGAGGTCAATGATATTAGACCAGATCAATTATGTAGCTAAACTCTAAAAAGGATTTATAAACATACAATTTGTGTTTCTTGCAGTTAACTATTTGGTATAATAATAGTGAAACTTTTCTCATTGAAAGTAAACTCAGTAACAATACTAATTAAGGAAGGAACTCACTAGCACGAGCAAAACCCATTTGTAGAAGGGCTGAAGAGGACACTACCAAGCAGAACAAAAACAGAAAGGTACGTTTAAAAATTAATGCACTAAAAATTAAGCTTTCTGATTTAAAAGGAAATGCCTCAAGATCTTTAAAAGTCTGATTCTGGCTAATTTTAAAGCCAGCAATATAACCGGTAAATTCAATCAATAAATAAAACAAGCAAAAGACCAAGCTTTCAAATGAAATGAAGACAACAGCTACAATTTATCGTTTACCCTTGAGACAAGACTTTAGCCCTTTGTCAATTTAGACAAGAAGAGTCATTCTCATACTCGGCTTCCAAACTGAGATGGACTCCCTTCGAAACAAAAGACACATGCAAAGATCCAGCTTCTGCTCCGATGACAGCACAGACTTTATTTGACCTTGCCTTTCCCAAAACAAACACATATTTCTGTATCTATTACACACACAAATTTATTCCTTGGGTGGGATTTGTGAGAAAATACATCTGTCACTGCAGATGCTGGTTGCCTCTTAAGGTATAAATTGAAAGCTCCTGCCCTTCGGTACAAAATGACCCAGGTGCCTTGCTCTAACTGATGGGAATTCCAGTGCACTTAAGATTAGTCTTTCTTGAAGTATTGTCTAAGAAATCGGAGTCTGAGCACACAGGAAACCAATTAAGTTATTCTTAAGAGGAATATATTAATTTTTTCTTCTGAGTTTTGGGGGTTTTTCTGCACTGGGATTTTTCTTCCAAAATGAGGCAGATAAAGTTTGCAAACCAGACAACATTTTGCTTAGTATATCAATTTATAATTTGTAGGCTCAGCTACCTTAACTATTTGTTTCCCATTGTCATCCTTCTGGCTCTTTTTCACTGGTCTACGAAGAAAATTTTGCACTGTGAAATACCCATGTAACTACAATATTTGTATTCACATGGAGAAAATTATAAGCACATGAGAGTAAAGCACATTCCTCATGATCTTTACGCTGCCTGAAGATTAAGAATACAATAGATTAAAAGAATCCAGGAATAAATTGGTCTCTGGGGATCATTAACATTATTTGTATAAGTCTACACTGCTTTAACACATGAATCATAAATAAAGCCCTAATAGAAATGTTTGAAATATTTTCCAAACAGTCTCATTATGTGACCTCACCCCCCTTTAGCTTTTGTATTTTGGCAGTAGAGCTGACCAGAAGTTTGTGACATTTTTGAAAAAAAAACCTAAATAAAAAAAACAAAACAGAGTCCAGGCTGTGCACAGTAAGGCAGTTCAAGATACAGAATTCTACAAAAACTAGGAAATTATTCCCAGAAAGCCACCTTTTCCAAATAAATGGATTCCCCAAACAAATACTTAGTCCTTTCTTGCAGTAGTTATGCAGCCTAACTTCTTGTAGACAGTCTCAAAGCCCTGATAAATACTTTGGGCTAGATTTAATAAATTCAGTGTAATTAAGTTGATTGGTACCATCTGAAAAGCCTTACCATTAACTGCTTCCATCAAGAAATCACAGCCACCTTGTCACATGAAGCTAAAGCTATTATCAAAAGATGAAACATTTTGAAACAAAAGGTTAAATTAAATTTTTAAATCTTGTTAAAATACAGTAGCCAAATGTTAGATATTAAAAAATAGTCTAGCAGGTGACAGCTGAGAAGCAACAAAAGCAGCACTAACACAAAATCACAGGTGACACATTCAGAAAATGTTCCTGTTTTATAATCTTTTTGTTACAATACCAGCTGGAAAATGGTCTTTATTCTTTTGGCATTCAATATTATTTCAGAAATAAATAAGTGAAAATAGGCATCTGCTTCTTTTTTAAGGATCACGAAACTTTATCTTGCTCTGGCTATATATCTCTATTCTTACTCAGTTTCAATAGCAACTTAAGTTCTAGGTTTGTTTGGCAAACACTACCAGTCTTCCAGTTACCAGTAAGAAGCCAAAATGCTAGAGCTGAATGCAAATCTGTGTGCAGCAGGATCCGACTGTCAAGCGTCAGTCAGTCAGTATCTGCTGCTTTCTGGAAAGTATAGATTATATGGAATGACACAAATAAACTTCAAGTATATTCTGTTATGTGTGACTGAAACCTGTAAATTAATTTCCATGATACTGGAAAAATGAAATTTATTTGAGGTGATCAAGTGTGCAGAAAATGTTTGCCTTGAAAGAAAATTCCCATTTTATTCATGCCTGCCTGTCCTCGTGTAAGTATTGTGAGTGTACGTGTTCTCCTGCCTCACTTTTAAAACATCTTGATTGATTTTAAGTCACCCTCACCCAGAACCCAGACAATGCCAGGTGACCTAAGATCCAAATGTTGTTATTCCATGTGAAAGTTCAGAAATCAATTAGTTCATCTGACCGCAAGACCGGGCACAGTACTTTCCTTGGACAAAGTATTGGTGCCTTTAATCTGACCAAAAACTTCTTTGATTATTAGATTTCACAGCCTGTTAACATCAGTGGACGTAAACAAATCACAACTCCCTGTGCCCATTGGTGTCCTTTGAATCAGAATCTGCCTTTCAAATGCCTGTGCATACATTTGGGTTTTGGTCAGCACTGCTTTGATGATTTCTGCATCAAACTCCATTCTGCGGTGCAGGCATCCCTGTGTGTGGCTAATACAAAGAAACCTTGCGAAACAGCCTTTGTGAAATGAAGACACTGTTATAATCAGATGTTGTTAGCAATAAAGACCTAATTAGACTCTAGTCCCATGCGTGGTGCCAAACCCAAATAACCTCTTATGCGTGCATTTTTATTGTGCGGCATTTTTAATTGAATCCTTCGAAGCAACCTAGGGTTCACAACCAGATGATTATAACCCCAGTCTCCTGAAATCCTCAAATGCTGTGTCCAGGAGGAAACTTCAAAGCCGCTCTGCTGGCAGCTTTACCTCCTGGGTAGGCTTACGGAGCGGCGGGTCTGCAGCGCCCTGGCAGGACGCGCCTGGGGAACAACCGCAGCGTGCCAGGGAGCACGGTGCAGTGCCGGTGCCTCGGCAAACGCTTCCCTCCATCCGGCCTTAGATCCCGCGGGATGCTTACGCTCCTGGCAAATATTGTCCCTGGGAGCGCGGTAATGCTGCTGTGGCTGTGAGCAAGCAGGAGAGAGGTGCAACAGAGGTGCAACGTTCAATGTACACCTGTTCTTTTCTTCTTGCTGACAAGGAAAAAAGAGGGGGGAAAGTGTATTTTTTTTACAGAAGTGATGTGCATTCAAACCCCGCTTTCTTGACAATCTGCGTCTATGCAATAGGTAATATCTACCCTAGTAAATGAAATAGGGCCAGAGCACGGTCCCAAGCCCTCGTATAGGATTTTCTGCGCTGCGAGTCAGTGTTGTCCTAGGCTAGCTGGCACTTTTCATGTCATGGTTCATGGTGGTAGCATGAGCCAGGAGCAATCCCCACTTAGCAGATTGGATGTAACCTCCTAATCTGGAGGAACCGGAGCGCTGAAGTCTGTGCACGCCAGCCCATGTCAGTTGCCTCTCTGCCAGAGAGCAGTCACTGGCCCCTTTTATCTGTTAGTACAGATGCAGCCCTTAAAAAGACCTGTTGAAACAGTGCTACAGTGCTCCTATTCACAAATATCACGCCCATGAGTACGGGTAACTGAGAGTTGGCTTGGCTTCCCTCATCAGCAGAAGGAACCAGCAGGTAAGAAAAACCCAGAAAAAAATCTCAGATAGTTTTCAGTGCGCAAAGAGCAGATATCTTGCAAAACTACTGTTGATTTTTATTGTGAAAAATTGTGTACAAACCACTGACAGTCATGACTGCTTAAAAAGCCAACTAAGCAGTTAAACATTTGACTGATAAGATGGGTGAATACAACAAAGATTGCTTTAAATGACTGTAATGTGTACAGGACCAGTTTGATCCATTTGTTAGGAATAAAGACATTGCCATGTTTTGTTAGAGCCATCTTTTCTCATATATGATGCCAGAGGAGTAGGGAGGGTCTAGATGCTCTCAAAGGATGACCCTGGTTTGTGAGGCTATCAGACCCAGGTCTGTGAACTCTGCTCTACAAGTGGCTTTCTTCTCGTACAGCCTCTCTTTAGGAAATGCTAAAGGCAGAGCAATATGTCTAATGGGAAGTGAGACTATTGCAAAACAATCCTTTAATTGCTCTCAAGCAATTTTTTTTAGAAACCAAAAAATGGTTTAAATATGGTAGGGACCCATATTTAATGCCTAAACAGACCATTTCAAGTGATATGCCAAAATGCCAATCCAAGGAAAGAATAAATTAGGTAGAATTAGTATCAGATATTACAAGGGAATTGGAAATGGTGCAGAGGTGCTGAAAAGGCTGGTTTCAGATCTAAGCGTGTCCACCATTGTTGTGACCTGAACGGTCTCTGAGGCAACCTGACCCGGGCGGTGGGAAATGTGAGCAGGCTTGATCACCTTTGTCTTTTTCTACCAGAAGTCAAGTACCTCCCTACTGCTTTGGGCAGGGATTTCCTTTATTGCTGGACATGCTTCAGCCCTGAATAGGTAATCACGTAATTTTCTAATAATTACAGCCAGCTTGCATTTCACTGAAGTTAAGGGGCAGGGCCCTTTGGTGCATTTTTATGAGTTTAAAGAAATATAGCAAACAAGTCGTATTAGATAGAAGTTCATTGAAAGATAAGAGCAAGATACCTTTTAAAATTGCTTTCTAGGATACTTGTGCCCTCTTCTTTAAAAAGCAAATGCAAATTTTCCTGATTTCTTTTTTTTCTCATCTCCTTGTTTTGGAGAGGGAGGGGAGGACACTTCTTTTAGCCAGCCTGGCTGGGCGGTCTCGTAGCATATTAGAGAATGTGCTTGCATGGAAAAAGAATTTCAGAAATGAAAATGGTTTTGCTAAAGTCCCCAGAGAATTTGAAATGTGACGTTCAAAAAGCTGCCCCCACACCCCCCTTTTAAAGATGGTTTTCCCATTAAGGTTCATCATACACTCTCCTGGGGATGTAACTAGGAATTTCGTCTCTGATTCAAGGAGATAGGACCACACTCCCAGTAATTAGCTCACTAAGCTCGGCACAGGGTATTCTCATTGCTTCGTTGCACATGACTGGTATGTTTATATCTACCACAGGCATTTCTGGCCTATTGTGCGTTCTGCTTTACAGATATACAAGCTGAAAAATGTAAATGTGTGATCTGTGTGCAGTTCTTCCCTCCACTTTAGTGAACAGCAAAAGGTGAGCTCTTTCTTAGCACATTTTATTTCTCCCTATCTGTATTTATCAAGCTAGTTGCATGAAAACTGAGTTAACAGTAGCATTTGCTGTGCAATGCTGCTGTTCAGTGCAGTTGAGAATCCTGTAGTCTCCATTAGCTTTGCAAAATCAGGAAGTTTACTAAAATATCAGGAAGAGTCGAAACAGTTCTGTTAGGTGAGTTTTCCTGGACATTAGGGTGGAGGTGATGACAAAATGTTAAAAATGAGCCTAACATTAGAACCCCCATTATACAGATGGATAAAATAAGGCATAAAAAGATAGACTAATCATTTGATCTTTCAAGCTACTGTCCATCTGTAACTTGTTAAAAAAAAAAAAAAAACCAGCTCAGATGTGACTGAGACTTACAAAGTCACCTGTAGCCTGGGGAAGGTGAAGTGAGAATGGTTGTTTTCCTTCTTTCTCTTTCTGCAGAATTCAAGAACTTCAGAAAGTTAACAGGCAAGCACTGAAAAAGAGGCAAATGACCATGATTTTCATGCCATCGCTAGCATTTGCTGTATGGTGGAAACTGAGATCCCAGAATGCTGAGAAGACCAGACGTATAGAAAAATTCAAAAAAGCAGCTAGATTAATTTGGGGAGGGAAGCATCCAGACTCTTCAATTTAAGAATGTGCACGTGGGCTCCAGCTCCAGCTGTGCCTAATCCATTGATATCCTGGGGCTGGGAGGATTCATGAGGGAAAGGACCACTTGGTGTATGTCCTGCTTACTCTTGTGTGTTTTGCTCTGCATCCATAGATGGCCACTGCTGGAGATCAGGTCCTAAATACATTTTCAGTATGATCTGATCCAGTACAGTGGTGCTCATGTTCTTATCTCTAGGTAAGCAATGCTTAGACACCAATTTATTTTAATGCACCTTTATCTCAAAAGCCTTATCAAGCAATTTCTAAATGATTTGAATAATTTCTTTCCACATCCCTAGTAAGTGATGCCAGGGAGGATTTGCTGTTCAGCATTTGTGAAAGTGCTGATCTATATTCAGATACTAATCTGTTCAGTTGTTGCCTGAAAAAAAAAAAAAAGTTACAATAAATTCAAAGCTGTCTCATGAGTGCTGTGAAGATCAAATGCTTTTTGTTTCCCCTTCTTGCCCACAATAGCCTGCTTCACAAACTAGCTGCAGTAGGCAGTGGCACAGCAAGTGAATTTCAAATCACTCTGGGCTTTGTTTGACCTAGCAGTCAATATAAGACAGAGACACAACTGCATTATAACTTCCTTCCCACAACACAGCATTGTTTGGAAGCTGCCCAAAGAATATTACACCACCGACTACATTCTTAGCCCAGTGGGTATCGGTAGCCCAGAAAATTGGTTCCCTCCTTTGTTAGTTAGGGAACTTCCCATTTTGTACCCAGTCCCTTAAGCTCTGTTCTCTTTCTAGTTCCATCGGTGTTAGTGAAAAACAGAGATAATCCTTATGAACAGACAAACTTGATGTCAGAGAATAAAAATGTTCTCAATAGGAACTTTGTAATATTTTTACTGACTGTTAATGAAATGGCAGACACTGGCTAAAATGTTATGTTTACTTATTTGTTTTCTTTCTCCTTTCTTCCCCTGTGCCCATTTTTGTCCTCAAAAACCTGTTGTCTTTCGAGTAGTAGGACCAATAGGAGTACGTACGCACTGAAAATATGGCATCCACCATGAGTTTACATGATAATGGCGGGTTATATCTTTTAATTAACATCATATCAGTGAAAACTATTGTTCACAGAGGCAAGAGCATTATAAACCCTTCCTGTACTCTTAAAAAAGGCAATGAGGGCACAAAGTCCAGGATACTGACTGTACATTCAAGATTAGGCACAAGCTGAAATACTTCACTGTTTCAGAGCTTAAGACAGTAAGATATGATATCGAATAAGGAAGATAATTTGGGATGATTAATTGTGTAAGTAAGCCTGGATACTGCACAGGTTAGGTATTATAATCCTGACACAAACCTCTCCTTATCTAAGGCCAAAGAGTCTTTGGTTCTGGTCCAAAGCCCACTGAGGACAGCAGGAGTCTTCCCATTGACTTCAGTGGGCTTCCAACCAGGGTGTCTGCTGTTATCTGTTTATAGGTAATTTTTGTTGTATTTTTACAATATCTGAACAGCTGCCAATTAACCACGTACAGGTATGACAGGGACCATTTACGAAGAGAGCAAAGCGCTGCCTGCGCGGCTCAGGGCAGGAAGCCCGTGCTTGGTGCTGCCGGCAGCTTCCCCAGGGCAAGGCTCCAGGCTCGCTCCAGCAGGTCCAAATCGCTGCAGAAGGAGGAAGGAGAGGGGTCCTGCCCTGCCAGGACAAACCGTCACACTGCTCAGGAAATGGCTTTCGGTCCTGGCCCTACTTACCGAGGATTTCTATGAGGATGTCCAGCTTTAAAATCAGCCCGGAGAGCAGTCCTGAGATAGCGAGTGGCAGGCTTGCTGGCTTCCTTCGTTTTCCAGAGCTGCTTGCACCCCACCCTGTGCAAAATATAGCCTGGAAAAGGAAAGTGGGTTCATTAATATCCCAGCCTCCTTGCTTCCGGCTTCCTTGCCTTTCCCCGTCCAGGATGCCGTAGCGGTTGGTGGTGCTCTGGGTTCACGCCGGGCGCAGGGGCCGGCAATACCTTGTGAAATAGGTCTGGGCTGGCTGCAGTCCCTGGGGCCCTGTGGCCATTGGGCTGGGCACAGGGAGCATGGGATGGCGCTGGTCCCAGAGGCGTTCCAGCAGACGCGGGTGAGGACCAGGGCTTTGCATTATCTCCTATGCCTTTCCAGGTGTGGCCATGGGGATGAGATGTCTCATTAGACATTAGGCATATGCCTCCTAATAATAGGCCAGGGATGACTTATGCTTGGAGAAAAAGTATATGGGGAAATTTGTACCACTCTGCACTTTGTCCACCCTGAGTAAGTCAGGCTGTCGCACGGATGACTAAGAATAGAGGTGGCACACAGTCAGTGAGAGTGATGACTCAGAAAGTGTTTTTTAAGCTGAAAAAAACAGACTGAGTTGTCGCTAAGGATTATAGATGCATGACGAGGGTAGCATTAAAGTTTGGGCTTTTGGGTTTTGTTCTTTCAATTCTTTGTCTACCCACACATTTCTTCATTCTCATCTACCTTGCATTTCATTTTAGAAGCAAGTTCAGTGTCCTCCTGCCCTCGACAACCATTCAATGACAAAAGACATGGAAGAAGAAAATAAAGCTATGTATTAATATTGGTTTTTAGGCCACTTGTATAGCTTCAATCTTTGAAGAAAATGTAAACAAAATGCTATCCCCTTTTCCCGCAACACACTATGTTTCACATCATGGGTTTTCTGTATGGCCCTATTGCACCTGACAAGGTGCAAAATGGACAGTTGACCACAAGACAGCAAAACTTGTTACAAGCTCCAGATACCTTCTGAGCAGACGCTGAAGAGCAAATGTTTTAGTTAGATGTTGTCACTTGATTGTCAGGATCTTGGAGTGTCTGCTTGTCTGATTACAGGCAGTAACTGTGGGATGCTGAGGTATAAACTTTCTCAGAATACCAAAAATTCTCTCCTTCCTCAGCACCATGCCAGGATTTCTGCACGGTAATGAGTCATGTCATTAGTGATGGAAAGCACTAATTCTTAATGAATATAAATTTCACTCATCAGCCACCAAAAAAGAATTCAATAGGAATCTGCTGTAATATGGTTTATTGACTTCAAAGTCTTTGTAAGTCTTGTTCAGTTAACTACATCATCCCCAAAACAGCTTTAAAATAAAAGAATAAGTATGACCAACAGAGGTCCCTGGCTTAGGATACATGTGACTTTTTAACACAAACCTTAATCCTGGGCACTGAAGCATTCACATGATTATTTAATACATATTTAAAATACCAAGGAAAGTACATGACTTGGTTTACTATTTTCTTCTGTCACGTACAAGTAAAAAAAGGGCATTTTATACATGCAGCTGCTTTGCCAGTTCTTCTGGGACACTCTGTTGGACAGGAAATTAAATGTATAACCTGTGATTTATTCTCTGCCAAAGTATTTTTTTCAGATTTTGCCCAACCTGTCCTTCAAGCAGATGTTAACCTGGGGAGTGCAAACCAGCTCAGTGCTTTCCTAGGGAACCAGCTATAAATTAACGGGTATATGAAGACAGAATACTTAATATGATGGTTTGCATCAGCTCATGAATCAAGTTGAGGTTTTTTACGTGCCTTGTGGCCTTCTGTTCACAGGCCCAAGGACTTGAAAGGGTAGCAGTGAAGAGGAGAGGAGGTGCCAGTGACTCCCACACAGTGAAAGGACAGTGACACTGTACACCCAGGAGGTCCTGCAGGGTGGCACCTGGCCACCATTCATGGGGCAGCCAGCCTTGCTAGCTGCAGGCGCCATCTCCCTGGGCACAAAATGGGAAAAGAGACTTTCACAACAAACCAAAAATCTGTAAATGCAGGAGTCATCTTGCAATGCAGACCAAATTCCTATGCTGACATATAAGGTTAATGTGGCCAGAAAAGCCTGGTTTTAGGGTCAGGGTGTCTGTGCCACATCTCACCTGCAGAGATTTTTATCCCAGCCAGGTATTATAAGCAACAGGAACAGCTTTCTTATGAGGAAAGGCTGAGGGAATTGGATCTTTTTAGTCTGGAGAAAAGAAGACTGAGGGGTGATCTCATCAATGCTTAAAAATACTTAAAGGGAGGGTGCCAAGAGGAGGGGACCAGCCTTTTCTCAGTGGTGCCCAGTGACAGGACAAGAGGCAATGGGTACAAACTCGAATATAGGAAATTCCATCTAAGCACAAGTAGGAACTTCTTTCCTTTGAGGGTGGCAGAGCACTGGAACAGGCTGCCCAGAGAAGTGGGGAATTCTCCAACTCTGGAGACATTCAAAACCCGCCTGGATGCCATCCTGTGCAGCCTGCCATGAGTAGGTGAACCTGTTCTGGCAGGGGGGTTGGACCAGATGATCTCCAGAAGTCCCTTCCAACCCCTAACATTCTATGATTCTAAGGAACAGTGATATAGCCAAGTCTATGGGATGCCTGATTTTGCAAAATCTTGTCTTTCTGTAGCAAGCTACCTCATTAGTGTTCAGTCCCAGTACCCCAGGAGAGTTTGGAAACAAGCACTGTATATGCAGTCTGTTCAAAAACATGTGGGCTGACCTCATTTGTAGTTTTTTAAATGTTCTACTTCTACAGCCAAAACCTAGTCTTGATTTCTATGATTTAATACAATTCTTTCACTTCTTTTCCCAAACAGTTATGTTTCAGTGAGAGTTTGTGAATCCAAATCGCACATTGCTGGACCTTTCAGACGCGGTCTCAGTGGATATTTTTTCAAAATGCACAAACACGCACAGTAAACAGATAAAAGACAATTCCCCTAGATTTGTTGTATTTGGTTGGCATATTTGATCTCTAAATACTCAGTGGGGATTCAGGAGCCTGGGAAATACCTGGCTAGAAATAATACACAAAAGATTAACTTTAAAGGTAGGCATGATATTCTCCATTTTTATAGTGCTTTCAGTTCATTAAGACTGATGTGTCCCTTCCAGCCTGAATGATGATTCAATGCTGTCGTATGATTCTCCAGTTAAATATATAGAAAAGTATTTTTGTCTGGCTTTGGTGTTTGTCAAGACAGTCAGTCCTCTGAACATGTTTTTTGAATTTTATTTAACCATGTTTATTACTTTGCTCCTTTGTTCTTAAAACTGCCTTTCCTGGAGTAGTGTTAACATCCATTAAAAAAAACACAACAACAAAACAACGGGTAAAGTATTATCAGTGGAATCTTGAAAATGTGACCACTGGTAATGTAAGGATCAGAAGACAAAATTAAAGGGGTTTTTTTGACAATATCAGGGTTCCATGTGTTTCAGGCTCATGACAATAAAAGCTCACACATCTTTAGTAAACACTGAAATGGCGATTTGCATGCAACATGTGCTAGATCCGCACTTTATGAAATCTCCCTTCCTCTGTGGTACAATCATGTCTGTAGTTAACCTCTTCTGTCTCTGTACTACATAAAAGGCAGCTAGCTGTGTTAAAACATCCGGGTGGAGAACAATATTCCAGTTTCCTCCAACACCATGTTGTCTCAGAAGTCTTTTAAAATAGTTTATAAAAATTCCAGTAGACACAGCAAAACAGTAAGGTGATAACTTAAGAAAATCATCAAAAGCAAACTAAGAAGTGAAGCTTTTAGAAAAAAGTTAGGTATGAATGAAGACTGTCTATACAGTAACCTTTTTTCATGTAAAGAGGAGGAAAATATTCTGTAGTTGGATAAGGTGGAGCTATGCAGAGACTTTGTCAAGTTACCACTAGTGTTGCCTGCTATTAGTAATAGCAAATGGCAGCTCCATGTCCACTAACTGATACGTCATGTACCTTGTCTTCATTTCTTCTATGAATGATACCAAATGTTTGGCAGAAAACTCATGATTAACTTCTGTTACAATGGATTAAATTTAGCCTCCAAAATACATTTTGATCTTCTGTCTGTTGGTAGTTTTGTATAAAGTTTTCCTGTTTCTCCTGTGCTGAGGTTGCAGCATTCAGAGATATTTCAACAGCAGATCATCACAGTCAAGAGACCAGCAAATAACAGAGGTGGGAGATCTTTCCTGAGGCTCATTGGAACAGAGCCTGGATTTTATATTGGATTTGCTAGAGGAAAAAGGTTGCCATCCAGAGGGACCTTGACAGATTTGAGGAGTGGGCCCATGCAAACCTCATGAAATTAAACAAGGCCACGTGCAAGGTCCTGTACCTGTGTCAGGGCAATCCACAATATTAATACAGACTGAGGAATTAATTAATCAGCAGCCATGCAGAGAAGGACTTGGGGATAATGGTGGATGAGATTAGACATGAGCCGACAACGCGCGCTTGCTGCCTAGAAAACCAATCATATCTGGTCTGCATGAAAAGAAGCATGGCCAGCAGGTCGAGGGACTCTCTCTCTCTCTCTGCTCTCATGAGACCCCAACTAGACTACTGCATCCAGCTCTGGGGTTCTCAGCCCAAGAAAGACACGAACCTGTCAGAGTGGGTCTGGAGGAGGTCTACAAAAATGATCAGAGGGCTGGAACACCGCTCCTGTGAAGAAAAGCTGAGAGGTGGGGTTGTTTATCTTGGCAAAGAGAGGGCTTTAGGGAGACATTATTGTGGCCTTTCAGTTATTAAAAGGGGTTTAAAGAAAGACGGGGAGAGACATTCTACCAGGACCTGTAGTGACAGGACAAGGGGCAAAGGTTTTAAACCGAAAGAGGGTAGATTTAAATTGTACATAAGGAAGCAATTTTTTACGGTGAGGGTTGTGAGACACTGCAACAGGCTGTCCAGCGAAGTTGTGGATGCCCGATCGTTGGAAGCACCAAAGGTCACACTGTATACGGCTTTCATCAATCTGATCTAGCAAAAGATATCCCTGCCCGTGGAAGTGGGGTTGGACTAGATGGCCTTTGAAGGTCCCTTCCAACTCAAACCACTCTATGACTCTATGACTCTATGATTCTAAATATCCCCCTAATCTTTGAAATGACAAATCAATTTTAAGAAAAACTTTAAAGTCCTTGGTGTCCTTCATAACACAGAAAACTAATAATGTTTATTAGCTCTGTCATTAGCTGTTCAGCCTCACATAAAGGTCCCTTCATATTAAAATATGTATTTCTGCAGTGATCATTGCTATCAGTAGACTTAGGTGATAGTGTTGGAACAGAAAATGGACTTTTTGCAAGTGTCATTTTTTTTCATGAAAGCATTTTGACCTTTTTAGTACTATAGTGTTTCTTTTATCCTCCCGCTGAACTGTATCTTCAAGCCTGTCATAGTCTGGAATTTGTGGCCTCTCCAAAGCTGCTTTCTTCCAGGAAAATTTGGTAATTCAGAATCATCATCTTTGCTCTATTCCCTCCCAAGTTTCCAGGGCATTATTATATACCCATGTATATAAGATAACCCATTAGGAAACCAATACTCTCAAAAAGCTCTGAACAAAAACAGAAGCAAATTTCTATACACAGGAAGCCATCACAGCTGTTGGATCACATTTTTAACAGCCACCTGAGAGTAATGTTGGAAAATTCACAAAACATTAGAACATGAACCACTGAGTTCTAGCCAAGTGAAATCCTTGAAATCCTTAGTCCAAGGATTTCCTTAGCACGAGGTGCCCAAACTTGTTACCTGCAGGGCCTATGAGAGGGAAACCTGAGACAAAGAATAACCTATAGCCAGTAAGGCAGTGCACAAGCAAGGAAAAGAGCTTAGATATCTTACCTGAACAGAGAAAAGACTTTGGCACGAAACTCTAAAGTGAGGCATATTGGAAAGTGTAAAACTAGTGCTTAACATAAGTGGGATTTTTGTAAGAATTCTTATCTCTCTTTTATTGTTCAGAGAGAACATTTTACAATTATTTTTTCTTCTGTTTTCAGTTTAAACAGTATTGTTTTCTAACAAATAAGGCAATACTATTCATCGTTATTTTGCTTTTTATGATTGGAGAACATACACAGGACAAAAAGAGTATGATGTATTTCATAATTTTTTGTATGGAAACTTTTAAGGTTGGACAAAACCAACTGTTTTTATTTAGCTTTTATAAATAGCTTTTCTTTCCTGGCTATAAACACTACATAGAGTTACTGTTCCACCATTCATCCATCTTGAGTATCATGCTTAATATGGAAATAAATAATAGATGTGTTGGATTTCATATGTTTGAACTTTCCAGTCCCTGACGGCTGGATTTCCTGTGATTGTTTGTTCCAGGTGACTATGTATGCTCACTGACCATGCTGAAGACCAATGCTGTCCGAGGTTGTTTTTTGTGCAGTACCTACAGAGACAGACTTCAGAGCACATCCTTCTGCTTGGATTAGTAGTGGAAATATAGAAAATATTCTTTTCTTTTCATAGAAAGACTTCCTTCACTTTGAAATCAATGACAACTTTTTAATGTAATTGAGAGCTAATTCCTTAAGTGTCTTGGGAGACAGATTGTCATGCAGAGGTGAAAAAGAAAAGCAATAAGCTTTCTGCATGTTCAAACTGCAAACAACGCAGTGCAAGATACTCTAGCCACGGCTTCTTTACAAAATGACAGATACAAAATAATTTTCCCCTGGCATCTTGACACATGTCTCCTTTTACGTGTCTACCACAGCTACAGCTCGCTTGTGGTGACCATGTCATCCTGTCCCAGTTTCCACCCCTATGAGTGTGACTAGACTGTGATTGGTGATTCTTTGATTGTGAAAAAGGCACAGTGAAAATAGTTTGCTTTGCTGTGGATGCACAAACTCAGATCAGATCTGCTCGAGAAGATGACAGAACAGCAAATGCTGTGCTGATGGTGCAGAGAAGACACGTTGTCTTCCAAATCTACAATCTGTTTCTTTCAAAATGAGTGTCACTTCCTAAATCCTGTGATTAGCAGCCACCACTGATTGCTTGTTACATTTTTGGATATTCACCAATTTAGATACTGTAGTTTGATTATGCTGGCTGGGGAGTGGACACAAGCCTCAATGGAAGCAGAGTTCTGATAAAATGGATGGAATCCATTTTGCAAAGAAAAGTATGCAACCTGACCTCTGTGCAAGCATGAAATTTCTTCAGCCTGTGGAAATTGCTTGTATTTACTTCAGAATGTCTCTCGGCTACAATCAGTGAATTCAAAAGGATCAACTCAGTTTTACTTCTTTCTCTCCAGTACTACTTAGCTGCCATGCATTCTTCGAGACTTGTGATACTGCACGTCCTTGTACCATAAGCTCCTTGGAGCAGAAACTGTTCTATGTGTTAGCAGAGGCTAACACAAAGGGTGCTAGTCCTGGTTTCATTGTATTGTTGCAGTTGGATTGCAAATACTGTTCCCTATTAGCCAGAAGATCAGATAACAAATGTTTCTGCTTTCCTACTGCTACCAAACGAGATAACCCTGTCAGAGAAGCATTCTTTTCATGAATGTTTTCTTAAATTATCATCCTGTATTTGTTTCTTATTAGTGGAGATGTTAGTCACATCCAGGAGAGCAAATATTAACACATTTAGAGAAAAAACATCACACTTCAATAGAGAAGAGCATCTTTCCTACAGAAGTTGTAGACGAAGTTCCAGAAGGGATGAAGAACTGTCTTACAGTCTATGGACTAATATCAAATCAATAAATAAATAAAGAAAGAAAAAGCAGGTTAGTTTCAATTAATATTGTAGGTTCTAACAATTAACAATAAATCCTGTTGAGTCTTTTTATTTTTTCACAGACTCTTATTGACCTCACTTTTGTGAGATTCTATGGGCTTTTTGTAAGACCAAAGACTAGGTAGATGTCATACAGAAGCATCAGAAGGTAAGGCTAAAGATGCATAGTGAGGTACTCTTGCTATGCCTTCAGATCCACCTCTTACCCACAAATCATGGATGAAGACTCAATCAGACTAATTATTGCATTTTAAGCTGATGGATTAATTGGTTTAACTAGAAAAGCTAATGAATTGCTTCGGTTAACTAAGGAAAGCAATCTTCTCCTCTCTTCATTGAATGACAGAATGGTTTGGGTTGGAAGCGACCTTAAAGATCACCTAGTTCTAACCCGACTGCCATGGCCAGGGATGCCTTCCACTAGATCGGGTTACTCAAAGCCCCATCCAACCTGGCCTTGAACATTTCCAGGAATGGGACATCCATATCTTCTCTAGGCAGCTTGTTGCACTGTCTCACCACGCTCACAGTAAAGAATTTCTTAGTAATATCTAATCTAAGTCTACCCTCTTCCAGTTTAAAACTACTACTCCCTGTCCTATCACTACACTCCCTGATAAAAGAGTCCCTCCCCGTCTTTCATCTAGGCCCCCTTTAAGTACTGGAAGGCTGCTATAGTGTCTCCTCAGAGCCTTCTCTTCTCCAGGCTGAACAACCCCAACTCTCTCAGCCTGTCTGGATAGCAGAGGTGCTCCAGCCCTCTGATCATCTTTGTGGCCCTCTTCTGGGCTTACTCCAGCAGGTTTGTGTCCTTCTTACGTTGGGGGCTCCAGAGCTGGATGCGGTACTCCAGGTGAGGTCTCACAAGAGCAGAGTAAAGGGGCAGAATCACCTCCCTCCCCCTGCTGGCCATGCTGCTTTTGATGCAGCCCAGGATTTGGTTGGCTTTCTGGGCTGCAAGTGCATGTTGCCGGCTCATGTTGAGCTTCTCATCAACCAACACCCCTAAGTCCCTCTCCACAGGGCTGCTCTCAATCCATTCTCCATCCAGCCTGTTGGATTGCCCTGACCCACATGCAGGACGTTGCATTCCTACCTTACATTTAGATGCTAAAGTGGGTACCTCATTTTTTCTGCCTTTTGGAGATGTCTTCTCTTCCTCACAGCTTGAGAGACTTCTCATAAATTTGCAAGATTAAAAAATGTTGTAGCCTATGAATGGATTGGTAAGCAGTGGAAGTACATCAGCTCTGTGTATGTGTGTGTTATGAAAAGGATGTGTGTAGAAAGGCATGTAAATTACAAATAGTGTCATCATTTATAAGTTATTTCCTTTAACAAGTAGTTCTATTCAAATCCAGATGGTGCTTGGAGAATTTTCTGCTACTGAAAAAAGAGTTCCCTTCCTCTTGGCTGTGGTACATCCTTGTACCACACCTGGGAGTGACGCTGGTCACATCCCCATCACCTGGCTTTGGATCTGAATGTTCCACCACCTTATAATGTGGATGTTCAGCTCAAGTCCCTGAGGTGATGTCCCCCCTTTCTCTGGCACATTAGCAGCATGCTGGTGTTGAACTCTAACATCCTTTCTATGTCTCGCCCTTTCCCCATCTGCTGGAAGTACTCTCTGCAGACTTACTGAGAGAAGGGGAAGAAAAAGCAAGGGCTACTTGGGAGAGTACTGAGTAACTTCCTGATTTAATAAATAAAGCTTGAGAATGTTGTTGCTGTTTTGTGTTACTATTTTGCGAGTAGAAAAGCTGCAGTATTTTTAGAAACAAATGAGGAACAAGGATTCAAAGTTAGTTTTGCTTCCAGCGTTTTGAATGTTTGTCAGATTCATGAGAGTCTCCTGGGAGTCCAAACTAGGTTATGGCAATACAACAGCATATTGTTTCATTTAGTCGAGAAGGACCTTTTAGTCCCCCAGATTCCCACATGTTTTCCTAACACTCAATCGCAAACAAGTTGAAGCTACTTTTGAGTTAGGATAGGAAACTGACTGGAAAACAGCCATCGGTGCTGCTCAACTGCTTAGACCAAGAGCGGGGCAGGCTGTCAAATCCATAGAAAGAGCAGGAAGCAAGGCAGTGGCATGCATGCAGAGGCAAATGTACCGACACCACCACACTTAACAACGTATGCATGTATGTGATGGGGACCATGCTTTCGCATCCAACTGGAAGGAAGAAGGTCACCTTCTCTGCTCATCTCGATAGATGATCTCCAGTCAGAGTTGATCTTGTTTAGAAAATATGGATCAAATTTTCCAGATGGTTGTGTGGCTGGCACACAGTCAGAAATATAGGAAGGTTTTCATTGCATCACCAGCACACCACCACTCTCCACCTGGGGGCTCCTTGGAGGTCTGACACTAAAGAACGTTCTGTTGCAGGCCTGTTAGCCAAAAAAGTGGTGAGAGCTACTAAACCTTCAGCTCAGTGAACTGTTGCATCAAGTATTGGATAATAACACATATCGCTTAACAGCCAGTGAAGAAAAGCAGGTATTTCTAAGCTGTTATTCTTCTCCTAAAGACATTTGAAACAGGTCAGTTAAACTGTTTCCTAAAGGTGCTTATCATTCTCCATGGCTTATACAGGGAGGTACCTCAGATGGAGATGCCTGCGGTAGGCGAGGTGGAGATGTCTACGCTGCATTGTGAAGCTGAGAGGTGAGGATTCAAATGGAGAGTAAACCTAAATTCAGCAATTCACTTACATGGACTCAGATCAAGTAATATATGTGTTAAAACTTGGTGGTAAACCACGGCCTGACTGAGGGATGGAAACGGAGGGAAGGGCATGGCTGAGTCACAGAAGGCAAGGCAGGGACATCACTTTGGGGCTGCTGAATCCAGTAGTCCTTCAGAGGTGAGGCTGCCATGACTCCATGCCCCAGGTACAGCCGGCAACGAGGTGGAGTTTGTCTTCCCAAAAGTTTGCCCTCCACAGGTGCTATGTATACACCTGTACCCATGGCCGGCCACGCAGACCAGCACAGACTGGAAACACTCAGCATTCACACAAGCACGGACAGGTCCCGTTCTGTTCCCCTCCCTGCTGACTGGGATGAAGGTGCATTAGTGGGAGAGTAAGTTAAACCAGTCATTTAAATAGCTAGTGAAAATGAGGAGAAGAGGCAGAGAACAGCTATTGTGGACTGTCTGTCTGGTAAAAACAGATGGGGGAGGACATGTACTGTGAGCAGTGTGGGTTGCCAGGAGGCACAAACTTGAGCTACAGGCAGAAAGGAGAAAAGATGTGCTTTAATCCCCTTGCTTTTTGATACCACTCATCTAAATGTTGTGTAGGGGTTTTTTTGTTTGGTGGTTCTGTTTTTGTGTGGGTTGTTTTTTTTTTTTTTCAAAATGGATTGCTTTGATCCAAAGCCATTTTTTTCTGCCACAGCAACATGCTGCATGCTGCTGGGAGAACCCCTGCCAAATCCCACCGTCCCTGGCTTCCTGGATGAGGCATCCCAGTGGGGGTACATCCCAGACCTATGCCCCTACGAGGAGTAGTACTGTGGGTGGACTGAGTAGGGTCTCCCACAGAGGAAGCAACACAGCTGTGACTGCTGCCTGAGCAGCACACAGCATGGACGGCATGTATTGAGCCAGTCATATTCATATATAAAAAAATCTATACACTTTCTATTTATATACATTTCTTATATATTTATATATGTAAAATGCCTATCAACATATTGATAAATATTCTTTGAAACCACTCTGAAATTTAGCCCATTTTTGAATGGGCTAATTGTCATCTTCTTGTTTAAGTGGGAATTAAGTGAAAATGCCCATGTCGGGTATTTTTCAGGAATGGTTTATTCCCCCATTCCCTGGGCATAGTCCCCCATCAGTCTGTCTAGGTGAGCTCTGCCACCAGCAGGCACCCAGTAGATACCCAGCAGTGTTTGACAGTAGCATAGGTGACCAAGAATCTGTTTGAGCAACAAGAAGTAAGCTTGGCCATTTTCTTTATCACCTTAACTGTTTTTTAAGATATCCATTCTCATAGCACAGCCTTACTTCAAAAGCATAAATCATATTGAAACCCCTATGCTGACCAACAAGAGCTGTCAGGGGGGTTTCCAAACTGGTTTCAGGTGGAACAGCTGTGGTTGATGGAGAATTTGAGAATATCTTTCATCCGACGTTTTTCTTCAGTGTATGACCACCAATCCTCAAAGAGCTCACAACTATAACATAGGCAATGCCCGCTTTGAGAATCCAGAGCTGGTGCTGTTATATGGATTTTAGGGCAGAACTCTGGCTTCTGTACGGTCCAAATTAAGAAATGATACAACAATTCTTTGCTGATCCTAGAAAAGCTTTGGGAAGAGAACACTTAATCACCGTTTGGTTGCTCCCTCCATAACAGTGATGGTGACAAGCGTAGCTTTCTCAGGAGGTATAGTGTCTTCTGCTTTACAAGCTCTTCAGCATTTCTGAAATGATGACAGTTTTAAGATTTTTTTCACTTATTTCAGATTCTCTCTCCATCTTTTTTTTTCTTTTTTCTCAAACTGTTTATCACCCAGCTGCTTATATACCTTGAGCAAAGGAGTGTCTTCTCCCAATATATTTCACAGAATCACACAATGGTTTAGGTTAGAAGGGGCCTTTAAAGGTCATTTAGTCCAACTCCCCTGCAATAAGCAGACATCTTCAACTAGATCAGGTTGCTCAGAGCCTTGTCCAACCTGACCTTGAATGTTTCCAGGGATGGGACAGCTACCACTTTTCTGGGCAACCTGTGCCAGTATTTCGCCACTCTCATAGTGAAAAATTTCTTCCTTATATCTAGTCTAAATCTTCCTTCTTTAGTTTTGCGTTTCAGGTGCAAGCAACTTCAATATCCTATTCCATATGACAGATCAGTTAGAGAATACAAGTAGCAGAAGGAAATCAGAAGCATTGATCATGCTCTGAGTAATCTATTCTTTTGCTATATTTCTTGTTCAAATAATGTCTTTTGCTTTATGTGCCGAGCTTTTGACCTATTAGCACATGTACTTGAGCAGCAGAGGAGAGATCCACTGCACAGTGACTCTCATAGCAGGTAAAGCAGAGGTAAGGTCAGTCTCAGCTGCCTCGACTCCTGGGCAGTTTCGGTACTGGAGAACAACAGTCACAGGAGCTTGTTCCTGTGTCACTGGCTCTGGCTAAAACCATATGTATTAACAGATAATCCTCTGTGTGTGCATGTACGTGTGTGTATAGATTTACATGTATTGCACATCTTACCTATCCAAGGAATTTGGAGTGTCACCACAGTCTTCTGTTCCCTTGGACAGTTTCCTTTCCCTGAATCATTTCTCCCTAGTAATTTCATGCTTCCATGTAGAGCATGCTTTTTAGGCCTCATTGCTTTTCTCTGAACTCTCCATTGATCCATTCATTTTGCATTGCATTAGTCAGAACTAGGCATGATAACGTGCATCCTGGAGGTTTCACTGGTGACAAGTAGAGCATGCGGATGACCCCAGCTCACTGGCTACCCTTCTAACTGTGCACCCCAGTATCAGGTTTGCCTTTTTTCGGTAATGCCACATTTCCCACTCGTATTCAATCTGTAATCCACTATGAACTCACAGTGATTGCACTAGATCTTGTTTGTTCCCCATTTGCTATTTGTGCTGCTGCCCATATTGCCTAGTGCATTTTTCCCTCTTAAAAAGAGGGAAAGAGTGTCCCCCTGGCTGTTTCAAACTATTTCCTGAGTTTGTTGAGATCATTTGAATTTGAACCCTGTCCTCCAGCATGCTTGCATTTCCTCTCATCTCCGTACAATCTATAAATAACATTCTGGTTATTACTGAGGAGATTGAATAGGACTGGGCCAGCACAAGTCACCTTAATACATCCTTCCACTTTGACAGTGAACCATTGACAGCCCAAGTATGGGTTTTGCATCAATTTGTACCCCTTCTTTGTAACAGCAGCTTAATCTAGCCTAAATTTATAACATGTCTATGAACCTGTCTTATGGATTACCATCAAAGCCTTCCTGAAGTCAACAGAGGTGACCACTACTGCTCTTCTTCCATCCACAAGACTTGTCACTCTACGTAGAAGAAAATTAGGTTAGTTTGAAATGATTTATCCAGATAGGCCCCCGTTCTCAAGAAAAAGGGAAGGAATACAGTCTTATAATTATTCCTCTTCCTTGACTCAAATTTTCCAAAGTCATTAGCTTAGACTATAATTATTGTCTTTTTATTTCACAACAAGCTCACTTCAACTGGAGGCAGAGCCACTATAAACTGTGATGATGCTTCTTGATTACACCAAATTCCCCCAAAAGAGGAAGCATTAAGGAGAGCCTTAATGTTCGCTCCTGTGCTTCTGGCCAGAGGCCTCAGATCCTATCTGGCAAATGGAGACATTTATTCACCTAACTTTTCATAATCTGGCTGCTCTATCTCTTGTTAATTTAAATGAAAACACCTGTGTTAACTAGGTAATTAGGGGCCTTGAATGTTATGTCTTATAGCATCAAAATGCTTTGTAGCCTTATTTTTCCACTGTTCATAAAGGGAGGAGTTTTGGGAAGGAATTAATATTCCTTTTAAAGGAATTTGTCTATACAAATTTGTAAGAGTCAGAAGCTGTAAAACTCCGATTACTATGTGGTACAAAATACAAGAAGGTGGCATAAGGCCATACAAAGCTGTGTCCCTCTGCTAGGAGAGTCTCTATACAAGGCAACTGAAGGCTCCGCCTTCACTATCTCACAGATTTTAAAATGAAATGTGCAGAGCTTTCAAGTGAAACATGCATATGTATTTTAGATTTCAGCTCTGGAAGTTCATGCTAGGATCTGAGCGATAAATGAGATTATTGTTGACCTGTATAAGTATTGCACAGTGGCTAGGTACATTAAATAGCTCTCTGTTCTGGTAATTATGTATACAGATTTCCCAAAGAAACTCTAAAACTCTGTTAAACTTGGTACAGGCAATGCTTTAGCTGGCGTGTCCCACAGCTTCGCCACAGATGTCTCCTCCTTAGCTATAACTGACAGTGAGAGTGTTTATAAGATTGAAGGATAAGATCAACTCTTGCAGTGTTTTTGACTCCCTTGCTGACAGAGGTGACGCTAAGGAAATCTTGTCCATGAGGGAGTGTGCCAGGAAGTAGATGCTTTCACTTGGAAGTAAATGGCAAACCCTTTTTCCTGGCCTTACACTTCTCAAAAATAATATGATCAATATTGGGGATCACATTATAGC
Source organism: Chionis minor (assembly GCA_013398295.1). Taxonomy (NCBI): domain Eukaryota; kingdom Metazoa; phylum Chordata; class Aves; order Charadriiformes; family Chionidae; genus Chionis; species Chionis minor. Next base: position 887,990 of record VZSF01007321.1, read on the forward strand.
AAATAATATGAAAAATACTTCAAATGCTTTCAGTTAATACTCCAATGAGGACCTGAAAACAGATCTAGCTGTAATCCATTCACCCCACCCTTCCTAATCCCTGAATCATGACATTCCTTCTGATTTTACTTTTAAAAGTTTTTGTAACATTTGAGGAAAGTATATTTAAATACTGATTTGGTACTTGAAAGGTAAAACGAGCACAATCTCCTCTGAAAATACTCTATGAACAGTGTCTAACATAGCTTTCTCTCTCGGTAGTGTCTCAGGGACGGCATTATTCCCAATGCTGTTGTGCCCTTTAGTCCAAATAACATCATTTGCTTGTGTTTCCCATCTGCAGCACAATGGCCAATAGCCAATCACAACGTTTTGCGTTGAAATGGCAAGGATATGCTCTAATTGCCTCCCTAACAAAGACCTTGATTGCATCTAAATTCCAGGATTTCTGAAGGCGATTTTTTCATGGCATCAGCCTAGTTGTTTCTGACTGATTACCGCTTCAGCGTTGCTAACCTTTCACTCCTTTGTATCCCAGACATCAACAGAACATCTTTAAGCCAAAATGAAAATTAGGGAAGGTAACAAAGCCTTAAACGACACAGTTGAGTAATTTCTATACGGCACAGTGTTTATAAGCATAACAAGTTGTTTCTCTATGAAAAAAATGTGGTAAGTTGTGAGTATTTCTTCTGAAGCACATTTGAATCTTTGCCACGTCTAGAACTTCTCAGCCATGTGTTTGCTGTCTAGTGAAACTGTCCTTATAGGTGACAAGGTTTCTGTGCAGCAAAGGTCATGTACTAAGTCCTTGGATGGGTGTGATTTCACTTTGCAAGAACACAGTTGCCCCCAAAAATGAATGTACCTAAAACAGCCAAGAAAAGTTTAAAGTTGGTATCTAGGATATGAGCAAGGACAAGGATTCCCTTGCAGGAGAGTCGGTGGATTTGCCTCTCCTCTCTGCTCCACTCCACATGGAAAAGAATGGGGTGTTGGGTTCAGTATCCCAGGTTTAGTTATACATCACCATGAGTTGCTTTCTATCACAAATTGCCAAATTCTGCCCAGTTCAATGCAAGAGCCCAGATGCAGCTTGTGTTGTATTTCAGTGCTTCCTCTAGGAACACCAGGGCTGAGGCGGGCTCTTGCCATGCCAACTTGCTTCTCCTACCCCAGAAGACATGAGGCAGGGCAGAAGCAGGCAACGCTGGCAGGACTTCAGCGAGCAGAGGGTGAATACCCCATGCAGCCGTTTCCCGCTGCCTTGGGAGACGTGAGCGAAACCAGGTGTGACAGAGCCTTACAGCTCTCACAGAAAGAGTGACCAACGGGAGAAGAATATGGTTGTGGCCTTCTAAAATCAGCCAGGTTTTCATTACCTGGGGTGGCCGCTAGATCAAACTGATTGCTTTAAATAATGCTGTTTATATGCCAGCATCAGGCTACTGATATTTCTAAATTAAGCGCATACACAAGCCAGGGAAATGCCAAACCCACTTGTTTGTCAATGTGAAAGCACAGTTCAAGACATGGGCATTGTACCTTGGTCTAGATGTTCATTCCATAAGTATCTGGCCCATGTAAATAGTTAGTAAAGAAGAAAAACTAATTTACAGTAAGACATAAAAAAGGCTTTGAGACTCCACAATTCATATTCCCCTTAAATTCTCCTGGAAACCCCAAGGATTTCTTTACGGACACCATTATCCCAAAGCGCTCCATTCCTGTGCTGATTTGTACCACCTGCCTTATTGTTTTTGCCTTCAACACTATCAGTTCTGTTGCACTTTTCCTGTTTTGGAAAGTCTCCAGCTCTCATGACATTTTTAAGTGACCTCTGTATAGAGTGAAAGTGCCAAATACTAAGCTCCTAGGAGTGTATCTGCGTTTAGTTAGGAATTTAAAAACCCAAAGCTACCACTATTTTAATCCCAAATCTCTGGAAAAATAAATGCAATTAAAGGTTCCGTATGAGTAAGAGGAGATACACGGGTTATGTCACAGAAAAGAAGACGACGGTAACTAAATCAATGAGGACTAGATGAGCAGTTCTTTGTTTTTTCTTTTGGTTTTTTTTTTTACTGTTTCCAGATCTGGAAAAAGTCACAGTTTGTACCGAGGTGAATGTTTGTTTCCTCCTCTCAAGGAAATAAAAAGCTGAAAACTGAAATTTTTTTTGGAGATTAAAATTTTCCATTTAACCTCAGAGAAGCATTTACAGGTTGCAGCAGGAAAAGGAAAGGAAATACAGAGCTTGTTTGCAGCAGTAGCTACTCCTTTGCCTGTGGCTTAGGGGCGGGAGATGAACTCTGCTTGAAAGGCTCCGAATGGCTTCCACCCTCCTTGAGCCGGGCCATGGCGGGCAGCTCTGGCAGCCTCGCTGGGACCATGTTGCACTGCAAGAGGAGGGAATGAAGCAACTACAGTGAAAAAAATCCGGATTCATAAGTCAGTGTCAGGCCAGCGCAGTTTCTGAGCTATAAGAAATGTGTTTTCAGCTCTCTATTGGGTGTCTAGGAGAATAAACTGCAAGCTCATGTACAACAACAGTTCGTGTTGCATGACCGTTCTTATGGAAGCCTGGTGGGCGGCCTTCACTTAAAATATGTGACTACAATCTGTTTGCAAAAGATGATACAAGGGTTATCGTGCTGCCTCCGTTCCCTGTTACAGTCACTGAGGACTTGGAGTCACAGAAACTCTGACACTCACAGAGGTGAGTTTTAATGGTAAGGCTAAAGACGGGGAATTTGTTCCTCCATCTAAGTTAGAGACCAGGATAAACTCTTCCTTAAAACTGCTGTCTGTAAATCTCACAGACAGCAGTTTCTCACAGCTCCTATTTTCTAGGATTCATCCTGTTTGCCTTCTGGCAGGTGCCTCCCATTAGTCTGCATCTGCACAAAAGTGTGTCCAAAGCTGGACTCAGTCTCTAGCTACTCCAGCAACAGGTAGAGGAGAAAGGCGACCTTTGCATTTTGTGTTTACGTACAATATCCATCTCTTAACTAGCTGCTTGGCCACACCAACTACATTCTGACATTCAGGATCTTCCTAGCCTTGGGAATTCATATCCTTGACTGTAGGACTAGGAGGTAAATGTTCACATCAGCACTGCAGCTCTTAACAAGCCAAAATAAACACACGCGCCTCTCACAGTTGTTTTAATCCCACAGAGAAAGCAGGGAGAGCCCTGAGCGATGGCATGGAAGCAACGACAAGGAATGAAATACTCCATGTGGTTAACCTGACTGCTGTGATGTTACTGAAAACCAGGTAATGGAGGCAAAAATTAATAAGCTGCTACAGTGCTTTTTTGATTAAACACATTTCCAGAAGTCTAGGTTTGGTTCTCCTGTTTTTTCCTTAGCTAAAAGCACAAAGTGCAATGGGAGGAATGAATAGCTCTGCTACTCAGCCAGTCTTGGTAGCAAATTCTATCCAAAGAAATCTCCTGTCTGCTTAACATTAAGCACATGTTTAAACACTGTGCTAGGAATGGAGTGCTGAGCAGTTTCCAGTTTAAGCCCCCTGGCCTTAAGTTTTCTGCAGTTCATTCACACCTGCTTCACACTTCGTTTCACAATTCAAAAGCTGCTTGGCAAAAACCCATAGAATATATTCTGATAATTTTTTCATCCAGTAGCTGTTCTCTTACAAATAAATGCAAGGACATAAAAAGTGCTACTGAAAGAAGCATAAACGGTTTGGGATCAGAATGAAACAAAGATGTGGTAAAACTATAAGGCTGAAACAGTAAATCACACTGAACATAAAAAAAAAAGGTGGTAAAGATGATTTTCCCTATACGAACTATTCAGAAATAAAACTTTTTACAGGAAAGTAATATTGAATCCATGAGATGAGAATTTTTACACATATCAAGGAAGCTGTGTTAATCTACTCCTAGAGGCAGATCAGTTGTGTTTCACCATTTTGCTCAGGAATAGTCTGTACATTTATACAGACAGAAGCAACAGAAAAAACGGCACCATCCAAGAAGGAAAACATAAATCATTCATGTGGAGACACTCAATTTTATGTGTTGAGAAGCTTTTATTGGATCACCACAATACTTTGGATTAGTTATACTATGGCTCTGAAATGTCAAATTATAGTGTAGTCATTTTCCCAATAAAAGGAAATAAGAAAATAAAGAAGCACAGGCTTTGGTCACTGAACTAAGCCAAGTTTTAAGAGCCAGTCCCAGTCTGGTGCAGAGAGGGGATTTCTTCACACTCTTTCATAGACTCTAGTGCAGACAATTCCTTTCATGGCGCATTCCTAAGACACAAAGGAAAAGATTAATATAAACCTTTTGCTGACAGCGGGTGTGTCTGCGGCAGTAACCTCTGAAGTCAGTGAAAATCCAGTTGTCATGTTTTACATCTTTACATAACTTTTAGAACAAACAGCAAAGCTATTTTTATATTGCAAATGGAGAGGTTTCTCTTTTAACATCTTCGGACTTAATTAAGTGGCATATAATGACAAATAGATTGCAAAATTAGGCTCAGCTTCCAGAAACAAATTTACTTTCCTTGGTGTTATTGCTGGCTTGACAGAAATATAAGCCTCACCTATTTTATTGTACCATGGCCCACTGACATTTTCCATTTTACAAAGGGTTTTTTTTGTGGAAGCAGAAGTAGCCTGGGTAGTTCAGAGGTCAGGCTTCTGGCCCAGAAAACTTTGCACTTATGAGTCACAAAATATTTCTTCTGACCCTCTTGCCCTTTCAGTGGCTCCTGGTGACTCACAGCCACAGGATGTGTGTGACAGAGGTGACGGGACATTAAAAAAGACCTTTTCGATCTGCAGAAGATGAGGCGTCCTCTCTAGACCTATTTGAGGCAAGGAGCAGACACAGCAGAACGCCGATGGAAGAGGGATCCTACATCTCTGCTTTTTGAAGACGGTTTAGTAATTTGAAAAAATGTACACAGAAATGCAGCCATGAGGAGATGCGAAAGCAAATAACCCTTTCAAATATATGAAAGCTTAAAACAAAACACAGTCAGACCAAGACAGCACGAAAAGGCATAATGCTGCTGATGGCAAATGCGTCATCACAATTAGTTTGGCTCCACTCTTTAAAAACTTTAATGAACAAAGTATTTTCCTTCATTCAAAAGTGAAATCTTAATTTTAGCAGTGACCCTTACAACTAGGGTCCCTAAAACGTGTTATCACTCTGGCTTGGCCAACCCATGGCTTTCAAACAGCTGCTGGAGAAAGGCAGGTTGAAAGATGGGTGAGGGTCAAGCCACCATTCTCTTGCCTGTGGGAATAACACAGTTCTCTCATTGCACCTGATGTTTTGGAGGAGCCGCCAGGACCTGCCAGTCCCTGCTGCAGGTCACCATGCAGGCATGGGCACAGAGGTGCTGGCTTTCCTGCAATAAACCTCAAGCACCTGCTTAGCGCATTCGGCATGCTTACGCAGAAACAGCAAACAGAAGTGTGTGAATTGATGGGCTTCAGTGGAAATAGATGTGTGAAAAGGTGTAAAACCAGTTTTCTAAGGTGGACAGGCTTTATTCAAAAGATAGGGAAAAGAAAAGAGCCAGTCCAGGGACAGCAGTGCTCAACTTGTGAACTTTTATTTGTATTTCACAGGTTTCTGCTATTTGAAAACTTCATTTAAGAAAAATAACCTTGAGAGAAGTAAGTATGTTGTCAATTTAAGGCAGCTCTGCCAATGCAGTCACTTTAAAGAAAATTTGCTGTATGGGAACAGCATTTGTTTCCTTCTGGCTTGTTTTGTAAGCTTGGTTCCCCTTTTCTTTCTCCTAATTTATGTCATAAGTCAGAGAGAAAGCCAAAATTGGCAGTCTATTTAGACAGAAGCAAACTGAAAGGCTGTGTCCTTATGACCTTTATCAGTGTACAAGGAGTGTGAGCTTACCACCACCATTTTCCCATCAACCAGTCTTCTCTTTATTGTGGTCTCTTTGCCATTCCACTTCTGCACTTGCACCAATGCTCCTTTCTCCAAGGTTACGACACTCTGCAAATGCCAAGAGAAGAGTCTCAAATTGCAGTCCAAGTTTTGTAGACTGGAGTAAAGATTCACTTTACATTCAGCAAGATCCACATCCTTGGCTAATGATACGCTTGTTAATGTTAATTTCAGCACCATACTATTTCTTCTTTCAGTGCTTTCTTTGAATAGGTTGGAAAACTCAGAGTACACTAAGGAAGAACTTCTGGTGCTCTTCTCGGAAGTCAAGACCACTCAGATATCATCAGTCCCCCTTACCTTGACTTTCCGGTCATCTGTTGTTGTTTCATCAAACTGCTGGCCCAGTTTGAAAGAGATCGTTGTATTTTTGAAGGTGCTTTCAGTTCTGATGGTTACTATATCCCCTTTCATACTGATGATCACATCAGGCTTTGCCAGGCCACCTAGTTTTCGGGTAGCTAAGCCAACTCCTAGAAGTCAGGAAAAAAACTATCATGACATTCTAGCAAGCAAGAAACTCAGTCTCCTTTAATAAATCTTCAGCGGATTAATAAGGAACAGTTTCTTCTTGAATACTCTAATGCCTGATTCACGTGGGACATTAGTTTTTTGAATGTGGAAGCGCTGCGTTCAGAGGCTGAGGCAGCCCCAGTTGGTAGAGGGCACCTTCAGTAGGAAATAAAGATATACCTGAGTATACACTAGTGTACATTTAGCTAAGAGGAAACCTAGATGGTTACAAATCAGCATGAATTTGTATAGAGATAGAATGGGTAGAAGTATTCAAAGGAAAGGTATATTTCTCATAAAAGTTTGAAAAAATCCTTTGAAAAAAGATTCTCAACAAATCTGAGAATCTGCGCTTTTGTTAATCAGCTGCATGGAAGAAACTGGACACTGAACTGCCTTTTCTTAACGGTTCACTGAAGCACACTGGAGACTGGGCGATTCCTATGTTGCTACTAGTATCCTGTAAGGATCCTTACATCTAAAGCTCAGTGAAAAGTACAAGCATGAAATATAAAAAATGTTGAAGTATAAGAGTGAAGAGCTGCAGAGAGCTTCAGGGAAAATTTCATGTCAAAAGCCTTTTATATTGCCTAGTGCTTTTGAGTCCAGTTCACTGTTGTGAGGTCTGGGACAAGTGAGAATGCAGGAAGGCCACTGTCGATGTATAGCTATTTTATAAAAGCAGAAAGGAGATAGCTGTAGTTATTGCCTTTGTTAATTTTAAGCTATGCTCAGATGAAAAGATCTGCATGAAAGGGTATAAAGTTATCTGTAAAGTACAACAATATTTGCAGTAACTCAGAAAAATATCTGTAGCTGAACTTTCATTCCACATTTACTCTATCTGGTTAATTAATTAAGTGCAATTCTTTTGTTATTCAGTTTAACATTTCAAATAAAGGAAATCAGTGTCTCAGTGAATCATTTATATAGCAAAAGCAATGCTATAGCTGACTGACTGTGCACTTGCTATGTAGGAATGAAGCCAGCATTAAAATGAAAAACAATGCTTAATTTATTACATTCCTGGCATTCTTCAGTAACAGATAGATTCATTCATAGGATTTAGACCCCTGAAACCAAAGTGTCATGAGACTTCAGCTCCATTATATATTGTAAGTTATCCCAAGTCACAAGTTTAATGGTGCAATCAAGAGAAACATAAAAAATGCTGCATCTCCATAGATCCTTCTCATTACAGAAAAACAAAGTAGATCAGCTCAGTTTGGTTAGACAGAAGAAAATTTACTATAGTAATTCAGCATCTTCCTTTCTGGTTTTCCATTTTAGATGCTAAAGTAAAGAAATTAAATTATGCTAGAAAAGTAATTAAGGTGCTTTTGTGGCCAGAAAGTGCCACCCATGAGCAAAGTATAAAATGAAGAAGAGACAGTCCAAAAAAAAAAAAGAAAAACTTATTAAAGAAAAAAAAAAGAAAGAAAGAACAGTTCTCACCCAATTCTTTCATATAGTCATCAAAATTTTCACTAGAGATGAGTTTCCAGGTTCCCACAAACCGGTTACACATCGCACAGGCTTTGTGAGGCAGTGGTCCTGCAGAGAGAGGCAGTGGCCACGGCAGCTCTTGGTGGGAGTCAGAGAGATCGTGTGCCCGACTCAGACCTCACTGGCCTCCTTTTAAAGATGCCGGGTCCCTGTAGCGCTCAGGACGGGCCAATAGGAGAGGCAGTGCCAGGGCAAGACAATGTGCACCTTGTCCAAGGCAGCCGTGTCAGTACCAAGGCTCCGGGTGACGCCTGCCTCAGCTTCCTCCCCTGAATAGATCGGGACACTGAGGGGTGCGTGGGGACGGGGATGTGAGATTACCACCGCATCCGCAGAGCAGTCAGGGGACATTGCGGTGGGGTCTCAGCAACACCGAGCCACCAAGCACAAGAGCCATCCACATGAAACCCAGCTCTGACCGTCCTCCATGTGCCATTCTTCTGCTACCACCATATAGGATAGGATAGGGTAGGATAGGATAGGATAGGATAGGATAGGATAGGATAGGGTAGGGTAGGATAGGGTAAGGTAGGGTGGGGTAGGGTAGGGTAGGGTAGGGTGGGGTAGGATATGATGGAATGGAATGGAATGGAATGGAGTGGAATAGAATAGAATAGAATAGAATAGAATAGAATAGAATAGAATATTTCAGTTGGAAGGGGACCTACAATGATTGCCTAGTCCAACTGCCTGACCACTTTAGGGCTGACCAAAAGTTAAAGCATGTTATTAAGGGTATTGTCCAAATGCCTCTTAAATACTGTCAGGCTTGGGGCATCCACCACCTCTCTAGGAAGCCTATTCCGGTGTTTGGCCACTGTCTTGGTAGAGAAATGCTTCGTTAATATCCAGTCTAACCCTCTCCTGGTGCAGCTTTGAACCTTTTCCATGTGTCCTTTCACTAGTTACCAGGGAGAAGAGCTTGGCACCTCTGTCTCTACTTCCCCTCCTCAGGAACCTGTAGAAAGCATTACCACTATTGTCACCTGTGTGCCAGTCAGGTAAATCAAAGACATGTGGATTTTGGGCAGGAGCAGTCAAGAAACTGTTGTACACAGTGTTTGGGGTTTTTTACTTTCATAATCCATCCTGGAAAGGGTCTGTGTGTTTTACCATTTAAAGGCAGAACTGAATTATACTGTTCTGTTCTTTCCCTTTGCATCAGAGCAATGATCCCAAGCTGTGGGTTCTTCCCTGCACGTACCCCAGGCAGCACCACAAAGAGAAGAAGCAGCCAAGCTTTACTGCCTCCTTTCTTCCACAATGGGGCAAGTTCAGAAGATCAGTGCATCAGCGGAGACCAGCTCTTGTGCTTGGCAGGTGGATGGCATGAGCAGAGACTGAGTCATTAAAGGGTTTATTGTCAGTTCAAAGTCACTTGGTGAGAGGTGAACAGTTTTACTGGGCTGGGAGGGGGGCATATACTGCTCTCCTTTTGCTTTCCTGCAACTGGGTAGTTGGTCTCTCATAGAATCATATGATTCATACGAATATATAGAGTTGAGGGCAGATTTAAGCCAGTGCAGTTGTATGAGGCGTTGCATTGTACTGTGTCCTACTATTGTCAGTTTCTTCAAGTTTCCCTGCTCCCATGAAGAGAATCCACAACCTCCCTCCACATCTCCCTTGTACTGGGGAGACCAGGACTGGACCCAGCATTCCAGGTGTGGCCTAGCCAGTGCTGAGTACAAGGGAAGGATTATCTCCCTCTGCCTGCAACACTCCTCCTAGTACAGCCCAGGACATCACTCACCTTCTTTGCTGCAGGGCACATTGCCAGCTCATATTCAGCTAGGTGTCCACCAGGACTCCCAGGGCCTCTTCCACAAAGCCGAGTTTCAAAGTTTGAAATGATTGAGTTTGAACACTTAATTTTTTTTTTTTTAAATGTACATTTAGAACTGTTGCCTTGCGGTTAGTAAAAACCAGACACAAAGAACAAATTCATAAACCATACGCATATGACAGGCAGGAATTGAAAGTATTGTAATTCAAGACACCTCAAACTATCTGAAACTGTTTAATGTAAGACCACACCAACTGTAATTCTGTCCTTCCCTTCCTAAGTCATCTTGCTGGAGAAAACTATTACTTGCTACATGAAAGTATAAGAAGATATCTTTCTTACTTGTGTGAACAGTAGTTGCCTATTTGTCTTTTTTGCATGATCACGTTTTCTGGGTTATGACCACTTACAGGGACATCTCAAATCTATATTGTAAGGTTGGAGGGACACTGGGGGACCAGTTGTGGGACCAAATTTCTTGTGTTTAGGGTAGAAACAGTGAGATGGAGCTGATGTTGGGCCAAAGGGAGTGAGGTTTGGATCTCCTCTTGAGAGCTGTCATATGCAAGAAGAGGAACATGCTTAAACAGGAAAACAAGACAGTTTGTTCAGTGAAAATACGGTAGTCTTTCAATTATACTGTGATTGTGGGGAAATAATAAGGTCTGAAGTCACAAATTTTGGTTGTATATGAAAAATGCTTTTATCCCATCAGTCATAACAGCAACAAGGGTAAGTTGAGAAGAATTTCCCATTACTGCTCAGGTCTAATTACAGCGCTGTGTAGGGAGGGAAACTCTAGAGTGATTGAAAATTAAAACAAAGTAAAGAACTCTTTCTCCCCCACAGTCAGAAGCAGATGTTGTATCTGTAATATGTAAATAAATGTCAGATTTTGAAGGTGCTGTCCACACAAAGTTCTTCCAAAGCAGACACACATTATATCACATTTTGTGTGAAGAATAGCTAGCTTTTTTATCCAATCTCTGGAAATAAGAAAGCTCCTTCTAAATGAAACTATCCATTATTTCTCAAGGAATAATAGAAAAATGTTCTACCGTTGCTCCTCAGGCATTCTTTGTTCTTTCATTTAATTGTCTTATCCACATAAAGGCACTTTAACAAGACAAGGCTGGTGCCTTTGGGAAATAAAAGATGATTGGGATGTTGTAAAATCAGGCCCAAAGAAATTGAAGAAGAGCAAATTAGTCAGAATAGAACAGCTATACTGCAGTACCAGTAACCTTAAGAACAAAAGTGACAGAGAATTATTTATACAGACAAAACCCCAGTCTTAAGCAGTCTCAAACAATGTTGACATTGCTACCATTTATCTCTTTGTCACTAAGAAAAATCAGCACTTTCATTTAAAGGACTTACAGTCTAGAAAGAAGAGGAGCAGGGAATTCTACCTCAGTATAAATAATATCTGTGGAAACTAATCTTTTCTTCAAGTTTAAAGGAAAAAGAAGTGTCAAGGATTGTGAGTACATGTGATAAGAGAGAGCTTTGATTCCCTTTTTTTTGTGTATGGTTGGAGTAAAACAGCGTTTGAAACCAATACACTTGGAGATTGTGAAGGAGCATTAGGGCTAAAGATAAAAATTGATAAAAATAGTGAGCTAAAAATGTAAAAAGACTATTTAAAGAAATACAGAAAGTAAATTTATGTCAATTTCTTTAAAGGAAATATGATCTGAGCAAATTCAGTGCCAAAAAAAGTTTAAGTTAAATTCCTAGGAGAGTAATGAAGAAAACGGAAATAAAAGCGGAGAACAGAGGCCAAATGCCTGCCCCGCTGTGAGGACACCAAGGATGTTTTAACACTGACTCCATGGAGCCGAGGGATCAACTCCGAAGATGAGGCCAGCAGTCTGCCTTTTCCCAATAGCTACATTCTAGGGTGCAAATAGCCTTGTGTCTCCTTAGCTGGGGCATCCCATGAGACCAGACCAAGGCTGCTGGGGCCGAGGGAATGGGTGGCAGCCTGGGGCAGACTGCAGCGCTGGGCACACGTTGGGGTCACACTGGGTTTGACTGGCCAGGACGCAAAAGTACTCCGAGCTCCTTCCAGTGGAAACAAAGAGTTAAAAGGAAAACAGAAAAATAACAGAAAGGTCAAAGCTCAGAGTAAGCCTTGCTTCATCTTTCTCCTGAGCTGTGAAGGATCTGTGGGTGTGAGTCCCCTTTCCCTCTTGTCATCCAAGAAACCTGTAAAGGAGAAGTGAGCGAATACCAGCAAAGATCTCCTCGTCTCAGCATTCAGGGGTGCCTGCTGCGATAAGCGTGTCGCCCACGGGGTTTGTAGGGGTTTGATGAGATCCTCCTTTTACTGAGAGGAATGCTATGAGATGGTTTCTGATTACCGGAGAGTAGTTCAGCACTGCGGAGAGGAGGGACCCGTGCTGCTCTGCAGGCAAGGACAAGGCACTGATGTGCCCTTATGCCTTAGAAATGTGTGCTGTCACCTCCATGCAGGACTGACAGCACACGCCTTGGTTTGCCAGAGAGGAATCAGCTCCATTTAGTCATTAAGTCACTAGGCTGCTGCCTTTTTTAGAGAATCAAATTTTACCTTCTTCAGAGAATAAATTTCAGACGTGTTCCTATATTAAAGAAAAGCATCACTTATACTTCATTATGGGGCTGGCCTTGTTGAAATTTATAGACAGAATGTTACTTTACTGAAATTTCCAAAAGTTGAAGTTTTAAGTGGCTTGATTCATTCACAAAGTCTGAATTCATTCACTAGGTACTAACATAAATGGTGATGTTTTCAAAAGAGATTACCTGTCTCTGAATAATCAGTCTGTGAATGTTGCAATTGTAACTTCAAGGCTTTATTAAGAATGAAAGATTTCTGTAAAATAAAAACTACCATACGAATGTTGGAATATTAGAAATTTGACCTCTGAAATATAGTATTTCCATACCTGTGGATGATGGGATATATTTAACTGTAGGCTGATTTTTAATGTCTTTATATAGCTTATCTACGTCAATGTTGGCACTTCTTATCATCATCTCTCCCATGTAGGTTTTCTGCCACTAAACTGTAGTCTTATTCTGGCTTTTGTAAATAATTCTGGTTCTTGTTAAGTGCTAAGTAGATTTAGTATTGTGCATATGGTGTACTCTGTAGCATACTTCCTTCCCCCGTGCAACTGCTATTCTTTAAGCTGATGAAATTTCACAACCAATGAAGCCAAAGTGGAAACAGGGGAGCTGTTTTTTCATGGCTTTTTAAACATTTTCTGCAGAATTTACCAATAGTCTTTTGGAACTGCTCTTAAACAACTCCTTAGCTCCTCCAGTGTAGAAGTCCTTCTTATTCTTTTCCCCTCCCCAGGAGTATTAATAGTGCAGAAACCTGGGAACAGTCTGAGTCATGCAGAGGAAAGTTCAAGTGTATGAGGTCTCTGCTGCTGGCGATAGGGACTCAGCACCATCGTCTCTGACAGCTGACCTCAGGAATGTCAGGAATATGTGGAATTTGGTTCACAGAGCTTAATGGCAAAGCTTGAGATATGCTCATTTCCCCATTTTGTGGACTGCCCAGATTTTCAGGCTCTTCTTGTCCAGGTTTTTCCTAGACTTCTCTTTTCTTTTTTTGTGCTCACCTTAAGTTGTCCCAGGTGTAGAAATCAGGGCTTCTGTGGACACAAAGTTTTGAAATAGGAGGCCAGGTCTAAGGGCAGTAGAAGATGGTAGTTCAAGAATAGAGAGAGTTGAAAAACATGATGTTCAAAGGGCTTTGCATCTGGAGAGGTTTGTGTTCCCAAGACTGATCTAACCTAATGAACTAGTAGAAAAGGCATGTAGGAAACAAAGGAGGTTACACCACTAGCAAACTTTTACAGGCTTTTAGTACTTAAAAAGTACTGTCAGCATTTTTAAAACTATGATTCTTAATTCAAGGCTTTTTATCTAATTTAGGACAAAAAGATATTAAGGAAAGGGACATTAAGAAAATAATCACAGCTAAGAGCTACAGCAGAGTAATTTCAAACTTCAGGTGGAAGAGGACAAGATCAAGCCACTTCAGATGATCTGCTGGTTTAAAATTGTCAACATTCATGTGAGGAGGAGGTACCTGGTTCCCTGCTCATGTTGGAAGCCAGCGCTGGGCACCCACAGGAATCACCCTCCTCCCTGCCCAAGGAACAATGCCCCTCACTCCAAGCCAGGAAAAGCCCAGTTACTCCCCTTGCTGTGCAGACCCCTTGCCCCTTCCAGTGGGCAGCCCACGCACAGCACTCACCGGAGGATGTTTTTGTGTCCAGGTCTACATCTATCACTGTCACACAACAAGTGCCACTGGCTGCGTCACCTCCCACCCTCTTTCCACAGTGAGATGGGTCACGGTTCCCGAGTGTGGCACTAGCTCTCACGCGATGCTTTCCCTCACAGCACCCCTTCCCATGTTGCAGCCCCCCCAGGCCCCTTTCTGACAAACTCCAGCACAAGCACGGGTTGTAGAAAGCTGAACGTTTTATTGAATAGCCACAACAAATTAGACTAGCTGCGTGTAACTGTTTTGGGATACATCTGTAAAAAGTACAGTTCTCTTTAAAATAGATTTGTAGGGTTTCTCTCCGTTGGTTAAGTTGTTTTTCTCCAGCTTTCAGCATTAGTCCTGTGTGAACATGGCTTTTTCATGCTTTTTCATAAACTCTTTTGCAGGTAACATTATTCATGGCACATTCCTGGAAAGAAAGGCAAATTTAATCAGCTTTAAACTGTGCCTAAATGTCTGTTAGTCAGAAGGTAGAGAATTACTTATCCATTGGAAGCCAGTGTAAGAAAAATGTGCATTGACTCCCTCTAAAACCAATTGCCAAAACAGTGAAACTCGAGTTTGAGAACTTCAGAAACAGAGTCTGAAATAAAAGCACAGGACTGAAAGAACATCAAAGGACTGCTCCAGTGACACACAGGAGATTTCTAATCTCCTCTTAAAAACCTCTAAAGAAGGCTCCTAGGACTTCTATGGAGGGTGATTGGATTCTGGAGCCGGGCAATAGTCTTTTTTCCTTTCACCTTTTGCAGCTTGTGGCTTGTCTTCTTCACACATGTGTGCTCAACACATACTCACATGGAGCCCTACAGAGCTTTCAGACCTGCAGCTGCTGCTGTCAGCCTCTGCATGTTAGGCTCTGTCCTCACCTATTTTTCTGTTAGATCAAACCCTGTTTTGTTCAATCTTTCTTAATGAAGTTGTTATTAAAAACTATTTCTATTTGTTCTCCTCTGGTCTCTGTCCAAAGAAATTTAAATATTAAATTTATGGACGTATTATTTTTCTTTAGGGGAGGGCAGAACTCTTCAGGAATTTTGTGTATGTGTGTCGTTTTGTAGCATGTAGGAATCTCAGCTGCCTTTCATGAACGCAGTTTTAGTCCCCTCCCAGATTGTTCAAAGTGTCTTTCCTAAAACTGGAGAGCAGTGCTGGGAAGCCCCAAACTGCAGGTGGGCCTCGCTGGCACCAAGTCAAGCAAAATAATCCCTGACAGGATAACACCAACCAACAGAGCTTGGATAGAGGCTTCTTTTTTTTTTTGCTACAACATCATATTATTGACACAGTTGTTGGTGATGCATAGTACAGTTCCCATAGATTGCTGTTGAGTCTCCACTGGAAATAAACTGGAGTATTTTTCATCGGCACAGAACAGACGCACTTAACATGGGCTTTGCTAATGCTTCCTCTGAACTGCCCAGGACTTAAAGATTCTGATACACAAAAATTTTCCTCATGGAGATGTTTTTTTCTCCCTACTCTTTCCTAACCATGTCTTGCTATGAATGGGGAAGCAGCACCTCCATACCATTCCATAAGTTTAACAGCATTTCAGTTTTAATACATATGCCAGACTCATTCAGAAACTTCTCACCAAGTACAAGGAACCCTTTCAGAGGTTTTCACTCCCCGTGTTTGAATCCGATGTAATACATCTACCAAACATGAATTCCGCACAATGAATTCAGTGAGTAAGTAACAAAAATGAACTCACCACCACCAGGTTCCCATCCACCACTTTTCTCTTTATGATAGTCTCTTTTCCGTCCCACTTCTGCACCTGGTTCAGTATGCCGTTATCTAGGGTTATGACATTCTGCCAAAGGGAAAAAAGCAAAATGTGGCTGTTCCATCAGGGTGCTCTGGGCAGAAGAGAAGACTGTCTCTGTGTCCAAACAGCATTGAAGCACAAAGCATCCGTAGCACTCTTACCTTTGAAGGCATCATTTCTACACTACTGGATGTCAAAATCACAATTCCACCCTCCTGCTCCCACATCCCTTTTGAGAGGTATATTTGGAAAAGGGCAGTTTTGGACTCACCTTTGTTTTTCTGTCATCTGCTGTGGTCTCGTCAAACTCTTCACCCAGCTTGAAAGACACCTCTGTATTTTTGAAGGTACTTTCTGTTTTGATGGTTATGACATCACCATTGATGCTGATTGTTACATTGGGCTTGGCCACACCAGCCATTTTCCTGGTAGCAAACCCCACACCTGTAAATAAGACAGGGCCTTATGAAATCCTTAGCTTTACTTAATGTTTTTCTCTTATTTTCTGGGTAAAAAAAAAGATTTCAGTGCTGATTTGCCTCTTACTTTCTGGGTTTTTTATTAATTCTATGTTGCAGAGGTTTCTTTGTAACATTTCATGAACTTGGTATGGCTATAAATCCAAGCTGGGTGGGATTACATAAGAAAATTCTCTGCTCTGTCATTGTCATAATAGTAAAAGCAGTATTTTGAAGACTGAGACAATATTTTAATGCCAGATATATGCACATACACTTGTTTGGAATAACTGCGGTGGTTTGTACACTAACTCGTACGCTGTTTCTAGAAGTAAATAAGCAGAAGGAATGACAGTTTCTAAGCCACAAAAACAAACAATCAAGAAAAAAAAAAAGCAAGCACTTTTAATATTTATCAGTGGCTAGGCTGAATAAAAGGAAATGATTAAGAAATAGCTGGCAATGGTTACGTCCTGAGTAAAATCTGGGGTAAAGATTAAGAGTGCAAGAGTCTCACTGAAAGCTGTCTGAATGCTGCATAGGTCTCAGTGAGTATTTTACCCCTAATTTCCAGACAACTCCCCAGCTTTTCCGCATGTACTGATCCAATCAGTGCAAGTTACCCCATGCTGCCCCCACACTAAAAGAATGTGGAAACCTTTCAAAGGTTTAATGCTAAGCAAGAAGTCTACACCTTTAGAGAAGAGTGCTATCCCTCAAATCCTTTGCAAGTGTCTGCATGAATCCATGCAATTTTCTTTGTTAATATTCACTGGAGGCAGCTACAGAGTTTCATTCACTATAATAGCCACGACAATTAATCAGTCTCCTAGTCCAGTAGCAATTTTAAAAAGTTTAGGTGTGTTGCTTTTAGACATAGAGAAGCTTCCTACATTCTAGCATTACACTGCTTTGTATGTCCAAGGATAACAATTAATCCACACAAAATATTGCAGTGACATGTTTAACTTCCATTTATAACACTACTAAGTAGGCATGCATAGACTTGGTTACCTGAAACCATTCGTCCCAATCAAGGTTTTTCTACATTGTAGGAATTTGACTCTGCTAATTCAAACAGCTCTGTTCTCCAGTTTAAGAACATCTGACCAAAATATCTGGACTAACTCCCCCCCCTTTTAAACAGCATAGCAAGAAAAAGCAAGTAATGAATAAAGTCCAAAATCAGCATTCCTTCCCTGTCCCAGATACAACAACTCCAAATAATAATCCTCACCCAGCTCTTTCATATAGTCCTCAAAGTTTTCACTAGAAAGAAGCTTCCAGGTGCCCACAAACTGCTCACACATTTTGTCAGGCTAGAGAGATGTCTTCCACAGGACCGAGCAGAAATGCAGTACAGCAGGACAGTATGAGCTCCAGGAGATCAGGAGTTATCTTTAAAAAGGAGCCTTGGCCACATGATGCTGTAGGATAACCAATGAAGAGGGAGTCCCAGTGCCCAGTGCTTTCCTTCCTCCCCTACCCCTCCTTTGGCAGTAGGTCATGGTGTTATTATTCATATGCCCTTACTAGCACAAAGATCACTGTCTTGGCTTTATTTAATTATTTTTGTTGTTCAAGAACACTCCATCTTAAAAGCAAATAATGAAATCATAATATCTTTCAGAAGAAAAAGGTAGGCTCGACCCACAGAAGGTTATGTTCTCTCCCATACTCTTTTCTTTCATTTCAGTCCACCATATCAACTGGACACAGCTAAATTCATAGACTGTAGGATCTGAAAACCTCGTTCAGATAATTTACTTTGCTTTCTGTACTCCTGCACTCAGAGATTTTCTCCAGAGAGACACAAAATTACAGGAAGAAGTGGATTTGGGGCAGAGAGAGAGTGTGTTGGTACCTGTAAAGGGTAAGGCAATAAAGGTGCTTCCTTGATTGTGATCTCTGTATCATTGCACTGCCTGAAACAAATGACCGATAGCTCTCTATTCTGCTGTTATGTGATCGAGAGGGGATATAGGTCTCTGTGACAAGCAAAGTAACAAAACAGACGATTTCTATCCCTTTTGTTCCTGTGCTTTCTGAAGACCTATGTCCTAATTACTAGCATTATGACTCGTTCTGGCATATAACTAGGCTCTGGTATCAACCCACCAGAAGTCCCTGGACACTTCATTTGTTTTTTGTTTGCGCTGCTCAGGTTGTAATCTGTTTGAGGCAAGGTGTGTCCAGGCCTGACATAATGAGCTCCACCTTGACTGATCCCCTAAGCCCTACCATAGCTCAGATGACAAAAAACTGTATCACAAAGCAATCAAGTTATTTCTCAGACTTTGCTTTTGGCTGTAACACGCTATTCCAACAGCAAAAAGCAACTAAATGCAGACTGCAGCCCCTGCAATTCTCTTCAGGTGGATTTCCTGGAAATACTGTGCTGGTGGTTAGGCATCAAATATGTTGTTGCACATATACTTGTACCTGTTGACTTTGTAAGTAACAACAAGAAAATTGTACAAAAGTTATTTATATAGGATCCTAAGATCATAGGGAAATTTAGAAGGAAAGGAAGGTCAGGAATTCTCCAGCGCAGCCTCCCACTGAGGGAGGGCCACCTCTGAGCTCAGACCAGGCTGCTCAGGACTGTGCCCTGTTGGGGCTTGGAAACCTCCAAGGGTGAAGCCAGCACAGCCTCCCTGGACAACCTGCACCCCTGCCTAGCTGTCCCCCCAGGGAAAGGATCTCCTTATCTCCTGTCTGAACTTCTTTCAGCTTTTACCCATAGTCTCTCATCTTCCCACCATTCACTGCTGTAAAAAGCCTGGCTCCAACTCCTCATTCCCTTCCCCGTAGGTGTCAGGGGCTGCTGTAAGCACTCACAAAGCCATCTCTTAACCAGGATGAAGCATTGCAGTCTCACAACTTCTCCTCACAGAGCAAGTGCTCCAGCCCCTGAGCATCCTGGGGGCCTTCCACTGAACTCGCTTCAAAACTGGATGCAGTACTCTGGGTACAGCCTAATGAGGAAAGGGGAATAATCACATCCATCAACCTACTGGCTGTGCTGCTGTTCATAGAGTCCGGGATGCTTTTGGCCTTTCTGCTGCCAGGGCTCGGCTCACTGCCCACCAGGACCCCGAGGGCCTTTTCTGCAGAGCTTCTCCCTAGCCAGTCTGTCCCCAGCCTGCAGTGCTGCGAGGACAGAATATGTTTGTACATGTATAATTAGTTACCCTCTTGTTCTTTTGAAGACTGCAGACTGTAAGAATAATTATTCTTTTTTACCTTTTCTTTTTTTTTTTTTTTTTTTTTCCCCCCTTAGAATAGCTAACCCTAGGTTTGGTCTACTCTTTTTTGAGCTTTTGCATATGTACTGACTTTGGGTTAATCCCAAAATAAATAAAATAGTATTTTAGTTATTGAAGTCGCTGACACCTTTCCTGATTGGTTTTCTCAGAGTATCGCATGCTCAGGTCCTCATTAAAAGGAAACTTGAGGACCTCAAGTTTGTGTCATTATCTTGGTGTTTTTGACTTAGAATTACTGGCTTGAGAAACACGGCACCATGCGTGAGCAGTTTGCAGGAACCTGAGAACTCAAACCTAGAAATTACACAATGAGTACTGGAAAGTATCAAGCGAGGATTCCTGCAGTGCCCTGGACAGAAAGGATGCAATCTGGCTGAACTCAGTTCCCGCAGTTACTTGTCTTGCCTTTTGGGAACTGTTCTGTGTGTGGCTTACTACAATTAGCATTCATTTCTTTGGAGGGGAAATAGGCCTTTTATATTCAAAACTATAGCCTTAGAGAGGGGATCGGCCTTCCTTTGGTGTTAACAGCTGTCTGCAATGCTTGTGCTGCTGGAAGAGTTTTTTGGGAGAAAGGTGAAGCACCTGTTCCATGCAAACCAGTTTGGAGCAGGCAAGCACACCCTCCCCAGGCCGTCAATTACTTGCGCCTATTTAAAGTGAATCTGAGCTATTTGTAGAAGTCTTGCAAACATGATGACTCAAAAATGCAAAAAGAAAGCCAGCTTGTGGGCTGACTTGCTTATTTACTTTAAAGCAAGCAACCATCTGGGAGTAGGCTCATGGCTGTCACTTGGGCAATATCCTACTGATGGTCTCCTTTCCCTCTGGAAAGACTTCCAGAGACAAGAGATAAGCTTGTGGCATTGATGTCATCTAATACGAATCCTGCCTGTTTTCTGGGGCAAAGGCCTCAAGTCATACAGCCCTGCTGATAAAGACTGAAGTGTTTAATGGCCATGAGGAAATCAGTGGGGCTTCTAAGTCTGGAAGCTTAGGCAAATCTGAGATTCATGCCACTTGCAGAAGTGTCTTGCCAGCAAGAGCTGGGCAGCGTGGCTAAACAGCCTTGTGGTCATCAACGCTGATGGGATCTAATACCATGGAAAGCAACAGCATCTTCAAAAGTGTAGAAACCATCTTCAAAAGAAGAGGGAATTTTGACGAAACTACAGCAGGTAGGAAGTAAACCAAGGAAGGGAAACTGGTGAGGGTCCAACACAGTGAGGAAACGCTGGCAAAGCAAATTTGTCACAGAGGGAATCCCTGTCTATTAATCCTGATATGCATTGATGTAGCTGAAGTCTGCAAACAACAATGATACACTGTCTGCAACGTGTTTTTGGGGTGCTGTGACCTTTGAAGATGGTTCCTGATGCAGGAGGTGCAGAAATGGAATAGCAAAGCAGCAGCTGTGCAAGGGATATTGGTGGATAGGAAGGTGGTGCTGGTACGTTAACTCTTGATCTGTGAGTCAGACCAACGGTAGAGATCTACTTGAGATAAACAGCTTTTCCCAAAAATGAGCTCAACAGTAACCTCCTTTTGGCTCTTTCAGGCATGCAGGAGGAATGATGCCGCGTAGAGTATGGGAGAAAGAGGATGCTTATTCCCACAGTCAAGATCTGTCACTTAGGACAGGTTTTGACTGAGGACTGTGCCAAAGCTTTCCCCGTACTTTATATATGTAGGGATTTGTCAAAGTAAAAGTACAGCTTGCTCTGAAATGTGAAAAATTGACCTAACAAATCACAGTTATGACTATTAGCAACACTCCGCTTAAATAAAGGGTTCTTTCTCCGGTTCTTCCTTGTCCCAGAAGGGCAACAGTGTACAAATCCTTTGACTGCTATAGGTATTGAACTGGTGGCTACTGATGTGTTTTGGGCTTCCACAGTTGTCTCCATAGTTCTGCTACTCTTAAAATTAAAAACGGAGATGAAAAGCTAAAGACTTCTATGCTCAATTCCACACCTGATGCTGCAACAAGTTATCAGCCTGTTGATAATGACTTCAGTTAAAAACTTTCTTAAAAGGAACATGGCCTCTATGTGGGGTTATTAGTGGCACAGATGGCAATGTCCATAGTAAGAAAAGAATATATATTCTTGTAGAAGTTATTGAAATATGGGATTTTCCCTTAAGCAGGGAAGGAACTGTGGCTTTGCTCAGGCACAGTGGTATCTATTGAGAAGATGGGCTATAGCAGCTCTCATGCCAGGAAGGAGGGACTATGTCACACCAGTACTGCTGCAACTTAGACTGAGCAATAAGTCTTCTTAATACTCGTCTGGCTGGATGTTGGAGTGGGATTCTGTTCTAAGGTCCCAGGCTAACTTCAAGAAAAGTGAGCTGATGCTGGAGAGCAGATAGGAGCTGGTAAAAGGATGGCCACCTCTGCTTGCAAGCTTGCTACTTTCATTTCTGATCAATGTTTGAGACAGGTGAATTGCCTTAGACTTATGCCTAGTCAGGAAAACTTATAACTAAAGCGTCATTACTCATGATGGAAGGCATTGACTTTACAAAATACTCTATTTGGTTGGTTTGAAAGTTCAAGAGGTCAATTGGTTTTCAGGTTGATTTTTTTCCACTCTCTTCCTGAGGGCAACACTGACTTCTCATACGCTGCTCTAACTGTATGTGTTCCCTTATTCCTGGAACGAGTCAGCTGGCAATGTGAATCACATCAAGAAATGGTATGAATTGCAGAGAGTCAGTCTTTTTCTGAGTCCCACTTTGTCTTGTTCATGGACTTCTTTTCCCTGGACTTGCCTCGGAGCACATAAATCCTGCCTGCTCTTCCCCTCCCGCCCTTCCTCCCCACCCCNTTTCTTCTTTATTCCTAAACTTCTCTCTAGATTTAGGTGTTGCAGCAGGCTTGCAAATGAAGAAAGTAATCTGTTTCCCAAGACACTTTTGGGTTTCTTCTAGCAATTTGAAGACTCACTAATAAGGTTTTGAAAAAGATCATGCAGCTGAAATGATCTCTTGAAGCGTCCGCCTGATCAAAGCGATAAGACCATTGGTTACATCAGCTTTGGGACTTCCCAACAGTACTCCATTTCAGTTCTGCCTTGCTACTGCAGCTCATACGATACCTCCTGCACAGAACCAGGCTTGCATCTTATTTCATTGTGGATCTGCATTTAGAATCCTTCCTCTGGTTTGTTTGTTTCTTGATAGGTATTTTTTAGTAAGCTGAGGAAAAATCTTCAAATAAAGATGACAGACTAATGCATTTTGGTAACAGGTAATATCTTCTAAATTTAAAATATTCCTATCAGTGATTGTTCTTCTCTTAACAGTTGCCCTCTTGTGAAGCAAGAGCACTGACAGAATTTCACTTCTCTTTCTAAGAAAGCTAAAGAAAGAACAACATGTAAGAGCAGTATTTCAACAAGACTAAAAAGACCTTGTACAAAACATTTAAGTTTTGCAGAACCTGCACTTTGAGTATTTATACATGCTTTTTTCTACCCTTGTTCCTGCATCTCTTCACTCTGCATGTCACAATCTATTGCTAGCAATGCTTTAATCTGACAGCTTGCTCTGAAAATTTGGGTGATCTCCTCTTGTATTTGCTGTCTGTTATTACAGATGCATTTGGACTGCATCCAAAGACCTATTGCTCCACATAAAGGAAAGGAAAAAAATCTCAGTATGAAACGCCCTGAGTTCTGAGACGAAGCCGTACCGAAAACATCCCTCTATGGGTGGCCAAGTAGCAGGTGGGTATGAAAGCTGGCAGCTCTCCTGGCTCTTGGCAGTGCTCTGCAGCTGACGGCTGCCCCCGGGTGCCGGGAGCTGGGGGGAAAGAGAAGGAGCCAGTTTGCCAGAGGCCACCAGCTTGCACCTCGCCTGGGCCAGTGTCCTCTTACGGCTGCCTCCTCTGCAGGATCGCTGCCAAATTTCACTGCCACAGCCATCTCATTTCATCTCATCTCATACCAGTTAAAGCAGGTTAGGAATCAAAAGGATCTCTGAGGAGATAAATGCGAAGGGTTTTCTAAAGCAATTTATCACTCCTGCGCTTCCCGCTCTGGAGAGCTGTCTTGCCAGAAACAAATCAACATTGCTTATGTTCAGCATGTAAAAACTCACAGGGAGTGCTTATAAAATGCATTGCTTAATATCAGGTAGTGAGCCAGCTCCTCACTCGGGATGCTGCAGAGGGACTGGAGGCACGGGGCAGCTTGCACAGGGAGGATGGAGTTTGCCACCACATGTGCTGCACCCCTCCCAGCAAGGCTTCTTCAGCAGATGTGGGCAAGGTATGTCCTCTGGGTCTCGGTGCCTGAATCCCCAACTGCAGCCAAGCCTTAGTTTTGGCATACACAGAATCTCTAAAGCTGCTAGTGACAATAACATACCTAGTTAAACTCTAAAATGGACCTGGCAGCCCCAAAATTACTTTAAAATCCTCTGGGCCTTCGAGTTTTTCCCCTTTGGAGGATCTCATCACAGCTGTCAGGCATGTGAAATTGTGGGTTTCTAGTGGAGGCAACATGATCAGGAAAAATGCACATCTTCAGCTGTCCAGCTCCTGTAGCTGTTTCATTGATTTACCTTCCTTATGCTTGAAAGGGGGTTTCTGCTTATCTCAGTGTCTTCCCAAACTCCTCAAACTATTAAAGACCAAAGGGTTGCTTCAGCTTGTAACTGCTCAAACTGTTGGCTTTGAACTATTAGAACATTGTGAAGAAATAAACAGACCTGGAAGCCTTGACCCATACTAACATCACCTATTTGTATTCTCATGGCAGCTATTGTAATGCTGGTGTAGCAACACTTCATGGAAGGACCATGCAGGAGTTAGAGCTGCAGTGTTCCTCTGAGCTGCTGTCTGAAGGCCTAAAGCACTCGAGGCCATTTGGAGAAGCATTGCTGCCTCCTTTTCCCTACACCAAGGGCCTGCTATCTTGGCCACCTTTATTTGTTTCAGACCTTCTGATGTTTCTTTAAACTACACTGAGTTCTGCCATCCCTCTTCAGGTGGGTTGTTGGAAACATTTGGTGGGGTGTTTGCTCCATCATGAGAATACAGCGGTTTATTCCGCCTTAACGGGGGCTCTTTGTACATGCTTTTGGTTTCATGAAATGTCTGGTGGAACTACTAATGCAGGGTACATGAGGGGACCGCAGCACATCTTCCCACACAAGAACTGAAGGAACCAGGCAGCAAGCATGACATGAGGCTAGACACGTGCTCTTTTTTAACAGACGTTTCTTTCCCATCCCCGGCAGCTATGACTTCCTCATTCTCTCATATTGTTTTAGTTTTGCTGCCAAACTATTTAAGCCAAACACAGCTTAATGATTTTAAGCTCTGATATGGCTTTAGGTTGTACATATCCCTGTTCTAGCAGTACTTTCTGCATTAGTTTTGTTAATGTGAACTTCTGGTAAGCCAATACTAACTTGCTGGAGTTATATGGAAGCATTTATAGTTTGGAATTATATGGAAGCATCCTTTATAATTTACTGCCTGGCTTATTTCTCCTTCAAATGCCCACCACAATGAAGGCATGATGGTGCCCTCCTTGGTGTATATATAGCTTCTGTGAAGAAGCCCCTGCAGTTGTAGCATCTCTGGTTCTTCCCCTGCCTACATAAGTGGCACGAATACAATCACCAGCATCCAGAGCAGAAGACGTGAACAGCAGAAATGCTGCTTTTGGCTGTTGAGAGTGACTCCCTGGGTCAGAGAGCCTATGCCAAGGATATCGGTTGTTTCACGATCATCTAGCACAGTTCTGTTGTATGGAAATGGGCTGGGTAGAAGACGATAATTTAGTGTTTGTGTTTCACTGTTGTTCATCCAGTTTCCAGTCAGTTATTGCATATGACTTGTTTAGCCTATAAACATTTGTTTGTAACTAAATATATGAAAAGGTGCTGGTGGGCTCCCTGAGGTGACTGAACTCTGGTGTATACCAAGAAAAAGCTATGTTTCCTTCCAGGTCTCTTCAGTTCCCTGTTCTTAAGGACATGAATCTTAAGCCTGATGCCTCCTTGCATACCCTGTTACAGAACCATTGTGTTTATCTGATGTTTCAGTTTTCCACCTATATTCTATAAAATGCTTTGAACTGTTACCAAGGGTAGAGGTTCTCAGAAAATATGGCACCAAAGTAGTTGTAAACAACCTTCAAGCCCATGTATGAAAACTTTTGACGAAGGTGACTGGTATTTCATGTGTCACTTTACTGTTGGAAAACTAGTCCCTGGTTACCTAGCAGACCACTGGTTAAGCTAGGAGAGAAAAACAAAAACACATAGCTTTTTCCTGGTATTAGTCTAGTTTTTACATATTCATTCTGTGTCCTGGATCCATCCACCAGCTGTTACCTTGGTTCTCTTTTTGTGGGATGAGTTAAGGGAAGGGGTCAAATGATCACTTTGATACACATAATCCCATTTCAGATACATTTTGAAAGTTACAGGTTGTTAAGACCCTTTCAAACTCTGTCATGGGAAAGTGCACACCGAGGCAAGCTGTCTGGGACGACTCCCCATCTACAGGGAAAGCCATGAAGGACTTAATGCTGCAGTGGACCACTGTGTCTTGAATGAGCTGCTTGAGTCTCTGGGGGGATTCCACACTTTGCAGCACTGAACAATGCAGCATGAGTAACTATGATGGCAGATGTAGGTGCTGTGAACATGAGCTTGTAGAAAACAGTCTCACTCTGGTAAGTGTGGCGTTTTAAATCCATACCCGATCCCTGAAATGGTGATAGAATGTCATCAAATATTGCTGAATTGAACATGTGCGATTAATATGACAAAGAACACAGGGAAGCTTTTTAAGGCTCACTGCCAGTTTTTAAGAAACTACAGAAGCGCTAGATCACCACAGAGCTCTAACCCAATGGACCAAGTTCAACTGTTAAGAAGACCAAGATCCTTCCAGAGTTTGTAAGTCATCAAGGGAAAGTGTTCAGCTCATACAGGTACAGTTCTGCACAGATTTGCAAGGAAGAGGAGTCTGGTTTACTAGTCCTGAGCGGTAACGGTTCTTCATGAGTTTCAGTGTATCCTTCTATAACTTCATAGGAATAAACTATAAAATTATTTGCATGAGAACTGATGAGGAATCGATCCCTGTAGCATTAGAACCTGCTGTTGTGAACTGGTTTGATTATACCTGAGATATGTGATCATATTTTTATAAAAACAATCATCAAAGCTCTTGCAAGTATATTGAAAACATGCCTGTAACTAATCTGCTGGTTATTTGTTTATTAAAATTTACAAACATACAGAGGAATTAATTCACTGAATTTACTGCCAAAGGAACTGCTGAGAGCAATGCTGAAGTTATTTCCAATAATGATATAGAAGTAGTTTGAGACTCTTAACTTCTTGCTGTAAACCTATTAAATTATAAAATTTGGTTCCTTGATTACCACAGTGTCTACTTTGGCTGAATTTTTTTTTTGTCAGAAAGGATAAGAGATTGTTTTTCTTTCCTCAGCCCCTGGAGAGACAGACATTTTCTGAAGTAGAAACAACCTAAGATCCTTCTTGTCTTGCCTAACAGCTAACTTCTCAGATGCAACACAGTGTTAAGCATTTGTTCCCATTAGCAATAAAAGAGCTTGGCTACATTCACAGTGTTGGAGGATGAAAGTTTCTTTGGGGCAGAGGGGCTTGTTTGCCAATTCCTGCAAGTAACTCTAGTAAGGTAATGATCACACATACACTACCTGCCGCTAGGCAGAAGGTGTGCAATCTGGGACAGTACTGAAGCTACTGGATTTCCCAGAGTATACTGACACGACTAGCAAAACTCCTACAATCTCTCCAACCCTGTAAGGTAAGCCACGAGACTCATCTGGCAAGTACTTGGAAGTGCGTAGCTAAAACTAAACCTAGAATAGTCCAGGACAACATACTGGCTCATCCTTGGGTGAGCACGGCTCTCTACAACCAAACAACTCGTGGAGTCTGTTGGCGCCACAAAAACACTATGTGCCTAATATGATCTAATCTAGCTGCGTAGCATCTTGTGCTCTGTGAAGCAGAAAATATTGGAGACTGCTTTCTCAACTGGTCGTGCAAATTACCCATGTGTTTCCTGAACATTTGCTGGTACAGGACTGCAGTATGGTAGCTGTTTAAAAAAATATCTTTCTGTCTGCCAATAATGTAACGTGTTCTAGGATCAAAGCAGAACAGTCTTAACTCTCACTGGCAACTGATGAAATTGCAGTTCAGTGTTTTTTGGAAATTGTATCTATCATGTCTCAAAGTTATTGGGATGAGTATAAAGACTGTAAGATAATCTTGTCTAGAGGGGGCCTGTATCTTTCATACACGGCATGGGCTAGTGCGGAATCTAGATTAAAAGTGCTACATTTATAATCAACCTGAATAAGTCAGAAGTGGTGGCCTTTGGATTCATGTCTATTTACATAGAATTCTGGAAGATCATTCCCATTCTGGTGTACATGACAAAAATCAGTGTGCTAAATATACCAATTCTTCAGGTTAACAGAGCATTATTATAAAATTTTATAATCAACACCATCCTGATTAGCTTCTACTTGTACTTGTATTTCTATTATGAAGAGAAATGCAGGATTATTAACATCACATACTAAAAGAACAATTTAATTCTAAAAATGTCATATAACTTAATAATAAATAAAGATAAATGAAGTTCAGGTCTGCAAGCACACACACCAGGACAATTTCAGGAGCTGAGGTTAAAGATCTGCTTCACACGTAAGGAGAGATAATGACTTTTAGTCCTTTGAGACTTCAGTGATGTCAGCCACTAGGTGCTCTGGCATGACAACACCAAGAGCTGATACCAACTACATAATTTAGCCTTCGTACTGAAATAGCAACTTTCCTATTAATTCTGGAAGAGCATCAAGTGCAACTACAATATTTCAATCTCAGATTTCTGTCTTGTGAATTTCAGAGGCTAGCTGATATGCCTTCTGCCTCACCTTTCCTTTCATCTTCAAATTTGACTGTATTGTCAAAAGTAGAATCTCTGAAGAGGAAAAACTCTGTTGCACATTGAAATAAATCATTAATTCTGATGCCTGAACTAAATCTGTTTGTTAGTTGCATTATTTGGATTCCTCCTGACCGAAGTCACAATGACTTAAATCTCTGTGACTTTAGCCTATTGGCTGGATGGACAGATTCTCAATCTGCTTTTAGGCAAGAAGGTGGTCTGTGCTTGGACAACCTGGGCTAAATTAATACCTAACACAACTTCTGCAGGAAGCGTGTCCGTCACGCTTTGAAATTTGCTTAGTTTATGCTGCTTGTCAAGCTGCTCTGGCAATGAGGTTCTTTGGAGTGATGAAAACACACAAGATGATCTCTCTCCTTTTTTTACCCCCTCCCCACCAAGCAGACAGAGGAAACCTTTCTCTTTGGAAAAAAGAGCAGTTGGTGAGCTTGAGATGTGACTGTCTGTCACATGTCTTCTGTGACCTGCTTTACAATGTGAATAAGATGGCCAGCTCCGCCAACAACCAGAGTGCGGCTGCTTGGAGAGGAAAGTGCTCCCCTTTCTCTTAAATTAGGGCTTGGTACTGCTGTGAAGATGAATAGAAAGACAGGCACTGACTCCAAATAGCCATTTCACTGACACTGCTGAAAACTGAGCTAAATCCTCTGTCATTCAATTTTGTGAAAAGGCAAATGCGAAACAGAAGAGAATTGTTGCTCTATTGGTTCCTCTCTCTGTATATTAGTAACTCTTCATGTTATGAAGTTGCTGTGCTTTTTAAAGTAGATTTCACTTCCTAGTCTCCAAACTTAACACTTTGGGAGCCTTTGTCTTCGCCGCCTCTCCCAAGGCCCAGCTATTCAAATCTCCCTTTCAGGTACTGTGTCATCGTTTTCTCCCTCTACATGGGGAGAACCCAAATCAGGAATCTACTTTGGTGAACAGGTAAAGGGGGGAAAAGGCAAGGAAATGTTCATGAATATTTTTTTTTTCCTTAACAGGATGGTAATATTCAGCCTTTTACTAATTTAATATAAAATTTCCTTTAAAATCAAATAGCTTTATTTCTTTTCCTGACTCTCATAGCATTGTTTTAGTATAAGTGAGGAAGCAGCAACATCCCTTCTCAGAACTTGAAAATCAGGATAGATTTCTGGCGCCATGGGAGTAAAAAGAAAGTCCCAGATTTGTCTAGATCAGTAAAGAATGAAGCAGGTATGTGGTGGAAGATAAGTGTTTACAGCTGTAGAGAACAAGCAAATTGCCCATCCTTTTTTTAGCTCCCTGAAAAGAGCTATTCCTACAGCACAAGAAAGAAATTTCTTACTCTTTACTTTTTATAACGCAACAATTTTCAGGGCTTATCTAGGGATTGACTTCTAAGCAGTGTTTACTTTCTGCCATCTGCAAGAGGTGAGCTATATGCACGTGTTTAACATTCTTACTGGAAACTGTGTTGTGATGCTGCTGCAATAAACCAGCATATATAAAAGATTGTCGTTATCACAAATTAAACTCCAAACTCATTCCCTAAAAGCATCTGGACTTTTTAAGTAATCCATTTTTCAAAACACTGAAATAAATGTCATTGTAAGTCACCTGGTTCTGCACGTCCCAGTCTCAGTGTAGTAGCATGTACCTGCAAACCAGAAGGTGGTGTTGGCTTGGATCTTCAACTTCAGTTGTGATAATTAAAGGCAGATAACTTTAATTCAGTCATAAGGCTGCAATTTTCTGAGCTGCAGTAAGGGTAATTCACCAGCTATTCTGTGGTCACCAAGAAGGCAACCTCCACTTGGACTATGTGCTTGTGGCCCCAGCCTATGTCAAATACAGCATTTAATAACTGTTGGTTAAGGCATGTTGAATCATTTCGTATTTTCTGCCTACTGTGGCTTGGCTGATATGGGACAATCCCGAATAAATGAGGATGTCTAGAAAATGGGTATCTAAATCAAAGCAAGTCACCTTGGATTGTTCTTCGTAGTCAACAGAGGTCCAATGGAACACTACAGAGTACAAATGCTCTCATTTTAAGGTCATTGCTTATGATAGAATAATAATTTTGAAAATTGTATGAATATCTTGTAAAAATGATAAAGATTGCTCCTACATGAAGCTCTGCATCTTCATGTGAAAAGTTAGATGAGATACATTCTACGTGATGACAAGGATAATGAGAGTAACATGCATTCAAGGTTTTTATTCATTTGCATTAACTGAACTTGAGCAGTTGAAGGTTTATAAAATTATGGTTATCGTTGTCTGTAGTAATTAGTGCTTTCCTCTTGAATTAGAGTCTAGATGATTTGTAGACCATCAAGTGTAATTTTCCAACCATACATCGAAACACTGGTTAGCATTCAATCTTCTGTGTCTAAGACACAAAGCCGGGAATCATTTCCTTGATCTTCAAAGTCACATTCATCTTTGTAGTTCTAATATCCAGATGACATCTTGGCCCTAAGTAAGTGCTGCTTTGTATCCCTGTAATCATTGGGGAGCTAATAAAATACAGTAGATGAAATAATGTCAGCAATGTAATCTTCATGTTAACAACTTTACTTTCGCTCTTCCTTTAAAAAGACCCAATACCACTATATTGCAAAGACTGTAAAACCTGATTGTAATAATTTTATATAATTTTGTGAAAGAAGAAATATCCCTAGATTGAAGAATGTTGCTTTTAAAATTCTCATGCCTTTATTTTATTTCTTAACAAAAGCTGATAGTGTTCTTCTGCTGAGTTGAGAGATAGCCTTCAAATTGGCAGAAAATATGCTGCCACTTCCTTTGGTGAGAGTAGTAGGTTTAACATTCGGCATTTTTTTTCTTAGGTACCAAACTCTTTCCATGAAATCTGTAGAGTTCTTATATGACCAGTACATGCTGTACTGGGTCTGGCTGGGATGGACTTAGTTTTTGTACCAGCCTGTATGGTGCTTCATTGCTGGCTGGTGTCAACCCACCACAGAACAACACATTTAAATTTGACTGGATGACTGTATACTTGGTAATGCAAAGATTAGCATTGTAGTGCGTGAATCCTTGGCTGAATTTTCCAGACAGCAAATAATAAAATGCTATAAAAAATGTGAACTTGCTTGATAGTAATTTATTTTCCCTTCCTGATAGGCAGATCCATGTTCTCCGCATAGGCTAGCAGCAGAGAGCAGGTATCGTGACATCTAAGCCATGTACCTGTACTAGCATCTTAAATATGTGTATTGGGTTTGTGTGGCAAGGTTCTGGTAGCAAGAGGGCTGCAGTGGTGGCTTCTGTAAGAAGCTGCCAGATGCTGCCCCCATGTTGGATGGGGTCAGTTCCAGCCATCTGTAAGATGGACTTGCCACTGGCCAAGGCCGAGCCCATCAGCGATGGTGGTAGTGCCTCTGTGATAACATATTGAAGAAGGGGAAAAACCTGCTTAAAAAGTGCATCTGGGAAAGAGGACTGAGAATGTGTGAGAGAAACAACTCTTCACTGAAAGATCAGTGAAGAAGGAGGAGTAGGAGGTGCTCTGGGCACCGAAGCAGAGATTTCCCTGCAGCCTGTGATGAAGACCATGGTGAGGTAGGCTGTCCCCCTGCAGCCCATGGACAATAACAGTGGAGCAAATATCCACCTGCAGTCCATGGAGAACCCCATGCTGGAGCAGGTGGATGTGCCTGAAGGACGCTGTGACCTTGAGGGAAGCCCGTGGTGGAGCAGGCTCCTGGCAGTACTTGAGTCTGTGGAGAGAGGAGTTCACCCTGGGGCAGGTTTGCTGGCAGAACTTGTGACCCCATGGGGGACCCAAGCTGGAGCAGTCTGTTCCTGGAGGACTGCACCCCAATGGAAAAGACCCATGTTGGAGCACTTCATGAAGAACTGTAGCCTGTGGGAAAGACTCACATTGGAGAAGTTCATGGATGACTGTCTCCCCTGGGAGGGACCCTATACTGGAGCAGGGGAAGAACGTGAGGAATCTTCCCCCTGAGGAGGAAGGAGCAGCAGAGACAACCTGCCACTGTCAGTGATGAACTGACCACAGCCTCCACTCCCCGTCCCCCTGCGCCCCTCGGGGAATAGGAGGTAGGGAAAATCAGGAACCAATTTGAGCACAGGAAGAAGGGAGGGGTGGGGGAAGATGTTTCAAGATTTCGGTTTATTTTTTCTTTACTCTACTCTGATTTGATTGGTAATAAATCAAATTAATTTCCCTGAGTTGTGCCTTGTTCTGCCTTTGACGGTAATTGCTGAGGGATCTCTTCCTGTCCTTATCTCAACCCATGAGCCTTTCCTTATATTTTCTCCCATGTCCAGCTGAGAAGGTGAGGGATAGGACAGCCCTGGTGGGCACCTGCCATCCAGCTGGGGTCAACCCACCACAATATGGCACATCATCTCCACAATTTAGGGCAAGTGCTGCAGTGTTTAAGAAAACTGGTGCCTAATGACCAACCAAAGACAGCATCTTAGCCCTCACCCACCCAGTCAGCTGTACAGGCAGTCAAAGAGGGTGAAAGCAGTCACATCAAAACCCCTGATTTTTCTAGATTTCCAGGCAGTGTCTGTTCCAAGCAACTCAAGTACTCTCCTCCTGCTGCAGATCTTGGTATGACTGATACTCTGCCTGTGGCTTCCTTTGATTTTTTTTCACACAAAATGGGAGGACATGGAACAGCTCCAGTAAATATTATTTCATTTCTTTTAGTCTTGTCTATAAATCAGCAGCTGTTGTTCATAACATACACGTAATTTTCATAGAGTCTTTCATGTTAATTTACCTGAGACTTGTCCTTTAGCGGATCATGTTCCTGGTGTGTGACCCGACTATGCAGAGAAGATGGAATGTGTCAAGACACACGCTGAGCCACTGTCTCGCTGGTCTGGATACTGAAAATATGCTGGCTGCCACCATTTTTCCTTCCGCTGCTTGTCTCTTGATTATGTACTTGGTGCTGTCCCATTTCTGGGCCTGGTTCAGTGATCTGCTGTCCACAGCCACAATGCTCTCAGGAAATCCAAAGTCACAAGCCTCCTCTTCATGCTACAGTTACACTTGAGATTACAGTGGTATTTCAGTGCCCTCCTTAGGATGGTGTTTCTTTTCTACTGTAACTACCAAAACATACAGTTTTGGGTTCATATCACTTAATTTCAGCCATTCAGTAATTGGTCAACTTAGCTAAGTTAGCACACTAAGCTCCAGCTGCAACAGCTTCAAGTTGCACCAGGGGTGGTTTAGGATGAATATTGTGAAAAATTTCTTCATGGAAAGGGTTGTCAAACATTGGAACAGGCTGCCCAGGGAAGGGGTGGAATTGCCATCCCTGGAGGGATTTAAAAGACGGGCAGGCGGGATGCTGAGGGACGTGGTTTAGTGGTGGTTTTGGCAGTGTTGGGTTGATGGTTGGACTTCATGATCTTAAAGGGCCCTTCCAACCTAGGTGATTCTATGATTCTACCAACAAGGTGCAGTGAGAGAGGCAGGTCCAGGCCACGTACTAAGGGTGTATATTTTATGGCAGGATGCACCTGGAAGTGAATTTCTCTTTCTATTTGCTACAGAGAGAACACTAATTGCTATCTTAAAATTAAACCTCCTGCCTGAACAGATTTTGGTCTTTCAGAGTCACGGAGTGATTGTTCAACACTCAGAAATGCCCATATGTTCTCATGGGGTTTCATGCTGCAGATCATTAGCTTAATAGGTTTTGTGTAAAACCTGTGGGCGGTAGTCAGTACTGGTTTAATCTAATGCCTTTATTAAAGATGGAAATAGATATAAAATCCCTGCCAATAAAACCTGCGGATGACACAAAGACTGGCAGAATGATAAATTATGACAGATTAAGGGCTGGTAATGCAGCATGAGCTGGACTTGGTAACAAACAAAACATTTTACAGTATGCATATAAAATGGGGTACTGAAAAATGGTGAATTTGTAAAGGACTTTGACCAAACCATAAAGTGTTAACAGTCTAACACTGTAACAAGCAGGGCTTACGTGATTCTTGGGGGTGTTGAGAGGAATAGGATATTTTTACGGTATTAAGGATGCTGGATGCAGAGTATCGAACTGCTGCATGTCTTGTGCAGGATCAAGAGAAGATTCGATGAAGAGCTGCACAAATTTTCTGCAGGATGAAAAAAGGTCTCTCAGTGAAGGGCATACGTAGCTTGAGTTTTATATAGAAACAAAGACTAAGAAGGAAACTGAACACAGTATAATCATCTTGCCTTCATTGCAGGCACACAGCAAAATGATACTGTTATATTTCATATAGATCCTTATTCTAAGGCATAACAACAGCCTGTGTCTGAAAGCTGAAACTGAACAAATTAAAAACAGAATTGAGGTGCACTCCCTGAGCAAGTGAGATTAATAAAGCCCAACAGAAATTTTCTGTATCTCATTTCCAACTCAGTACCAGTTATTTTTCATCATCATCATCATGTCTGTGAAGATATTTTTTAGTCAAATTGCAATTATCTATTCCACTTGCAGGCATTACTGTGTGAGGTTGAATGATTTAGGAAATACAGAAGTCTGGCCAGATTGGTATCTTTAACTTCTATGAATCTACTGCAGAAAACATACCCCTCATGGTTTTCTTAAAGTCCCTGATCCTGTCTGTTCCTATGTATGGAATATCTAGTTCCATTTCATTATTGTGTTGTGTTTCACAAATATTCTTGCTGATAATCTTCATGCCTTTTCTTGTTCTTCTGGAAATAGGAGCAATCTAGTGGAAAATTTTGATTCTTACGTCTGTTTTACAGCCATGCTGTGTGGTGTCATTGAAATTCTTATGCAGTGTGAAGGAGATTGTGATGTTCTAAAGGCACTTTTTGTTTTGATGGCGATCACGTACACGCATTTCAGCCCCGACTGTCATGCTGGATTTGGCTAGCCTGCCCTGTTTCCTTGAGGATAAAACCACTCAAAAAGAAAACATAAAGAAAGAAAAAACACTTTGAATTGTGTAATCTGTGCCAGAAACCTGAGCAAACTCTTGGGGAATTGAATGTCTTGTAAAGAAGAAAGTGGTACTGATGGGAAATGCAAACATTTCACAGCATGTGGTCTTGAAGAGCTCTTAGCATCCGCAGTATTTAATTTCCTACTGAGGATAGGATGTGATATATCATCTATTAAAGTCAATGGCTCTTATTTACTAAGTAGGAAAGATATTTTCCATTGTTGTCAGGTCACTGCAGTCCACTGCTGCCTTTCACAATTGCCTTAGAAATGCTCTGTAAGATATTCTATACACATGTTGAACTGTCACACCAGCGCTGCACTTGTGAACAGAATGTGCTCCATGAGGTGAGAAAAAAGTCATATATTAAACCATCTTTATAATATGAATTATTGCTAAAGGCAATAGTGCATTCCCCTTTTCAGCTTTCCTGATTGGATAAAACATTACTAGTAACTGAGCACTAAGTGGGGAACTGAACACAAATAAGGCTACATAATTTTGGCACATGTACTGGCTCTGTGAAAAACACCAGGTGGATAACACTTAGAGCTGTAGGGTTTCTGCCCACCAGCTCCGTTTACTGCTCATGACCAGAAGAAGCTGAGATACAAGATCCAACCATCCCACCAGCACCAGGCCTGCAAGCAAACCAAGGAGAGAGGCAGATTGGCTCAATCCTGTAGCAGTGCTCTTCCAGAGTCTGGACATACTTCGTGTTCTTTAAATCGATAACTGAAGAACAAAAATCATGTAACACTTTGTTGTGGTTTAAACCTAGCCAACAACTAGAACCATGCAGCCGCTCGCTCACTTCCCCGCTTGGGATAGGGAAGAGAATCAGAAGAGTAAAAGTGAGAAAACTCGTGAGTTGAGATAAAGACAGTTCAATAAGTAAAGCAAAAGCCAGGCATGCAAGCAAACAAAACCAAGGAATCCGTTCACTGCTTCCCATGGGCAGGCAGGTGTTCAGCCAGGAAAGCAGGGCTCCGTCAGGTGAAACAGTTACTTGGGAAGACAAACACCATCTCCCAGAATGTCTCCCCTTTCCTTCTTCCCCCAGCTTTATATACTGAGCATGTTGTCACATGGTGTGGACTATCCCTTTGGTCCACTGGGGTCGCCTCCCAACTTCTTGTGCCCTCCCCCCCCAGCCTACTTGCTGGCAGGGTGGTATGAGGAGCAGAAAAGGCCTTGAGTGCTCTGCAACAATCAAACAAAGCACAAATAGTGTGTGCTATCACACTATTCCCATCCCAAATCCAAAACACAGCACTACCCCAGCTGCTAGTAAGAGAGTTAACTCCATCCCGACTGAAACCGCGACACACCGTAGCTGTTTGAACCTTGTTATCCTCTCCTGAGATGCTGCTTACAGGAGAAGGTAAATCTGTGGAATATATTGTTGCTGTACACCTTACAATCAACCCATCACATTTCATAATGAAATGAAAAAGGAACATAAAAGTTTAGCATAACAGTCAATCTTGTGTCAGAGAAGCTGAGTTTCACACGGATTTGGTGCTCAGAAAAAAAATGACAGTGGCTGTAGAAGCCAAAAATGCAGAGAAACAGCAAAATACAGTGTCCTGCTAATTCCTGGGGTGATACCAGCTGAGTTATCTGCCAGGTTGGCTGATGTCAAAAGAAAGAGGAAACTTTATCCTGAACTTGTGTCCCAGCTACCTGGGTGGTCCAAAGCTGAAAACAGCCAGTCACTACGTGCACTATGTGCTGTGGACACAGACGTGTGAATGTGCCTGATAAAGATGCTGTATGTGACCGCTCTGCCCACAGACTGGATGGTGTTCACATCTGCAAAGAAGTCCCTGAAGACCAGCAAACAGCTGCAGCACATGCTTGTGTCTACCTGACCGTGCATCTGCTCAATCAAAACTTCTCCCAAGCTGATTAAGGATGAACTGCAAGCCTGAAGGAAAAATCCAGACATTCCCAGAGCTGTTAGCAGACCAAGCAAGCTGAACCAATTCCACCTGATCAATCTCATGAAAAATATTTACAACGTTCATATCTCTGTGCCCTTTGTGGAAAGCTTTTAGGAGCCTACTCCAGAGACCAGCCTGCCACAGCTGGTTTTTGTTTCTTCCCAGCATTGGTTTTTCAAAAGTGGGATATGGACAATAATATAATGTATAATGCATAATCCCTGCTATGGCAAGTGCCATTATGTTTGTTATTTGATAAGGTCTTTTCGTGAGTGTTACTACCACATTCTGAACTCTATCTAGTTGGCTTGCTCAGGGCTGGATAAACGTGTGTTACAGAGAACAGTTTGGTAAGTATTTTTTATGCAAACATCAACGATTTTACAGTTCATAAAAACTGAGACAAAATTATCTCTTCAGATTTCATGTCTTACAAAGACAAGTCTGAAGGACCATCACAAGAGAATCTTACTAGAAGGCCCCTAGGGATGTTCCATTACACCTCTAAGAAAGCAAAGTTTTTCAAGAATGGTTAATGGAAAGTAGTTGTGCGCTTAAGATGGGGCAGCTCAGTGTTCAGGGAATGCCTACCAGAACCAGATGGACTTGGGAAGTTATTATTGGGCAGGCATACATCACGGTAGAAAGGGTCTAAGATAAGCTGTAAATATCTTGATATTAGATTGCAGGAGCATTGCAAAAGAGACCAAAACCAACAACAAACCCCATAAAAGTAACTTACTTCTAGCAACTGAAGAACAAGGGTGTCTGCTCTTCCATTTCTTCTTCCAAATGTTGTCTCTTTTGAAAGTGTTCTTGGTATTTAAATGGATTTTCATTAAAAAAATATTTGTTTGCTTTCTAGATGCAGAATTTTGTCCTTTTGATTAGGCTCTTGAATTCGTTTTTCTCATGGGAAACAAAAAAGATCATTAAGATATTAAAACCCAGCTTATCTTTCAACACTATTTCTGTGATAAAGATATCATCTTTAGCAGAACTGCTTGAGTTAGAAGACTGACAGATGGGTTATTAGTAAGTGGATGTAATAGCAGAGACTTGACACTATTTTCCAAGTGAAGTAGATTACACAGGCATTTTCCTCACAAAATAGGTTACTCCCTGCGGTTCCATTTCCAGTCCTTTCCCAGTCTATTATTCCTTCCTTCCCTTCAGGATATTCTATGTTTATTGCCTTCTTATTCTTGCAAATAAGATAGTAAATTATTTCATCCCTTCTCTCCTATCCCTGTTTCTCTTATTTCTATTTTAAAATGGTGTTTATAAGAGAATTTTTAAAGATATCATATATATGCTCACATATTTATTTGTACATATGCTATACATATATATGCATATATATGCGTGTGTGCACACATGTACACAAGTAAAAATATGTTCTTTCTTATATTATTCAAATTTTTCGCAGAACATTGATCTCAGGTTCCCAAAAGTTGCCCAGTTACCTTTCTGGATGTGGTGAAGTGCCACTTCTGAAGGACAAAAAGAAACAACTGTTTTACTA
The DNA here is from genome assembly GCA_013398295.1 of Chionis minor. Classification (NCBI taxonomy): domain Eukaryota; kingdom Metazoa; phylum Chordata; class Aves; order Charadriiformes; family Chionidae; genus Chionis; species Chionis minor. Next base: position 926,978 of record VZSF01007321.1, read on the forward strand.
GCATGATCCAAAGGGGACTCATTTGCAATCTGTCCCTGAGTGTCCCTACATGTGTGACACATAGAAAATAGCATTTTCTAGTGTCTGATGACATGTGCCACTTAGCCAAGATTGATGGAAAAAAGTGCCTCAGAAGCCAACCCACAAGCCCTTCCCTTTCACACCTCAGTCTTCACCCCACAACATTTCACTTTTCCCATTCACAGTTCAGGAAGGTAAAATAGCCTAGTTGAGCCTGAATAAAAGCAGTAGCTAGAACCAAAGGCAAGCAGACTGTATCTGCTTCCCATTCCTCCGTTCTGTTCTCGAAGGCATCAGGAGTCAAGTCTAGACAGGCGGTTTTTCAGTTTTGGAGGGATGCTGCCAAACGATGGTATGGCTTCCCAGAGGCAATGGATGCTCAGTGCTCCTGCCGGTCCATGGCTGAACATCACCAATAAGCACGAAACATCAGAGAGAGAGAGTGAAGGTCACCTAGGGACACATAGGGATACTTACTAAATCTAAGATGTGGCAGGTGAAGGCTTAAGGCTAGCTTACAGTGATGACGAAGAAAAAAGTAGGGGAAGAAATGAGAGTTAATAAGAAGATAAGAAATTATGATTTTGAGAAGTTGATTCCACGGTGACAAAGACCATGTCTGGAGCCTCTGAAAGACAAAGAGGGAGTGAGAAGTCTGGGGAAACGGGGGAGAAAGAGATTGCAGTTGAAAAGGAGGTGAGGAGATTCAGGGATCTGCTAGAAGTGGAGAAGACATGGATCACTTCTGGATCTTGGCAGCAAACAGAAAAGAAAATGACACAAGCATGAAGTGCTCTGCTCAAATAGTCTGAGTGGTTGGGGGGAAACCTGCCCAACACAGTTTCACATATCCAGAGGAGAAACAGGAGTTGGGAGTTGAATCCAGGCAGGATTCAAGGGCTTCTCTCTGTAGTTGCTGGAGATGTTGTTGTCAAGGGCTGAAAGCTGTATACATGTTTAAACATTAACCAAACAACCGCCCCTGCTTTTTGCTGGTACTATATGCTGTTGGTCTGGGTTTTGAGTCTGCTTCTCCATTACAGCATCCGAGAGCTGGAGCTGGGTGACCCTACTAATGCCACTGTTCACTGCAAAGTGGGGAGGCCACATCTCAAAGCAGTTTTTAGCATCTCAGCGAGTCCCACCAGGTTGTCCAGCTGTGCCCTGCACTGTGTGCCACAGTGCTTCTTAGTGTTGCCTTTTCGGTAGTGGCTAGCCAGAAGGTGAACAGTGCAATCTTGGAACAAGATTCCTGTAGAGAAACTGAAGGAAAAATCAATTTGCTGGGTAGAGGAACATGCTGGAACCCCACTTGTGCTTTCTATTGCTTTGGTCCTTCCTATGTGTTAGAAGCAGCAGCTCATTCTGTGACCCTTTACCATCATCATGTGATTGTTTTTCTAACTGTTTCACTTAACTGTAGGTCATTTGGCCAAGCACATAGTATTTTAAAATTGATTCATATTTAACTCCTGCTGATGAATACAAAAGAGTTGACCAATTAATTCTTTTAGAATTTGACAAAAATCTTCATGTTTTTAGAGTGGCTTATTCCAATAGGGAGGCAATATCTTTTATTAAACCAACTGAAATTGAGAACAAACATGCGTCTACTCACATAAGGCTTTTCCTCAGGTCTGAAATGGACACAGTAATCTGGAAAACTAAGGTTTGGTTGGAAACAATGAAATTTTCTCAAAGGAATTCCTTACCACTGTCTAGTATTTATTGCACTACCATTTTTATCCTGCATCTCACATCAGACTCCAGATTTTTTTGTAATCACGGACCACAGTAGAAAATGACTGTTCTCTTGGGAGTCACCTTGAAGGGGTTTTTTGACAGGCCAAACCTGTCACTGTGTAAAATCTGAGATGATGCCACAGGTGAACGTGGCCCACTACCTTGGAGGTTTAAGAAGCTTTGTTAGACCCTTGCCTGGGGAGAGGGAGGATGGGTGGCCCCCGTCTCAGTCCGTTGTGCAATGCAAGGACACCCGCACAGGGCTTGTGCCCAAAAGCCATATGCTATGGTATAAGCAATGGGGAGTGATGTAAGCAGTTACAACTACTAAAACATATTAATATTTCCTACTGAAAGCCTGCTGCCTTACGGCTCTCTGTGAAAGGACCTGGGAAACTGAGGTGCGTTGAAGCTTAATCCCAATGAGATGCATCCCATTACAGCTAATACTGGCCACTTATTCAAGCTACCAATGTGTTATTTCTGCTGGGCCTTACCATTTCCATGGCCTTACCAAGGTCCATGCCCTTACCATTTCCCTAATCTTCTTTTCACTAATCCTGTTCTAAACAATTACTTAAGAAAGGAAGTGGTACTGGTTAGAGCAGGATTAAAATACTGATCTTCTCAACGAGTTGAGACTGAAGAAAATGAAGGTATCTCACATATATAAAAGCCACTAAGGCTTAGATTTACTTCTGCTGAATAGGATTAAAAAGAACTTGACAATCTGCTACTGTTTCATCTAAGGCTTTCCTCCCCAACACACTCCCCTGGACACGCAATTGCAGAAAACTATTGAAGAAATTCAAGAGTACTCTGAGTCTGAAGTTTTAAAATGAGTCTTTGACTGGAGAGAGAGTGAGAGTTACGGACTTTGTGTATAAAAAACACTGAATATTGCCCAGTGGTGGATAAAGCTTTGTGATGTGGTGAAAAATTGTTATTCAAGACACTCTTTTAAAGAGTGGTTTTATCATCCCTAGGGCGTAACAGTCCAAATACTGCTTCCCACACCTTCACAAGACATGCAGTTTGCCCTTGAGAACATACCTGGAAAAATATGCTCACCTTCCAGTACCTGATGGGAGCCTTACATGTGCCGGCAGGGCTGGCTGATAAAAGTCTCACATGTGCCAGCAAGGCTGGCAGATTGCTCCCACGGCGTTTTCTTTCCAGGGAAATGAAGTGGGTTTTTTTTTAAATGCAACAGGTGCCTTGCTAAGAAAAGCAATTCAAGCCATGTGCCAAAGCCCTGACAGGAACTGATGATGAAAATAGTTTGTATCTGCTTGACCAGCTTTGGTGAGTGCAACTGTGCTCTGGAAGTCGTCACTGATAAGAAGACTGACTGGCTGCAAAGTGAAAAAAAAAAAGAAAAAAAGGAGACGGAAAATAAAAGGTACCTTAGCATTTATCTTCCCTAGCAAAACAGGATTTGTCATGCTGTGAGCAACAATAGAGCAAGCACTTTTTGCCTTCACAGATGTGCAATTCTGTTATAACACAGATGCCGATGCTTCCTGCTTTTCAGTTCATTTTTCTCAGTATTAGCGTTTTTGTGGTATCATAAACTGGTTTTGCAAAGCATTCAAAACCAGTCAAAGCACTATAATAAACCTGAGCTTTCTTATAGCTTTTTTTAAAATATTTTTTTCTAAGAAATGTGACTGTTTTCTGTTCCATCAGTTTTGGTGATATTCCCCATAATATCTGCACAGAATATCTCTACTCTGCTATAGGTGTTGCCAGTTAATGGGTTTACCAGCATCTCTCAACATTTAGTAGCTTTCTCCAAGTCCCATGGGAGACAGAGGTTTTAATTTAAAATCTGAGTTTCTAGCTTTGATGACTAGGAAAAAAACCAACCCTGAAACTGTGTACTCAAAAAGAAATAACACCTAATTTATTGATTCACTGCACACATATTTTAAATTATCTATATGAGCTAATGGGGTTAGTTGTGTTTGGTTTGTTTTTTTTTTATATTGGGGACTGACTACACTGAATTTCCATATATATATTTATTTGCTTATCACGTGCTTAGTCAGAACTAGGTGTTGATGGACTGACTTGCTAATGTCTTGCTAGTATCAGTTGTGTGATGCCATGAACTAAAGAGGAGACCTAGTGTCCTCTGCCTTGTACTATCAGGAGGCTGTTAATTTCTGCTGATCCAAAACCACAAAGATGTCTCTCAGAGTGGCAAAGTTTGTAAGGACAATAACAGTATTTACAAACCAGCTGATCTGTAGGAAAAAAATGGACAAGTTTCTGAGCGCACCAGCGCTTCCAAGGTTGTCTTTGCTTTTCAGTCTTTTATGTATGGAGGACTGCAGGTGCACCAGCCCTGGGGGCTACTGCTCGTGAGACAAAAGCCACAAGTGGTCACCCTCTGCCTAAAATCACCCAAACTCTAATAGCAAACCCAAAGCTTGCAGAGATTCACCAGGCTGTCCATGAGTTCTGCAGGCCGTAGCAAGCTCCTAGTGAGCTGGATTGCTCACTTTTCCTTGGAGGGGTTACTACTGGGCATTAGGGCTGGTCATGACAAGGATTCATGCAGGGAAATGAGGTGTCAGGTCCCAGGCCTGGGCAGCATGGTGGTGCTGCCATCCTGAACAGTTATGGTGCCCAGTCGTGCCAGAAGCACTGGCCACCTGTGTTATTGCTCTGGTACTCATGACCTTGGCCTTTTGTCCTTTCCTGGCTTGCTCAGGTTACACCTGTGCATGGCATCTTGCTCCCTTCACTCATCACCGTGTGGCATTGCAGTCTCTTCTGCGGAGTGAGGTCTCCTGAGGACAGGTCCCAGCTCCAGAGGCAGATCCAGTAGGGTGGTAATGGGAACAAGCTGAGCAGACAGGATGCCCTACCCCCAGGACCTCTAGTCTTATGGACCCATTATCCAGGAAACTTTAAAGTTAGTAGTGATATAGCAATACTTCTCTGATATCATCATCATGGCAGATTCAAATGGGTTTCTCACCTTCATACTTTATGCATGTATATGCATACACAAATAGCTTGGTGAGTTATTTGACAAAGGCTTCCCAGGCTCTTTAAACTTGGCCATCTCTCCCTGCATGAAAAGTAAAACTACAGGGCCCAAACTACTGCTTTCTAATTTTATTCAGTAAAGGCAGAGGGACTTTTGCATTTCAGAGACAAACCACGGCAGAGCACTCAGCAAACAGAAAAAAATAAAGCCAAAACTAAAATTCACCTGTCACTTCTACCACCATCCTCTAAAATGAGATTGCCTTAAAAATAAACTTGGTTTGAATGACACAATTTGTTTTCTTTCCATTTACCTCTGGGTCTTCAGAGTATTCTGAATTTCTCTGCCTCTAGGAGAGTGAGAAACACACTCTTCAGACAGAAGCTGTAAGTCTGGTGTGATTTCTTGGCTCCTGACTCAGGGTTTTGGGGAAAAAAAAAAAAAAAAAAGCTCTCAAAACCAAGAAAGAAAGCATACAAATTTATGAAACACTCTACAGCTTCAGATAAGAACACACTAGCTGTACTGTAACCATAAAAAAAGGCATTAGATCTTTATGAAGCCAAATCATGCATAAGACCGATGGCTTAGGCAGGAAAAAAGGGCTTTGCTTTTTCTTGATAAAGTAGATGTATGTTATTGTTAAATTGACATACAGAAACAAGTAGCAAAAGCGAAGGAAAGGCACTACAGAAAGGGCTCGTCTCCCTGGGGATGAATTATAAAATGGGCGAACAGGGAAAGGCCCCTACGAACGGTGTGAATGGCAGCCACCGTGTTGAGCGAGGGCTGCCTGGTCCAGGCAAAGCACACACATCTAAAAGTGAACTTGTGTGTGATTTCCTTTGGAAATTATTGATGTCAGTTAGTTTTAAGAGTACCTAAAACTGAAGGGTCTAAACTCAGTGGGCTCCTATAATCCCCCATCTCTGCCTTCCCCTTACACACTAATGTTACCAAGCATCTATCACACTCAGCATCACCCACTTGTAATTAGCCAATCCATAGCTAGGAGCAACACATTTTAACAGCATTTTTAGGGGAATCTTTTCCTAAAAATAGTATAGGACCAAAAATCTTACCCAGTAATCTTTCCCTCTCCTTTTTGGCTCCAAAATGTGGTTCATACACAGCAGAACATCGTCAAACTGGGAGGCTGAGACAGCTGGCTTCCACAATGCCCTGCAGCATTTCAGCTGGGTCATCAGTCTTAAAAGGAAGAGGCTTCTGTGTGCCAAATTAGGGGTAGAAAGTAATTTAACCTAGATTTGCTGTTTCAAACTATTCCAGTTACGGAGATCCTAGATTTCCCACTGGTTGTTTTCTAGCATGAGCAAGAAATTATTTGACTCTAGGAAAAGAACTGGTCTTTGACTGGATGGATGAGCCTTCCCCTGACCTGAGTAAAAATAAGGTAAATCTGAGCTGTGTGGGGCTTCTTCCACTGCTTACCTATTTGAGTTTCTTTCAACCACGCTTAATTACTCTTCTGTCCATGTGCTGGCTTTTGTGGGTGCTGGGTCCTATGGGTCTACCTTTTCCCTCAGTCCGTGCTCCTATCTCTCTCAGCTCCCTCATGAAGGAAGGATACCTGGGCAGGCAACTGGAGGGAAGACACAACCTGCTCTGTGCAGCTGGGGTCAGGGTCCCTGGAGCCTTCTGGGGTCAGGTGTGCACTCATATTTCTGTGTACATCAGTTCCTACTTTGCAACTTGGATTCTATTTCTCCATTTGCTCACTGAACATCCTTGAGGCCTCTCAGCCTGGCAGCTGTTGAGCCCAGCTGTCCCAGAATACTTGTAAAATTCCAGTTTTGAGAATTTTTCGAGTATGACCTTGGTCAAAATATGTTGTTGGTTTTTTTTACAGACACGTCTTTTTATTCCTTTCCTGTGTTGCATAGCAGGTAGAGTGTTTGATTGGGTTACGAAACACCTGGGCTGGGCTGCTTGCATTTTGCTGTAAACGTGGCTGAGTGCACAGGGAGAACGTCCAAAAAGCTGAGATCAGAAATCAGCCGGTCTTGTTTTAACAAGTCGGTTGCATTCATTACAGGCTTTTTGCTGAGTGTGCAAGCAGAAACAAAGCAGAAAGTCCTTCAGCACTCAAGTGGTGTAACTGCTCTTAGCTCTTCCCCAGTGGCTCGTGTCTGACAGCTCAGGATGATTTAACCTGCCAGACTGAAATCTGCAGGAACAAATGGGACACCCTTGGCTCTCTTCATGAATGTCTAACAACAATTTTTCCCACTTTCTGCTGGACAAAAGCCAAATCAGTGCATCTGGTGTGGCGTACATCCTAAAGAGCAGGATTTTGTGTATGTGGCCTCAATTTTGCCATTTTGTTAGAGGTTTAACTAACTCCATAATTAATATCTAAGGTTCTGATAGTGCTGCCATTAGAGCTGTTGGTTGACTATTGTAGTAATGATGCATATTAACAATTAGAGGACCTCTCCGTTCCCTCCTGGTGCCAATGCAGATAATGAGGAGCCTACTGTTACCTATTACTGTAAATGTTTATACGTCTCCCAGCTCTGCAGCAAGTCCAAGAATAATGAAATTAGATTCTGTTTCCATGTTCTAAGTGTCTTTACGCTTATCTTTTAAGCAAAATTTTGGTTTCCACTTCCATGTTTCTCTGCTTTTTACATTCAGACACTGCCCCAGGGACTTTCGAGTCTCACAAGGCAGAGCAGCAAAGGAGAATAACCTTCTAAAGTTTTTAATTGGTTGGATTTTTTTCCAGTTGCTAACATCTCCTGTCATATCTGCATCTATTTTGTATCTCATCATAGAAGTGCAGGCAATATGGCTGGAAAGGACTTTGAGAGGTCATTGTCCCTGAAGGGATGATCACTTAACGCCTCCTTTCTGATGGGTATCTGCATAGCTTGTTCTTGACAGCTTGCAAGTAGATATTTCCCAATCTCTCTAAGATTTTTTTTCTAATGAGACTTAATCTTTCTTGCTGCAGTTTAAGTATATTATTTCTTGTTCTGTCTCCACTGAGTATTTATTCCTTTACTTTTTGCAGCAGCTGCCCAAGCATTTTAGGTAATACTAAGTATCCCCTCAGTTCTCTCATCTCTGTTTAACAATCTTCCTTCTTCAAAGCCCAAGTCTTCCAGGTGCTTGATCCTGTTGCCTTTTTCTGAAATCCCACTGACAAACACTGTGAGACGGGCTTCTCTACCTTGCTGCTTCTTCATTACTGTCAGTGCTTAGCACACCATTTGGTAGTAACCACCAAAAAAAAAAAAAGCTTCAATATATCTTTCTGGTTGGTCCTTTTGGAGAAACCAGTTTAAAATATACTTTTATTCTGAGATATATAAAACCAGCTTATGAGGATAGTCACAGTCTTTGGCTTTGTTTCCTTAGTCATTCTCCTGGCAGGAAATACGTTTGTCTATAAGCAGCTTCAAAAGTCTTCTATGTACAGTCCTGCAAATAGGAGGAAAGGCAAATCATGACCCATTTATGTGTAGGAGGAGAAGTGGGTTCTTTGTGAGGGAATTGTGCATGATTTGGAGAGATGAGTTCCCAAATGAGGCATTAATGTCCTAAGCAGAGAGATTTGGTCCTCACCGGAGAGATTTGGGGGTTGCTGCATGCAGGGACTCAAGGTGCTGCTTTGAAGCACTATGAACAGAGTGCTGAACACTCAGTCTAACCTCGGCTGGTTAGAAATGCTCAAACGCTACCTGGAACACTATTTTCTGCGTGACCAGAATATTTCCTTTTGTCACCAGAAAGCAAAGCAGAGGCTTCTGCTGGCTCCAAGCTTGAGCTCCTGACAGATGTGATGTTCTTGGTGATGGTTGAGGTAGGCTGAGCCCTTAACTAAATCGATCACCTGGGAGAAATGCCAAGAGCATCCCCAGGTTCTTTATCATGGTGTCTCTTCCCTCTAAGCATCTGCTTATCTCTTGCATTCCTCTGCCTATGCTGACAGCTTTTACTGCTGAGAATTCAGCAGACATGTTCATCTTTTCCAATGTGCTTTATCTGCTGCCCGGACACAGGGCTAACATCCTTGCGCTGTGGAGGTTTTAGATGCTGTTTTCACTAAATAAATTTTTATGAAGCGTGAAGCTGCAAGTGACATCATAGGTTTGGATCTAGCACTGTTATCAAGATCAAGAGGCTATTATGCACACACGGTGTGAAGCAATCTTTACAGTCACAGGTGTCTGAATCATAGAAAAATTATCTGGAAAGGGCTTCTGCAGATCAGCCATTCCACCTCCAAACCAAACACTGAATAAACTCTACCTACAACTTCCCTGGGAGATATTTGTCTAGTCTCCTGTTAAAAGTCTTCCATGATGAAGCTTTTCACAGATTTCCTCAGGCAATTTATTCCAGTGCTTGGCTATACTCACTCATTTTGCTCATGTATAATTTGGACGGGACTCGTGTAACTTATCTTTAGACAAGAAAGCAGTATGATCAGAGAAAGGTAATATTTTACCTGTCCCTAGTAGAACTGCAATGAAATAGTGATACACTTAAATATCTTGAAAGATCTAACCCAGAGAGACTTGTGTAGGGACATACGTGGGTCTGAGCATGGCAGCAGCAAACTTGTTGGGGAGCTATGTAAATTAGGTAGCTGGAAGTGCTGAGGTCTGACGTTTTTCTTAAGTTTCTCCCTCTCTGGGCTGTAAGTGGCCCCAGTGCTATGGGATGCTTCCCTCCACACAGGTTTCACATCCCTGAGCCTTCACCTGGAGCTTCTCCATTGGTGGTAGAGACAGAGCTCGGTCCCTTTCTTCAACATAGATTGGCAGGAGGAACAAACTCTATAAATCATTCAGTTGTGGAGCACTCACGCAGGATGAGGAAAATTGGGTTTCATGTCCTCTTTTGTCTAAAGAGCCCAGGTTCATAACTTGCACTAAGGTGCCTTGCCCACAGGTTGCTCACCGTTTTCCCCTGTTGCAATGCCCTGCTTGATGTGAAAAAAGTTTCATTGCACTGGAAAGCAAGACTGTGAGTTTTAGTCTTGCAATTGGATGCTCACATTGAAGCTTGGAACAGTGGGTTTGGGCCTGGCCACAAGGATTGCATCAATATTTTATGCAATGTTTGTTTCATGCAAGATGCGTACACAAACTTTGGCTGAAAGAGCAGGTATCACCCTCCAGCCCCAACTGCTTTTCTCAGGAATCCTGCTCACTTTCCGTGACTCACTGAACATTTCACTTTTCCACACTGCGGAACAAGTTCAGCAGGTGAAGCAGAGCCTGCCCTGCCCTTGCTTACATGCCCTTTGGGAGGTGAGCAATGGCGGTTTCAGTCCTTTCCCACTAAACCCAGTAGCCCACTTCTTGGTGCTTGCTGCAGAGTGTTCAATGTTTTCCATCCCGCTTTCCATTTCAAAGGAAAGCAGTAGCTTCCAATGCACTTCATGTGGACCCAAATTTGGGAGCTCAGAGCGACCTTGCCTGCCCACACGGCGGGCAGGGGAGTGTCTGGGGAGATTTAGACAAGTGAGGACAAGGGCTGAGCTGTGCACTGCCATCCCAACAGGCCCAGAACTGGACCTGCTGCAAGACAGAGAAGGTCATGCCAGAAACCCCCCTCCCTTCATGGTGAAGTACTAACGAACAAAGATGTTGAGGGTCCCAACTGAAAACAGTTGGATTTAAATTTAAGTGCCCTCCCCAAGAACATGAAAAAATCTACAGAACTGAAAAATGCCCATGTCCTGGTACTGTTGAGGTAGCTCCCCAATTAAACGTAGTCCTATTACACCAATAATGTGTTAAGGGATGTTGACTTTTTAAAATTGTTACCCTGCATCTTAGAGATCAGGGCACCAATTAATTAACATAACCTTCTTTCTACTATTCATCAAATAACTTTTATCTAATTATAGTAGACTACAGTATATAGTTTACTACAAACTTTTCCCCAGGGACTTTCAGACTAGGGTACTGCTAGGTGTGCTGAGTAAGTTAAGGATGCACATTTCTAACTAACTCAGCCATTCAGGAGTATTTTAGTCCGCAATTTCCACAGCGTGGCTTATCTCTCTTGTCTTAATTTCAGATGTGGTTAAGTTAATTCTGGAAAATTAATTAACAATCACTAGAGAGAATCTGAGATTGAAAGCGGCTTGCATGAATGTGGCCAAAAGAAAGAGAATTCACAATTAAAAGATGAAGAAAAAGGGAAAGCAGCAAAACAAAACAATAGACCTCAAGAAGGTAGATTTGACTGAATTCAGGTCGTGTATCACTAAAATTTGACAAGGAGGGGTAAGCTAAGGAGAATGGCTGTCACTCAGAAAGGAATAATGTGAAGGACAGATACCCATAAATTCAGACAGGACACAGGGGCAGCTTGCCTCTTTGTCATTTCATCACTGTCCTCAAATGCAAGCGGGGGAAAAAAATTGAAAGGTCACATTAATTGTTACAGGAAAAGAACAATGAGCATGAACAATTAGGAACAGAATCCAAAAGACCAAGGCATAAAAGATGCAACTTGTAAAAAGATGGCAAATAATTAGAAATTCAACTATAAACAGCCTTTGTAAGGGAAGAGCTAGGCAAAAGGAAGGCCTCTGCTTCACTTGCTAAACAGCTTGTGTGCAGAAGTCTAAAACATTTAGTTCTTTCTTTTCTTTTGCTCAGCTTTCCATAAAAAGTTTAGTGCTAAGCAAATCTATATTAATACCAGCTGAGAAAGTGTAAGTTTCAGCCTGGAATAGTGGAAGGATGGGGTAGGGAGATCTTGAAAGGTAAAATTCTTAGATGTTTGATGTTTCAGCATGGCTGATAAATTGCCCTGTATGATATTTAAAGACAGGCTGAAGAAACCTCAGTGGAGAACATATGGGAGGGGAACAAGAGTGCAGGAAAAGCACCCGCCCTTAGGAGAGAGGAAGAGAATTGGAGAGGAAATAGGGAATAACAGGCCTTACTGACAACAACAGAAAAATTAATTCTATGTATCTGGATGATGAAAAAAAATTCTGGTACTTGCCAACTTAGATGTCAAGAGCAAATTCCATCAATTTTCCAAATTTCATCAATTTTCTTCTTCAAAATGTCAATTGGTCTTATGGTTAGGGAAGAATTAATGTGCCATCTGTCCTGACTTTAATAGGGGCTTTTGACACTTCTTTTCGATGCTTTTACAAGGGTGTTAAGGAGGCACAGGTAGGATGAAATCACTAGAAAAGTACACGGAAAACTGTATTTCTCCATGATTTGTTGACAAAATGGAAGGACTGGGGCTTCTGTAAAGCCCTTACTTAGGTATGACTCCATTAAGTTTTCTACTCGATATAAGAGTAATTTTTGTTTTGCATGTTCACACAAGATGGAACAAAAAGTAATGAGCTTAAGTTTTAGCAAGATTCATTTTAGACATTAGTAAAAACATTTCTAACTGTAAGTGGCACAAGGAGAAGGAGACAGCTGAAGAGTGTCCGTCACTGAAGGTCTGTAATAACAGCTTAAACAAAAATCTGTCAGTTGTAGTTAACCCTGACCCTTCTCTCCATCCCTTTTTGCTGTGACTAAAGGCATTCAAATAAATTTTTTACTGCAAATGCACCAAAAAAATTATTTTTCCTTACTTCAAAAAGATAAGAGCCCTTCCTATTGGTTTGTGGAGTCAGGCACTTATACCAAAGCCTCTATGCCATCAAATGTTAGCAATGTTTGTGAAGATCGCTGTTTATCTGTAGGTCTTATCTCTGTTTCTAACATCTGTAATCATAATTAAATTCCAACATCACCACTGTGGTTCATGTTAAAGCTTCTTGCTTTGCAGTGGCATAGCTGAGACGCTGATCAGTCCCTGGATCTGTTAATTAAAGGATGAACATTCATGGCAGAGAACTATAAAAAAAAAGTGTTTGTTGTGGGAGACTAAGTGCTAAATGGAAATGCAGGCATTTATCAAGAGAAGCAGCAGCAACATGGAGAAAATCATTCTGATGAGTGAACACGGCAAAAGAGAGCTTCAGCAAACGCAATTATTAAAAAGAAATGCCAGTGCTGCCTCCTCAGGCTCAGCACGTGCACTGGTGCCCACTGGGGTAGAGGGCTCTTCTCCAGCAAAACCCTGAAGTCTTTACATGTCCTGATGTGAACAGTCGTAGAGGTGGCCTGCTTGGAAGTGTGAAAACTACTAAGCAAAAGAAAACATTCTGCTGAAAAATACCGACAGAGAAAGGCCTGCCAGCCTGGAACTGTGAGCTGGAGGATTAGGCTGGGGAACCAGAAACACCCTTAAGAAGTGCCGATGGCATCTTTGAAGGACAGTTGGGTACCTAGAAACCAGAGACATCCTGAGATACTATTGTTAAGCCCCAAACCAAGAGACTGTAACAGCAGCCTATGGTCTGAAAAATTGGAAACAGTCTCAGAAAATAAAATAGCTCTAAAAGAAGAGAAAACAGCATCACCTGTTGGCTGTTATGGTGAAAAATCAAAATTAACAGCATCTATTGGCTGCTCAAGGTGATGATGTCCTACACCCTCTTATGTCTCTATGATCTAAGAGGAACCTAATTTTTATCCAAAATGAAGCTTCTCTCTCTGAGAACTTCCCATGCTGCATGTTCTTTTCCTTTCCTAAACATATTGAATCCCGCACAAACTTCCTACGAGCACTTGGATTCTCACTGAGGATGCCTGGCTGACTCCAGACTTGGCTATGCAGATCACCTCTGAAGTGAGTCTGCATCTATTTACCTTATTGGACTCCCTGTGGGCCGGGTTTTGGGGGTTTGTCCTCCCGCTTCTGGGATGGTTGGGTCTCCCTGTGGGATTGCTTTGTCCTCTCTTTTGGTATGGTTTGGCCCCTTCCGAAGTCTGTCTAATTCACTGGAACGCAGTGATTATTATATACCCATATATAACAATCTAGCATAAGTATATCTGCGGTTATTTTGTTGATAAGTTGTTTCACTAATAATGTTTGCTGTAACCTGCAATAGCATACACCTACTTGGTTGTTGCTATACAATTAGTCACTGCTATTATTAATTGCTGCCATACTAATAATTGATACTATATTATTGATTTCTGACCAGCATTTGTAATAACTTGATACATGTATACATTAACTTTATTCATCATAAGCATACTTGCTATTGGTGATTTTTGTTGTATTTGTGCCCATAATAAGGTAGAGACATTCAGAGGATAAAATGTCCTCCATGTCCTTGTGTGTTATGGAGTCCTACAAACCATGGTCACGATCTCTACCCACCCGCAAGCCAGGTAGCCCTGTAGGTGGTGATATATTCCCAGGCATATGCCTAGCTTCCGTAAGTGTGCTCCATTATGTCATTGGGAATACAAGTGCACCTAAAAGTAAGCACGTGACAAAAATGTTTTGCTGGATGTACATGAAGCTGTAAAAAATCAACAGCATCCCACCAACAGACAGGATCATGTAGGAGGTTCAAGGAAGGGAAAATACATGTGCATTAATCAAACGGCTTCTCATCCACTAAAGATGTTTTTCAGAATAGACCTCTCTCTCCATTCAGATCTGTGGTTTTGGAGGGTTGGGCTGCTGCACACGCAGCTTCTCAAAAGGCCAGCTGCAGCTGAAGAAGCAGCCACTGATCTGAACACTTGTCCCCCTAGAAGCTGGGGAAAAAGGGACTGTTCACCAGTGCCACCGTCTCTTCTTCAGTACAGTGTTGGTTGGTCACTGCTAGAAGTGGAGGCTCAGTAATGTAAAGCATTTAGGTGGTGCTGAGCAGAAAATATTTGGTACCAGGTCTCCAAGCCTAGCCATGGAAAAAGCAAATTGGTGGGTGCAAGTTAAATGAGTATTTACCAAGTTAAAGTTTCAGTTTTTAAACTTCATCATACATGAATTTACACATGGATTTCAGCTTCTCCAAATCAGTTTTGTTTTGATGTATGTGGACATTGTCTAGGTAATAAATATGTANATCATTCTGATGAGTGAACACGGCAAAAGAGAGCTTCAGCAAACGCAATTATTAAAAAGAAATGCCAGTGCTGCCTCCTCAGGCTCAGCACGTGCACTGGTGCCCACTGGGGTAGAGGGCTCTTCTCCAGCAAAACCCTGAAGTCTTTACATGTCCTGATGTGAACAGTCGTAGAGGTGGCCTGCTTGGAAGTGTGAAAACTACTAAGCAAAAGAAAACATTCTGCTGAAAAATACCGACAGAGAAAGGCCTGCCAGCCTGGAACTGTGAGCTGGAGGATTAGGCTGGGGAACCAGAAACACCCTTAAGAAGTGCCGATGGCATCTTTGAAGGACAGTTGGGTACCTAGAAACCAGAGACATCCTGAGATACTATTGTTAAGCCCCAAACCAAGAGACTGTAACAGCAGCCTATGGTCTGAAAAATTGGAAACAGTCTCAGAAAATAAAATAGCTCTAAAAGAAGAGAAAACAGCATCACCTGTTGGCTGTTATGGTGAAAAATCAAAATTAACAGCATCTATTGGCTGCTCAAGGTGATGATGTCCTACACCCTCTTATGTCTCTATGATCTAAGAGGAACCTAATTTTTATCCAAAATGAAGCTTCTCTCTCTGAGAACTTCCCATGCTGCATGTTCTTTTCCTTTCCTAAACATATTGAATCCCGCACAAACTTCCTACGAGCACTTGGATTCTCACTGAGGATGCCTGGCTGACTCCAGACTTGGCTATGCAGATCACCTCTGAAGTGAGTCTGCATCTATTTACCTTATTGGACTCCCTGTGGGCCGGGTTTTGGGGGTTTGTCCTCCCGCTTCTGGGATGGTTGGGTCTCCCTGTGGGATTGCTTTGTCCTCTCTTTTGGTATGGTTTGGCCCCTTCCGAAGTCTGTCTAATTCACTGGAACGCAGTGATTATTATATACCCATATATAACAATCTAGCATAAGTATATCTGCGGTTATTTTGTTGATAAGTTGTTTCACTAATAATGTTTGCTGTAACCTGCAATAGCATACACCTACTTGGTTGTTGCTATACAATTAGTCACTGCTATTATTAATTGCTGCCATACTAATAATTGATACTATATTATTGATTTCTGACCAGCATTTGTAATAACTTGATACATGTATACATTAACTTTATTCATCATAAGCATACTTGCTATTGGTGATTTTTGTTGTATTTGTGCCCATAATAAGGTAGAGTCATTCAGAGGATAAAATGTCCTCCATGTCCTTGTGTGTTATGGAGTCCTACAAACCATGGTCACGATCTCTACCCACCCGCAAGCCAGGTAGCCCTGTAGGTGGTGATATATTCCCAGGCATATGCCTAGCTTCCGTAAGTGTGCTCCATTATGTCATTGGGAATACAAGTGCACCTAAAAGTAAGCACGTGACAAAAATGTTTTGCTGGATGTACATGAAGCTGTAAAAAATCAACAGCATCCCACCAACAGACAGGATCATGTAGGAGGTTCAAGGAAGGGAAAATACATGTGCATTAATCAAACGGCTTCTCATCCACTAAAGATGTTTTTCAGAATAGACCTCTCTCTCCATTCAGATCTGTGGTTTTGGAGGGTTGGGCTGCTGCACACGCAGCTTCTCAAA
The DNA here is from genome assembly GCA_013398295.1 of Chionis minor. Taxonomy (NCBI): domain Eukaryota; kingdom Metazoa; phylum Chordata; class Aves; order Charadriiformes; family Chionidae; genus Chionis; species Chionis minor. The sequence continues at coordinate 943,299 of VZSF01007321.1, forward strand.
AGGCCAGCTGCAGCTGAAGAAGCAGCCACTGATCTGAACACTTGTCCCCCTAGAAGCTGGGGAAAAAGGGACTGTTCACCAGTGCCACCGTCTCTTCTTCAGTACAGTGTTGGTTGGTCACTGCTAGAAGTGGAGGCTCAGTAATGTAAAGCATTTAGGTGGTGCTGAGCAGAAAATATTTGGTACCAGGTCTCCAAGCCTAGCCATGGAAAAAGCAAATTGGTGGGTGCAAGTTAAATGAGTATTTACCAAGTTAAAGTTTCAGTTTTTAAACTTCATCATACATGAATTTACACATGGATTTCAGCTTCTCCAAATCAGTTTTGTTTTGATGTATGTGGACATTGTCTAGGTAATAAATATGTATTATAATATGGATGCATATGGATTTTAGCTGAGTAACATAACATTTTCTCATGATGCTACCAGCAGCCATTTCTGTCGCTCTTCAATCATGACTTACAGTTCCTGCACGAAATCAATGGAGTTACACGCAGAATTACCTTGCCCTTCTAGGTTTCCTCCACTACGTTTAGTCACCTATTTAGCTCAAGTTGCATCAGCTACAGTGTGGTTTAACGTGACAAAGTACCTGCTAGATGTCTCTTCAGGCCCACCTACATACCTGCTGTGAACGTGTCTGCTTTAAAAAGCCAGAGAACTAAGAGCCACAATGAAAGAAAACCAAGCAGGCTCTGTTGCTTGAAGCTTCAGTTTACCCAAACATCTTCCTTCTGGTAGAAAGCTATTGCAAAATGTCCTCGCTACCATTAGCTTGCAAGATCTCTGCCACCGTAAGACAGCCCTCCCTTACATGCTCTTTTCAAAAAATCAATGCATCCTGTCTGGAATGGTATTTCAGTCTGAGTTCATTAAGTTCGTGTTGCCTCTGAAGTCATCGACAGAAGACATTACGACAGGCAGGGTGGGAGTGGATTTACAGTTCNAAGCCCCAAACCAAGAGACTGTAACAGCAGCCTATGGTCTGAAAAATTGGAAACAGTCTCAGAAAATAAAATAGCTCTAAAAGAAGAGAAAACAGCATCACCTGTTGGCTGTTATGGTGAAAAATCAAAATTAACAGCATCTATTGGCTGCTCAAGGTGATGATGTCCTACACCCTCTTATGTCTCTATGATCTAAGAGGAACCTAATTTTTATCCAAAATGAAGCTTCTCTCTCTGAGAACTTCCCATGCTGCATGTTCTTTTCCTTTCCTAAACATATTGAATCCCGCACAAACTTCCTACGAGCACTTGGATTCTCACTGAGGATGCCTGGCTGACTCCAGACTTGGCTATGCAGATCACCTCTGAAGTGAGTCTGCATCTATTTACCTTATTGGACTCCCTGTGGGCCGGGTTTTGGGGGTTTGTCCTCCCGCTTCTGGGATGGTTGGGTCTCCCTGTGGGATTGCTTTGTCCTCTCTTTTGGTATGGTTTGGCCCCTTCCGAAGTCTGTCTAATTCACTGGAACGCAGTGATTATTATATACCCATATATAACAATCTAGCATAAGTATATCTGCGGTTATTTTGTTGATAAGTTGTTTCACTAATAATGTTTGCTGTAACCTGCAATAGCATACACCTACTTGGTTGTTGCTATACAATTAGTCACTGCTATTATTAATTGCTGCCATACTAATAATTGATACTATATTATTGATTTCTGACCAGCATTTGTAATAACTTGATACATGTATACATTAACTTTATTCATCATAAGCATACTTGCTATTGGTGATTTTTGTTGTATTTGTGCCCATAATAAGGTAGAGACATTCAGAGGATAAAATGTCCTCCATGTCCTTGTGTGTTATGGAGTCCTACAAACCATGGTCACGATCTCTACCCACCCGCAAGCCAGGTAGCCCTGTAGGTGGTGATATATTCCCAGGCATATGCCTAGCTTCCGTAAGTGTGCTCCATTATGTCATTGGGAATACAAGTGCACCTAAAAGTAAGCACGTGACAAAAATGTTTTGCTGGATGTACATGAAGCTGTAAAAAATCAACAGCATCCCACCAACAGACAGGATCATGTAGGAGGTTCAAGGAAGGGAAAATACATGTGCATTAATCAAACGGCTTCTCATCCACTAAAGATGTTTTTCAGAATAGACCTCTCTCTCCATTCAGATCTGTGGTTTTGGAGGGTTGGGCTGCTGCACACGCAGCTTCTCACAAGGCCAGCTGCAGCTGAAGAAGCAGCCACTGATCTGAACACTTGTCCCCCTAGAAGCTGGGGAAAAAGGGACTGTTCACCAGTGCCACCGTCTCTTCTTCAGTACAGTGTTGGTTGGTCACTGCTAGAAGTGGAGGCTCAGTAATGTAAAGCATTTAGGTGGTGCTGAGCAGAAAATATTTGGTACCAGGTCTCCAAGCCTAGCCATGGAAAAAGCAAATTGGTGGGTGCAAGTTAAATGAGTATTTACCAAGTTAAAGTTTCAGTTTTTAAACTTCATCATACATGAATTTACACATGGATTTCAGCTTCTCCAAATCAGTTTTGTTTTGATGTATGTGGACATTGTCTAGGTAATAAATATGTATTATAATATGGATGCATATGGATTTTAGCTGAGTAACATAACATTTTCTCATGATGCTACCAGCAGCCATTTCTGTCGCTCTTCAATCATGACTTACAGTTCCTGCACGAAATCAATGGAGTTACACGCAGAATTACCTTGCCCTTCTAGGTTTCCTCCACTACGTTTAGTCACCTATTTAGCTCAAGTTGCATCAGCTACAGTGTGGTTTAACGTGACAAAGTACCTGCTAGATGTCTCTTCAGGCCCACCTACATACCTGCTGTGAACGTGTCTGCTTTAAAAAGCCAGAGAACTAAGAGCCACAATGAAAGAAAACCAAGCAGGCTCTGTTGCTTGAAGCTTCAGTTTACCCAAACATCTTCCTTCTGGTAGAAAGCTATTGCAAAATGTCCTCGCTACCATTAGCTTGCAAGATCTCTGCCACCGTAAGACAGCCCTCCCTTACATGCTCTTTTCAAAAAATCAATGCATCCTGTCTGGAATGGTATTTCAGTCTGAGTTCATTAAGTTCGTGTTGCCTCTGAAGTCATCGACAGAAGACATTACGACAGGCAGGGTGGGAGTGGATTTACAGTTCCTGCACTGCATTTGGAAATGCTAGGGACAGATTTTCATAGACTGAAATGGAAGACTCACACATCTGAGACACTGCCTCCATGTGTCATCTCGCATATCTTGGAAGATGTGAAGGAAACCAGGGGGGAAAAAAAAATCCTTCAAATGAAACAAATCTTTAATGAGTATGCTCAGGTAAAGATGAATACAGCAGAAAATTTGATATGTGATTGATACGATAAAATTTCCTCTCCAAGACAACTTAGGCTGCAAGAAAGACTGTTATTAATCTACCCACAGTGTTATCTAGTCTTTGAGTCTTGCTTCCGTAATCCAAAAAATATTATTAATATATTTGCAAATCTCACTTCTTTTATTTGGTGCTTACATTATTTCAACAGCTGTAATATGATTTGGGAGTTTTTTATTATAACTGATACCACCTTTAGAAAATCATTATTCTCTTTATAGGTTAAAACCATAACTGGGTCTTACCTGCTTTCTTATTTTCTGTTCCGTCTTCTGCAGATGGTGCCTTTTTCTGGTGAAGTTTAAGTCAATATAATAATTTTTAAAACTTGTGGAAAAACTGACCAATGATTTTTTTTCCTAGCTTTTCTGCTAAAATAAAATTATTCTTTTAATAGATGCAAATTTCTCTTTTCCAGAGAGCGCTCTCTAAAAATTTAATTCTGGATTACATCAGAACTGCAGGGCTTCGTGCAGGTACAGACCCTTCTGGAGCAGAGCCACATGTGGAGTTGGAATTAACTGGTTTCAGTGTCCATCTCATTTTCCAGATATTTATTCAGACTTGTTACCACAGAATACAAGATAAATAAGAAATATCTGAGAGACTGTATGTGCATAGTCTGCTAATTGCATGTGCGCATGCTCAAGCAGTGGAACCATCTCAGTGTAATCAGGGAGCATGTTCTTCAGTTAAATATGTACAAATACCTCTGCTGGATCAGACTGTGGATCTGATCCTGTGCTGCTGACGTGAATGACAAATCTCCCATTAACTCAGGATTATTCCAGAAATGGTTTCATTCTAATTCTCAGTGAACAGGTAACCACAGGAGAGTGGAGAAAGAGAAGGAAAAAATCCACAAACATCTCCACAAAACTGCCAAGGTCATACCAAACCCTTTCCAAGTCTGTATCTTGCATTACTTGCATGCCAGTCACTGGGAAATGTTGGTTTTTGTGCTGTGTGTTTGTTCTGTGTATTGTAATTTCTTTTCCCTGTAAGTGGGAAGAGAGAAATCTGTTGTGGCTTTGCAGTTTTCAGGAACAATATAATTACTGAACTTTCCTGTAGCATCTGTTTTCTAGAAGTAAAGATGACAGAGTGACACCAAGGAGGTACCGACTGAGTGTAGTTGGGCCCGTCCAAACTCGGGGATGGCAGCCCCCTTGCTGGTACCAGACACGCAGCAGCCACAGCAGCAGACAGAAAAGGTGCTGAAGCATCTATAGCACAGCGAAATGTAGTGAAATTAATGTGTAGTCTCCACATTCATTACCCCGCAGATCTAGTTCCCACTGGAGGCACCTAATCAGTCTTATTACTGCAGTATTTGTCTTGACAATTCCCCAGGTGCCCAGAATGGCCTAGTACTGCCAGTGCGGAACATCTTGGACACCCCAATTTGGCAAGTATTTTACCTATTTGAGACCAAAAAGCAAACTAAGTCTTTTGAGGGACTCTGTCCAGAAGTTCTCCCAGCATACTAGCCTGGCAACACCAGGACAAGACTCTACAGAAAACACAGTTGTGGCCATTACCTTCTTTTGAAGTCTGAAGACCAGGATGTACTTCTATGGTCTTCTTTTTTTCACTTCTTGAAATTGTGTCACTCTGAAGGGGAAGGGAGGAGGGCGTCCCAGCCAAAAGAAATCAGCACTTCAGTGAAGAGCGCACTTACCTGAGAGAGGGAAGGTGGCTACAATTTCTCTCTCTGCTTCCCATTGTTTGTACATTTTGTGTGTAATTCTTTCATTTAAGTGCATAGCAGTTCTTGGACCAGGAGCTGGAACCAAAGACTCTCCATTTCATGTCCAGGTATGCAGCCTACCCAGCAAACTACACTCCTAAAATCTTTCTTGTTTGCTCTCTAGTTCAATGAACCTCAAATTCTTCCCTGGTGGTTAGAAGACTCTCCAAGAATGGTGTCTGAGTCTCCTCAAGCAGAGAAGGAACTAAATGTGGACTCCTGTGAGCTGTGAGCATGCTCTGCCTCCTGTGCAAGGTAGGTGCCTTTCTGGCCATGCAAAAAAATGGTTTCTGCTCCAGTACCACAATAAGAACAGGAGAAACACAAAAAAACCTCCCACTCTAAACTCCTAGCTATCAGCCACTTCCATCTCAAGAACTTCCTGAGACAGATGTAATTTATATTTAACTCTCAGTGAATTTAATTTTGCTGGCAACTTCAGTCTCCGCTACATCCCTTTTTGAGGTCTAGTTTTAAATTTCTGCTAGCAATAGGATTCAAGACGCATTGCCATTCTTCAGCTTTGCCTGTGATTAATTTTAAGAACTTCCAGCTGAAGACTGCTCTGTTTTGAGGACTCTCTAGTTCTCCATGTTTATCACATGGGAAAACTAGACAATCAACTCTTTATTCTGGATTCCCAAGGAGACATAATCAGCATGGCTTCTGTTCAGATGCATTGAAAAATGCAACGAAAACGTCAGGAAGAAGAAGAAAGAAATACTAGTAACAGAGCCTGCTGAACTGGAGGGACTAACTTCAGCGTAGAGTTGGGCTGACATTTCCTAAAATGTCGAATATTAGGCTTAGTAGTTGGCAGGTACACAAGGGCCAGAAAGAAATACTTCTGATACAGCCTACTAGTTATTAATTTCCCATGATATTTAAATAAAAGATAGCAGAAATTAACCAAACAGGAGCGTGGCACTAGTGGAAAACATATTTTCTCTCTTAATTGATTTGGTTGACTGAATAGCAGTGTTTTTCAGTGTCAGAAAAAACACAAATGACTGTTGATGGGAATCATTATGTCTGAGTTTGCACTTCCTTTCAGTGGAAACTGCTATTAAGATCTAAGTGCCTGCAGAAGTAAAGCTTTTAACCTCCCCCTGCTATCACAGTTTATCATTATGAATTCCGTTTCAACATAGCGAGCTGTACAAGGTGCACAGATGAAGTGGAATACAATTTACTTTTACACAGCTAATACATGGCTAATTATACCTGAATAAATATTGAAACAGAAATTTCTAATAACACTAACCATTGCTCTCTTTTAAATGTGTTTTGCTGGAGGACTGTACAGAACTGTAATCACATTTTCAAATATAATGAAGCCGAAATAAAGGGAGTTTTTATTATTTTTAGCTTTCAGTAGTGAGGTGAAAATAATAAGTATATTTTAGCTGTTTGCCTACAAGAGGCCAATGAAAACATCCAGTAACATGGAGGTTTCCACCATTAATAATAAATAAAGTCATTGTGATGAACTCATAGACCCGAATTAACTTTTTTATTTTTGGAAAAGCTATAGAAAATTGAGAATCTCTACAGAGGCTTTCTATATGGCTATGTAGAAAATCTATACAGATGTCATCCTGTCTGTCCACTGTAAAAGCTGGAAAAGAATGACCTTTCTAAAACTAGAAAGATTTCCTGTAGGTACTAACACAAGCTGGTCCCAAACTAGGACCTCTTGTCCCTTTTGCAGCTACCTGCTGCTGTTGGGCTTCTCTGGTCAGCCCCTCTCCTACCTTCCCCAAGACCGCACACCCCACGCATTCCCCAGGCTGATGCATGTCCTCAGCTGGGATTCTCTTCCTACAGCTATTTGTCCTCAGCCAAGGTCCCCACGGCCAGAAACAGCATTTGGCGCATTTCTCTTGTCCAAAGGGGAACCTGCAATTAGGATAGCTGGAGGAAGGAGACTGTAGCTGTCTTGCAACACCATAGAGAAATTGTAGTAGAAGGGAGTTATATCATGCTGATCCACACTAGAGTAACTTGCTCATCTCAAGTCACCCCAACCTGTACTGAAAGCGCATTGCAGACACTCCAGGACACAGCTCTCTTTTCGCTACTTGCTATTAGGAAGCAGGGTACCTCGGGGCCTGCCCAATAACCTGTGCAGATGTGCTTGGCAGCGTCCTAATGCTGGGCATGTTCCGGATGATGTGCTCTAGCAGGGGATCTCCAGATGTACTACTGGGAGGGCAGGAAAGTTGAGGCAATCCTTAACCAGCCACGTTGACGTAAACAGTGAACCTTTAGTCAGTAATGCATTCGCACTTATCTCTAGGCCACTACCTTCTTGGGCAAGGTCACAAATACAGAGGAACTTTTTATAGGATGCAGTACACAGACCTGTGAAATAACAAAATAAGGGGATGAGTTACCTACCCGTGCTTGAACAGGTTTTGAAAAATAAAGTCTCAATATGCTATACCATACAGGGGACAATGCAGACACAGCTGGTGAAGTTCCTGAACATCGTCACAAGACATTTGAAGGTAAAATACTGGGCTTGTGTTCTCTTTTGAAAATAAAACGTTTACATCCCAAAGATCGTAAAGAGCAGCTCATTTGTGCCTGGGTTTGTGGTTCCAGGGCTGCTGTACTGCATACAGATTGATGTATGCTTGCCCACAAGACTATCTGATAGGTTTAAAAAAAGGCTTCTAAAAGGCTCATCCTAATTTACGACTGCAAAACTCAAGGGGAAATGACTACAGCCTTAAGTGCAGTATAATCTTATCATTCGTATGGCTTTTATCTTATTTCAGAGTTTAGATTCATGTTCTTGTGATAGAAAATCTTCAATATACTTACATTGAAAAGGAGGGAATGTTAATGCTGCTGACAAGTCCTTTTTCTTGTCAAGCCAGAGAAACACAGAGCCCATAGTCCTCAAAAATTTGTGGTATAATTCTTTTGAATAATTCTCAGATATGCTTTTAGTTGCATCCAACAATAACTACAGAGAGCAGGAGGATGGGAGAGAGGAGTGGAAAAGGGAATCTTGCCCATAAAAAAGAAACCCCGGGCCTTCTGTTGTTTTGCTGGCTCCGGCTGCCATCTAGTGTTTTCTCAGGCACAGTGAGCACAGCTTGTTTTGAGTTCCTCCAAATCTCTCCGAGACTGAACTCAGCCTGGGCACATAGGCAGGATAAAGAGTACAGAACGACCTCTCCAAGGCACAGCAGAGGAGGAAGATTTAACACAGGAAGTTGAGGAAGAGCTCCTATGACATTTGTTCACAAGTATTTGAAGTAGCAGCGCCTCCTCTGCATTAACTGCTTTACATGGTTGCAAGCATGGTTTCTACTGACCTAAGGACAGACGTAACAAAACATAAACCTTGATATTCCACTGCGTAAAAGGGGGGTAGGCTTCGGTTCTTTGCTACTGCTGTGGTACAGCAGTTGCTGCTGTATTTTGGGCTCCTTTTCCTTTCACTTAAATAGGTGTACAGAAGGCCCGATTCCTCACTAAAGCACCATTGGTGTAGGGAGAATCATCTCAGTGTAAAAATCATCACTGCAACCGGGCAAAGCAAGAGTAAGCATGACACACAATGGATAAACTCCAGCTAACGCAGCACTCATCAACAGAGGCTGTAAGCTTCTGGAACAGGATGCACACACACCATTATTTTTGGTATCTTACTGTCTTGAATTGTGCTAGGAACTTACATCTCCTCTACTCTGGGAGATCTAATGCATCCTCCTCAAACAGGCAAGAGTTTGTAGCTTTTTCATACGGTGGTACGATGTGCTCTCGGCTGAGCACACTCCTCCGGTCTGTTTGCTCGGATGCTGCACATGGCTTTGAAGATTGTCACGTTTTGTTTGCCCTGTTCTTGCAGCAGGCAGACAGACAGGGGATAGCGGGCACAGAGGACATTTCAGAAGCTGTTGCTGATCTTTGGAAGCTGCAGATCTTTCTGTGAAGACTGTACAAACTGAAGAGTGATGTGACAGACTACATTCCATCAGTTTTGGTGCAGGACAAGCAGTAATCCAGAGATTGAATGGATTATGTTGTCCAGGAAATCTGTCTGATGGGCTCTGGCAGAGACTCTTGGGGTGCCACATCACTGACAATATCCTTCTGATGCCTGGAGTTTCTGCAAACAAAGGAAGCCATGCCAACTGCGTAAATCCAAAAACAACGTGCTGTTGGAAAGTTGCCTGTCAGCACTTTAGCAACAGGACCAGACTTGTGAAACAATTACCTCACTCACAGGTAATGAATAGAGCTGAATTAGCAGCTGGCTTTGAGAGGATGGGAGGAAGCTCAGGAAAAGAAAGAGATCTCATTTAAATTGCTTCATACTGAGGTGAAAGGTTGATGTTTTGTATCTAATCAGAGTGTCTAGTTCACACCTAGGCCTTAGACTATGCAGAATTAAAACCATAGCTTTGGGTCACAGATATTATGAGGAATAGTCCGCATTTCTTGGGGGAGGGTGAGCAGGTGAGTGATTTTCTGCAGGGCTGCTTAACAAGGCTGGACAAGAGCTTGAAGACTTTTACGACTTTGTCTTTGGCAATATCTCATGCTGGGAAACGCTCTGAAGGACTGAGTCTACTGCAACACCCTGCGTTGAAGGTTGAGCAAAGCTTTTCAGGTTGTTATAGAAAACAATCACAAACTATCAGCAAATGAATAAATGGAGAGAGTTTGTGAACAGGGATGATACGCAGGATGGCAGGCTAAGGCTAGCTCCCCTTTTTCATACATCAGTGCTAAAAATCAGTATTACTTATTTTGTCACAGGCTAAAAATCACTAGCCCTGCTCTGAAGATCTCTGCTAAGAATGGCAGTAAGGCTCCGTAGCAACTGTGGTGATGCTGTTGACCATTCACTCAAATTCTCAAAGTAAAGATGAAGGGACTGGTTACATTTGCCCATATGGTCCTTTAATTTCCAGTAGTATTCCTTCCAATTTCTCACTTGCTCCAGTTGCTGAATCTGTCTGCCTGATCTTCTCCTTGCACTGGCAAGTTTAGAGTGTTCTTCACTCAGTGTTGAGATTCAAACCATAGCAGAATCTGCCAGCTAAAGTCATGAGTTGTTCACTGAAAAGCTATGTAGGAACGCTTCTTGTCTACTGGACTGTTGATGTCTTCATGAGCAATATTCATGGATCTTAATTTGACAGTCTGTCTGTTCAATCTGTGGTAACTGATTGAACAATCCTTTCTGATTGTCTCATTGCTCAGCAAAACCTACCTTGTAAATATGTAACTTTATCTTAAATTATAAAAAGATCCAAGATGATTGTCACTCCATCTTTCAAAGCAACAAAACCAGGTATCGTACTGTTTTGAACATTCAGAGACTACCTCTCATATACAATCTCTCAAAAGCATTTTGATTTCACAGCAATCATGACTTCTCTCTTTACAACAAAAAAACAGTACAAAATTTTGCTGAAATTGCAGGCTAGCACAGAACCAAAAAGAAAATGCCTTTAAACTTAACAATTGTATTTGTGTCCTTTCACATGCTGAAAAAAGTGGCCATGTATTAGATGAAGAGTTTACTTAGCAAAGCAGCAAGCAAGAGGGATTTCTGATCCCCCCAGAGGGAGACTGAAATTAAAGAGAAAGCAGACAATTGATAAAAGCTGCCATTTATAGAGTAAAAAAATTAAAGCTGGTCTGCAATGCAAATAGAGTGAGAGGGGCAAGATAGGAAATTCATATAAATTTTTCCTGGAGAGCATTATTAGGAAAGCTAACGGTGAAAAAGCCACAAGCTTCAACCAGCTGACAGGCCTCCAAAGCAAATCACAGGCAAGATAGTCCATAAAGTTTTAGCTCTGAGGTTGGAGATGATTGATGCAGCGTGATTTCATTGGAAGATACTGGAATATTCACTCTAAAAGCCTAGTGCAGGTGTACACATAATCCCACTTACCTAAAGGCACAACAGCTTATGGTTATGTACATCACAGGGCAAGAAGAGAGCGTTCAACTCAGAGAAAGTTTGAAGCTCACAAATCCAGCTTGTTGGGACTCAGCATTGTACTTGGATGAATGCTGAGAAAGGAGACACATCTGAAGCCGCTGCTGCTAAAGCATATTTATTTTGAACGTGTATTCCCTAACCTCAAGTATTTTTTAGACGTATTTTAGACATTTCACAAATAAATCAGTTTAAAAAAAGTTATGCAGATTTTATTATACAAAAGCCACAGAAATCGTCACAGGATCATAGAATGGCTTGGGTTGGAAGGGACGTTAAAGATCATCTAGTTCCATTCCCTCTGCCCTGGGCAGGGACACCTTCCACTAGACCAGGTTACTCGAAGCCCCAAACGGTACAGTAGACATACTTCTCAATAAATAATGATGATCCCGCATCACTAACAGTGAAATGCTCAAAGAGTTTCTATCTTATCAATGGGAATTTGAATAAGTAAAATTAATGTAAGTCTGGCTTTTTGACAAGACCTTTAAATCTCATTAACGTCTGGCATTAGATACAACTTCAAATTAAATATTTCTGCAAAATCTGCAAAAAATCAGCCGATACAAAAGACTGCAATTTATAATAAGAAATCTGTTGAAGCTTCAAGACAGAGAATTGTGTTTTCCAAAATAAAAATAGTGGATCAGTAGTACAAAGTCAGGTTTTCCAGAGCATTGCTGTGTCTTGACTGGACCACCAATGAAACAACTTTCTTTAGGAAACTTTAGACACGGAAAAAAAAAAAAAAAATCAGTCTAAAAACTGATCTAAGTTAAATCTTTTTTTTTTTAAAGTGCATTATTTGAACGATACACTGATACTTTTAACAATCTTCAATATAAAAATTCAAAGAACCAGTATAGTTGTCGAAGTTCAGCACAACTGACACCAAGAATGAAATTACTAGTATTTCTTAGATGAATAAACCCTTTAGGTTTAGATATGTATATTTATTTTTTTTGTGCCTATAACACAATGGAAACCTAATCCTGATTGGTCAGTGCCTTCATAACTTACAGCAAATGATGTAAAAAATCTGGACTATGGGCTTATGTTTTTGCCAGCTGAGTTACTGAAAACTCTCTTGGATTTTTATGATTCCTTAGACTTTGAAACACACGCATCGATGGAGAAACTTAAGCAAAATTAACAGGAATTACAACTGTCAAGAATAAGACAGAGGACCTAGTATCAGCTAATTCAAATGGTCAAATGCAAATCAGACTTCACCTCAATTTAGAGTAAGTCCATTTGGTGACAGAAGCTGTGCTCAGAACTTATTTCTGGGAGATGCACATATTTTCTGAACAATAACTATTACTTTTGCAATTGTAATGAATTTGCAAGCGTACTGGCCACAAAAGAGGCTTAAGAAAATCTGTTTATCTACCATAAAGTAGAATGATGACTACAAAGACAGCTAAGTAATAAAGGCTTTAAAGTAGAGCCAAAACTACAATCAGCTAAAAAAAGTTTGGAAATGTTTAAGCTACCTCTACAAAAACTGCAACCGGGTAAGGAAATGGATACATTGATGACACTAAAGAAAACACCAGACGGGATAGAGAAAGACTGGATAAACAGTAATGTCTTCATTTTTGGTGCAGGATCAGATACAATGATGTGTTAAGACAGTGAATTTTGTTTTGTCACTTATGGAACTAGGTATTTTACTGATCTATACATCAAAGAGTCTCTTGCTACACCTTCCAACGCAGTATAAAAACTTGAAAAGTTGTATATACTTGCTCCTTTTTATAGATCTTTATGTAATTGTGACATTAAATAAAGTACTTAACAGTAAAAGCTCACTTAGAATGTTGGTCCAATCTCAAAACACTACTTCGCAGTCACACCAGTACCGAAAGCCTACTATCTACTTATCTATCTTTTTATCAGGTTCAAGGTGTAGAACAACCACCACATGGGAGTATGAGACAACATTATATAATTACATTGAAGGTGTAGTTTTGGCATTCAGTTAGTTGCATCATCCCTTTTCAGAGGAATTACTTGAAGTGCTTTGGCTATTCTCTCTCCTATAGCTCGACTACTTGCTGCAATTATTCTTCGAGACATCAAATCAAATGGTCCACCTAAAAATCAAAACAAGCAAAGAAACTAGGTCATCTCTGGAGAAAATTGAAAGTTGTAAGAAAATGAGCACTGAAAAAAAACAGGTGTAAATGACACATTACTATTTAGGATCAAGTTTTGCCCCTGGATAAAAATGCATTTAACACAACAGGTGTCCGGCATGAGCTATAATATTTAAATTCTTTTCAGTGTGTATGTTTACTGTCTTTTTTCACTCTTCCAGATGCTCAGCCAAGGGAGTAAAGGTTGTCTTGTAGCTTAAAAACATAGAATTGACTCTATTAACTGGATGGCAACTCTGTTCAGTAGTGGTAACTTGGAAAGAGGATTGAAAAATCTCTTTGCATTCTCATTTCAGATGTTTTGCTCTTAATAACCTACTTGAAAGATAAAAGAGTATCATGCATGCCTGTGTATTTACCTGATACATCCATCAGTACTCCGCCTGCTTCAGTAATAATGATTCCAGCCCCTGCCATATCCCAGCAGTGAATCCCCATTTCATAATAGGCATCAGCTCCACCCGTTGCCACAAGGCACATGTTCACAGCTGCTGTACCAACAGCTCTAATCCTAAAGGAGACAAAGTTGTTTTTTCGATTGAGAACAATTTGTAAGAAAGACACAATGTCTGTGTACACTGCACAGACAACACAGAAGCATCACATGCAAAGTGAACTGAGCTGGAGAAAATACAACGGAATGCTGCAGTGAAACAAATGAAAAATTGGGAATGAAATTTTGCTTAAGTAGCTCCAAGAGCTCTCTGAATATAGCAGATTTCCAGAAATTACATTTACGAACTCTGTTAAACAATTTTGGTTTAGAGTGTAAACACATCTTACCAACTTCTTAACCTGAAACCTATTATGGAAGACATCTACCCATGAAACAGTAACAGATACTCTACTTTGCTTTTTGAATACAAGAATTCAAGTAGAGCGTACACTGTTCTCAGCGTTGAAAAAATAGTTACTTCAGTTTCTCTGGTGATGCACTGACAGAGATGCTCTGGTAAGCATCTCTGACTTGCAAAAAACCCTAACAGCAGTAATCACAAAAAATAAATTACATGGCATAAATCTGAACTTGATAACTTCATCAAAACCTTTGTGTTACAAATTCCAGTTTCTTTTGGAAATGTTGATGCACTTCGTAAGTATGACTTGTACAAATAATTGCAGTTATTTCAATTATCAGTAAAATGTATATTAAGTTGTAACTGATAGCAGCTAAGTTACCGCAAAAAGCAACTCAAACCAACGCCAATCTCAATTTATTGTTTACAAATAAGATACCGATGACAACATACCCAAAATGTATTCCGTACTCTACAGTTTAGCGTGTATCTTTTGATTACATCAGAAGACTTTTGATACATGTTAAGTGTCAAAATAAGAATCTTGAGAGAATCTCATCATAAAACTACAACCCCTTTTAGACCAGAAACATGAGTAGGGCTGAGTAACAAAAAACTGTCTACTGAAACCACCTTTAGACATAAAACAGTTTGCAGAAATGTAGTCTTTGGGTTATTTGGAGCAGAGGAAGCAGGGAATATAACCAAAATAAGAGCAGTTTATGGACAATTTCAACTACTTGGATAAATTCAAAAGAATTTTACAGTGCTGAAAGAGGAAAGGGAGATCTACTTTTGTCTTCATATATATATATAAAAAACCAGCAATGATTTTCATTACTACAGGGAAAGGAAGCAAAGCAATGTAATATAGCTTCTGTTTATCCAGTTTTATTGCTTGTGTGTTTCTGGAAAAAACCAAAAGGCACAATATTGTATTTTCTTTTTTTTAACCAGTAAATACAATACATTTTAGTCCTACAAAAGCAAACATGCTTTGCTTCTCAATACTGATTTGTTAGGGTTCTCATATGTCTCAGCTGGAAGAAGTTAAACTCAGAGTTTCTCTGCAGAAGCTACTACACGAAACCACTGCAATCATATTTCATAATTCATTTCATATTTCGTATGCGGAGCAGCTGAGGGAGTTGGGATTGTTAAGCCCACAGAAGGTTGAGGGGAGACCTTATCACTCTCTACAACTACCTGAAAGGAGGTTGTAGCGAAATGGGGGAGGGTCAACCTTTTCTTCCAAGTAACAAGCAACAGGACAAGAAGAAACGGCCTCAAGTTGCGCCAGGGGAGGTTTAGGTTGGATATTAGGAAAAAATTCTCTAAGGGGTTATCAAAGCAGGGTTATCAAGCATTGGAACAGGCTGCCCAGGGAAGTGGTGGAATCACCATCCCTGGAATATTTAAAAGACAGGTAAACGTGGTGTTGGGTGACATGGTTTAGGCGTGGTTTAGCAGTGTTAGGTTTATGGTTGGACTTGATGATCTTGAAGGTCTCTTCCAACCCAAGTGATTTTGTGATTCACAGTTAAGGTGTCAAATGTAATGCAACCAATCCTTCTTGAAAACAATCATATTTACTATATTAACACAATCAGCAAATATAAACATTAGGAAGTAACTTACCCATGAATAGGAATACTGAGAAGTCTTTCCATGTTGGAAAGAATTATTTTTATTGTCTCTGGATCACGATTTGATCCCAATTCTGTTACTAAAAGGGATTTTGTAATGTCTGGAAAAGAAAAAAAATCCACTTTTCCAACCGTGCAACATGTAACAACAGTATTTAGCAGAGTTTCTGTCATTGTCTTCTTACACGACTGAATACAAGTAAGGTATTTTAATATAAATATTACCTATACTGAATGTATAAAAATTTGTTCTTACATGGAAAATGGCAGGAAAAATAAAATACAGCGAACAAAGCAGGATCTTGTTCAACTGTGCATGTACATTAATCGATGTCATTAGTAAATAAAATTCTATTGCTATAAAAATTAGAACAGTCCTCAGATCTCTTTTTTTTTTTACTCAGGGATTTTACTTTACACAGGGTAACATGTATACAAGAGCAATACCAATTTAAACCACTAGGTCACACCTGGAAGAGGCTGAATTGTTTGGCAGATTTACTATAGACTCTGAAGAACAATCACAGATGGATTACAGGCAGACGTGGATTTAAAAACACACACACAACACACAGACAATAAAATCTTCAGTTGCCGAGTCCTGATTTTGCAAAGATCACAAGCACGTTATATGCATCAAAGACAACATAAAAGCTGTTTCTCAAAACTGTACGACCCATGGCCAAAAAAAGCCTGGTTTTGCAAAACAAAACTATGAGCTAAGAAACAGGAATATATCCAGGTCTAAAACTGTTGGCCTCATTAGCAAAATAAATGTAATTACTAGAAATAAGCTACTCAGTTCAGCTTACCTTCTTGGCCTGATACTTTAAGTTTCTGACCATTGCAAAATGCACCTTTTCCTTTTCTGGCAGTATACATCTTGTCTTCTACACAACTATACACAATTCCAAACTCTATCTGCAAAAAAAAGGTAAAGATACTTTGAGGGGGTTTTTCCCCGCTTTCTTCCCATTTACTGAGAAAATACAGATCTTATTTATAACTAGCAATAAGGAATTAATTTGGTTTTGATTGATTAGATATTAAGTAATAAAATATATACCTTTTTGTTTACAACAAAGCCAATTGAAACTGCCACAAATGGAAACCTACAAAACAAAACATTTCACTAATTTATAGTGAGATACTACACGTCTTTCATTACCATGCCTACTTTTAATAAAAACAATGTTCAGTTAAATGTAATGTATATTTCAAAAAGAATCTTGGACTGTATAGGAAATTACTAGTTTTCTGGAACTTGCACAATTTACTGTGAAAATAGACCCAAGAACATCAATTACTATTTAAAATGCAAACTTTTCCACCCACTGAAACTAAGTCTGTTGCAGCTTAGGGACTGTCATCCCTCTTACAGCTGTTACTAGCTTAGCAACTGTCATTTTAAAGCCAAAGAATACAGGCAAGCCTCTATGCTACTAACCTTTCTCAGGAGAAACATGCTGGCCAAAACAGTCTCGTCAGAAGTAGTAAGTCACCTCTCCCCCCACCTCTACTTTCTCCACCAAAGCAACAAGAAAGACAGACATTGAAGTGAGAAGGAAGAATGCAGGGGGAAGAGTGAAGGCAGTGGGAGTATATATGTCATAGTGGGCTGCATCTCAGTCTAAATCTTTAACGATCAATCATTTTTTTATTATTATTTTTTACTCTTCAAAATTTGCAGTTCCAAAACATTTGCTTTAATTACTATCTGCAAAACAATACAGACTTTGAAGTCTGTAAATCCAGCAGAATGGGTTCATTTCTTACAGCTTTTTGAACATGTTACTTAGCGGGATTCAGCAGCTGTTTAAAGCCGTGGTGCACATAGCAGCAGTCATTTCAAAACTGGCATCAAGTACACTCAGAAAAGCTCATGAGGGCCAAAATCTGTTGTGTTTCAAAGACAGAAAGAATAGACAGCATTACACTGAAAGTCCCCTCCTCATCCTGGTACAAAATACCCCTAGACAATCACTGGTGATATTCTGCTTGCTTTCACAGTAGCAGCTTCTAGATCTCAGTGAATTTGAAACTTCTTAGACACTTTCATCAGCACTTGGAGCTGTTATCGCCTCCTGGAGATGCTGCAACTCCTAATTCTGAGTCCTGTTGCTTTACTGTTAAAATCTGCCCACCTATCTTTGGCACCTGTGCCAAAGGCTGCTGACTCCTGCTATATAGTAAGGGCCTCTCACAGAACAACTACTGTTGGTTACAAACACTATTGTAATACTTACGGAAATCCTAAAATTATAAAAACTGACCAATGACTCTCAATAAATGCAAATAATAATTCGTAACTATTAACACGTTCACAGTATCTCTTTTCAGGCAATATAAAAGTGAAAAAACCTTGCTTTCATGGAACTGGAGAATGAAAAAACGTAATCCATTGAAGTTACCAACATAAAAGAAAAAAAGAAAGGTGGACCTGTGTACAAAGTTGGTAGTTCCATCAATAGGGTCTATAATCCATGTGGGGTTATCTGTCAAAATGCTGCCCTCTCCTGCTGCAACAGATTCTTCTCCAATGAAGCTAGAGTAGCAAACACATTTAAAAGATACGAAGAAATTGTTTAAAAGTTCTGAAGTACAACACTGTCTTTGAAATTCAAATATAGTGAAATGTAGGTTTTTGTACCATCACTGATGATATGGGAAAGGTTGAGAAACACACAATTTAGCTGGAAAGCACCAACCACATCTGACCAAGCTTGCATCGACATTTATGATATCAGAGATAAGCACAATATGAGGGGAAAAGAACTTTATGTAACAAACTTTACATTTTAATATTGAAGTTTTCATCATTTTTTCCAGTAACAGCATCATCAAATTTTAGTCAGAATACTTGCAGCTATTTACACCTTTCAGTTTATTTGTACTATAAACCCCACCTTTTAGCTTATGTTTTAACTGAAGAAAGCATTTCTTGTCATACGCATCTGGTTAGACCACTGCAGTAACTGTTAAATTTGTAGTCTGATTTCAATCCAAATATGACAGAAACTTGTTAGTCTCAAAACTGTTTAGTTTCAGAAGCATTACAAAAATGGTAACATGGTAAAGGGATGAAATCCAAACCAGGAGCTCCCCCTGAAGAAGATGGGAGAGTGTATGCTCAACCATAATACTAAACCCAAGGTATATGCAAGGCGCAGTGCCACAGGAACCCAAATTTCAAATTTTGCTGCTCATTGAAGTATTTGTTTTGAGCTGCAAAATTACTGGGATGAGTCTAAGTAGGTGGAATTCTCTTCTATGCCTTTTGCATGTTGTTAAATTTATCACATATTACTCAATCTATGAAAAGCATGCATTAAACACATACTTTCCTCCACAAACACATAAAATGAAGAGAACTGCTGAGAGTAAGCAAATAAGGTCCCTTTATTATTGATTAGGAGTTTTATGATTAACTATGGAAGTGAAGAAGAAACTTCAGAAATGCAGAAATAAAGAGCATGTTTCCAAAAAGCAACAGATCTTCACAAAGAGGAGAGACTGCATAGTTATTTAGGTGGATGAGTCAACACCAGTATGTCTAATGTGATATCAATTATCTAATATAAAAAGAAGTTAAAATATTCTAAAGTGTTGATCAATGTCACAGAAGCCGTTATTTCAAGGTCATTCAAGTTTGTATGCTTACACTAATTTTGTTAGGTTTCTCACATTTTGCATCACTGCAGTTGTTCCAATTCTAGGCGTATTTATTACGTTTCGCATATGCAGTAAGAAAACATCCAAGAAAATGCAAGAAAAATTAGCAAAACCACTTTAAGGAAACTTGAGCCATTATGTCAAAATGGGAAAGTACGTCCACATAAGTAAAACACATACAATTCACCCTTTAAGAATAAATTTATTTCTATCTTCTTTTAAGAACATTTGGCAAATCTGGTACAGTGTAAGAACATCAAAGGCACACTCAGTGCCATGGGACCCATCGAGCACTGACAGAGAAGGCATGCTAGTTTCAACAGCAGACAAGAAATTTGGGGTTCCGGGTATCTTGGGGCCATTTTTGATTCTCCAACACAAATAACCAAAAAGTTACTTACAGCTGGCTCAACTGGAAGTGACTTTCAGTGTAAGTCTTGAGCAAGGCTAAACTCATGTCAGTAGACCCTGGGGACACCTTTTTTTGTTACCACAGCCCTGGGCAAAACTTCAACCCATTACTACTCTAAAAGACTTAATATACTGAGGGTAAGGGTGAATTCTGTAACTTTCCAGCATGCCAATCATAATGAAATTTTACCAAGCAAAATCATAAACTTTCCATTTTCTTCTTCCAGTCACCTCTCCCCTTCTTCTATCAGAAGTGTATTGATAAGAACCCATACCTGTGAGAAGGATACTTTTCTTTTATCAAAGTAATAATGAAGTTTTCTACTTTTTGATCAGTTTCAGTCACTAGATCTACCGGTGAACTTTTAGTCATAACAGATATTTCTTCTTTAAGCGCTCCACGGATTATCTGTTAACAAAAGGGGGAGGGGGGGAGGTTTCTCCATTAACAGTATGGAAAATAGTAGTTTTCCCAAAAATCTGAGAATCATTTTTACTGTAATTTTCTATACTGCACATACAAAACACAAACACAAGCAATGACAAAACCTGGATTTAACTGCAGGAGCTGGGGCTTAGCCTTCCATCTATCTCCAGTCCCTACTCAGTACAAAACTTTACACGACCTTAAATCTAAGTACTACAAGAAGATCAGCTGGTACATAAAACTGAGCTCTATTTTGCTAGGATAGGTTTTAGATTTATAAATTCAAATATCAGAGTTGAACGAAACACTTAACAATTGAGCTTAAATCAGCTATTTTTAGCCAGACCATGCATTTATGATCGTAGAACAATCAGGCAGTTTAAGCAAGAATCCATGCCTCACAGCCCACAGAATTATTTCACTTTGAAAGATTCTGAGGGAAGACTTTAATGGGGTTACTGCAGGGACAATGTTCTGCAGTTTCTGCAGCTCCAGGGGACAGAATTAGTACATGTGCCACCTTGTCTGGCTGCAATAGCATTCAAATGTACCAAGCAGAACTACCAAGAACATTTAGTAACCACTCTTATGCTGAGGCTCTGCCAAGATGTGCAAACTCTTTTGTATTCTACGCCTTCTTAGATCACAAACGGGCAAAGTACTGCCACTGCAAGGGATGCTTCTTATTTATAGAAGCAAAGCAGCCTTCATAAAGGCAAAAAGACATGATATTTTGTGCCAACAACAGGCCACTGTATAAAGTTGACTGAGGTGTTTGCAAGAAACACTGTCAACAGCTTTCAGGTGGTAAAATAAGGTACACAGGTGCAGTTTAAGGCGAGAAACAGAGATGCTCTTTGTTTACCACAATTCAGAATTTTATTTTTTTTTTAAATCAAAAGTAAGGGACAAAAGATACTCCTTATTCTTTAATCAGACTCTGGTCCAAAGAAACGTGCAAAGTTGTTTTCTTAAATTAACCAAGTTGCAAACATTAAAGACACTCCAATCTTGAACCTGAACATGACTGCATGATTCTGCTAATTTATGTGTTTGACAAAATACTCCTCAGAAGAATATCCAACATCAAAGCTCCTTCAAAAGCTCTATGCATACTAGACTCAATAAATAATGATATTCTTTATAAACAGTTTATACTTACCTCCCCAGCTTTCCTTGCTAAAGTAACCGCATAATCCATACATTCTTGCCAAGGGTCTGCCATATTTTCTTAGATACACAGCCTGTCAAAAGGATAGATTAACACAAACATTATTATGGCTATTTTTTAACAAATTCTATTTTCTACCTGTCCTATTCTGGACTGCACTGTTTCCTCCTTACTGGAATATGGAACTTTGACCCATCCTTTACTCTGAAAAAAATAACTTCAAAAATATTAAAGGCTTAGTCTAAGTTAACACATCTTTTCCCCACATTCTGTGGTTATCAAGAAGGTGTAACATAAAAACATTAACAAGTACAGAGCCTCAGTCTTGAAAGACACATGCATATACAAGATTCTACATTTAGACACTGACCTCAATGTACATAATGGCTTTGAAAAACAAATAGTGTGGTTACACACAAGCTCACTCTCAACTACTGTGTACAGTTCAGGGCCTTTTTGCTAAAAAATAGTAGCATTGTCACTGCAATTTATTGCAGAAGACTGCTAAAAGAGATCTTAGTCTATTTTTAAGTATGGTTTAAATGACTTTAAATATCTTAAATTAGAAGTTTAGAATCTTAAACCCCAAATCTATCCTTTAAGCACTTTAGCCCTCCATGCTTTGTTCTAGGGGTTTATTCCAAACACAAATATGAACTTGTTTTGATTATACATGAGAAAGTCACAAGATCCCAGTCATTTAAAAGTGTTTCCTATATTCTTAAGTATTAGGAAGCAATACTAGCCACCTTATCTTCTATGCATGTCTATTTTCATGAGCAATGTGAAATATAAATCAGCATATCGTGCATTATTTCTGACACACCCTCAACAGACCACAAATTCATTCAATGATGCATTGGTATTCTGAATTTTGGAAGCCTGTTTCATTTTTGAGACCCAACCCTTTCAGAAGCGTTCTAGGTATTTCCTACTTAAGCAATCCAGTCTTTAAGTGACGACCTGGGTAAGTTTCGTAACACTTGCAGATTCACAAAGATTAGATAAATTATTACAAAAAAACCCCAGCACTGAAACAGTATGAAAAACCCCTGTGCAATTAACGTGATCCACAAGTCCCCAGTCCAATCATCCTGATCTAATGGTCCTTGCCTCTTCCAGGCTTGGTCCCAAACAAGTAGAGATGGCTACAAAAGCGAGGTAAAATGCAATAAAATGCTTCAATTATGTTGATAATGTTCTTCACTTATCATAGCCTTTAAAGCACAGGTTCTGTTGTATAAACACAGCAGTAACTTGTCAGGACACAGAACCGGGCACAGACAGAACACAGAACAGGCAGATATCTGTGTCTACAGGCAGACACGGGACTGGCACCACATAAAGTTCCTGTTATCCATAAACCATCGGTGGTACCAGTGGAACCTTACTTTCACTCACATCCAATACAACGGCAGAGCCTCCCGTAGCAGAGGAAAAAAACCAACCAAACAAACAAAAAAAAACCAACCCCAAAACCATTTACATCTAAAACCTCACTCAAACAGTAACTCCAGGACACGCATCCTAGTTAAATACCAGTGCCTACACTGACTAGGAGAAACGACTTTCCCCCCCAACCCCCCCAGCGCAGTTCTGTCCTCTCTGGATGCGCCGGAACGAGCTTGTTCCACAAGCTCGGGGGTGCGCTCACAGGAGAGGTTTGGACCCCGGGCTGGAAGAGCGGCCCCCACCGCCCGGCCGGGGTGACACCACCTCCCGCCCCGCCGGGGCGCCTGTGTGGCCCTGTCATCGGGCGATGACGGGGTCACACAGCCCCCTCAAGGCGGCAGCGGCAGCAGCGGCGGCAGCGGCAGCAGCGCACTGCCTTCACGACATCCCGAAATGGCGGCCGAGGAAGGAGGAGAAGCCTCACCGCTGCCGCGCTCCTCCGCCGTCACCTCCACCGCCGCCCGGCTCCCCCCGAGGCGCAGCAGCGCCAGTGCGCAGGCGCAGGGGCGATGCAGTTAACACACACTCCCCCCCCNGGGCTGCTCGCCGGGGCGGCTGGGCCGACGGGCGGCGCGCGCGGCTGCGTCAGCGCCTGCGCTGTCGGAGTGGCCGGTAACATCTTAAAATCAGCTTTAAGACCTTAATATCAGCATTTACCATCGGCTTCTTTTTAATAATGGGGCGCGGCAGGATAAAGGTGCGGTCACTGCTCTCCCATGGTGTTACGCGACTGGCGTTCACCAGCTCTGCCGAGGGCGAGGCCGCGTTATTCAACGTGTGGGGGTAAAAAGGAATGAAGGCCCGTGAAAAGTCTGTGTGCCACAGCCCCCTCGAAGCAAAACAGCATTTAATCAATACAGGTTATGGTGCTTAAAAAGAATAAACTCAACAGGTTTGTTACAGATGTAGTTCTTCTCCAGTAGCTCTTCATTTTGTTCTGCAAAAACTGCTAATACCTGTGACACAGCTGACTTTGGCCCCTCACTAACCCCTCCTGCTGGCACACCTGCTAATTAGAATAATACCAATACCAGACACGACTGATATTTTTAAAACACAGTAAACACTTTCAGAAAAATCCCTAGCTTTCACAGAGTTTTGAAAACCATTTGCAGTTCAACTGATGCATTACCATAATTAAAGTTACACAGAGGGAACAAAGCTCTCTTTTCCAAGACTGACTGAACGAAAACTAATTTCATTGTTTCTCTGTGATCTTTTGACCCTCTCATCTTTCATCAAATAACGGTAAAACAGTGAGGTGTTCTCCTGTGTTCAAAAATTGCAACTGATGTCATTTCCTGTCATAGTAAAATGGCGATCTACAGTAAACAGGACAAGGGCAAACAGGACATAGTTTGTTTTACGACTTAAAATAATCATAAAATGTCTACATCACCAAAAGAACCAGCCTTACCCCGTTTTCCCAATGTCACTGCAGCCCACAACTAGGCACTTGTTCAAGGCCAAATGGGGGCACTTTTGTGCTTTCCACATCAGGGAAGATAAGGTTTCCGTTCCCAGTGGTACTGTTGTGTGGGATGAGTCGCTGTGCCTTTTCACGTTCCCTCCCTCTCATTTCGCAAACAGGAATAGTTATACACTTCTGGTTTTTTAAAGTCTTCACAGTCATTAAAGAAGTGCAGGGTGGTAAGGTGTGTTTTTATTATTTTGCAAGCCATTCTTTACAAGGTTATACTAAAACCATACCGCCAGTTGAAAGAGGCAGTTGGGCGCTAGTTCAGTTTTTGTTGAGGCAAGGTGCCAAACATGCCTCAGCACAAGCTATATTGGACTGCACTAGTATTATGGAAAATGGCTTCTTTGATATCATTAATTGTATACTGAACATTACAGCAAGTGTTTTACAGGCCCTATAAAGAGACTTCAAATTCTGCATTGATCCTGAAGTCAGCAGGAGTAAAACAAACAAATGCCTGAAATTCTGTCCTCGTAAGTGTAATTATTTCCCTAATCCAAACTATAATTTCCATTCCAGCTGAAAGGACATTTTGTATTTTATGTAAGAGGCTACTAGGAGGAGGACTGAGCTGCAGGGAGGTGTATTTGATAAGCAAGATGAACAGAAGCGATCTGTTGGTAAGTCTTCAAACCATACTGATCACACTCCAGGCCACATAGTTTTCTGTCTTTCTAAAACAGACAAACTAAAAGGAAACTGATGAAAATAAAAGTATGAGAGGTTACTGCCTTCTTTCTAGTGTGATGTATTATTTCTTGTTTGCTACAGCACTGCCCAGCTGATCTAACAGGTCATATCCAAGCAAAATTCAGGTCTTGATGTTTATGTAACTCTTTCCAAACTGTGTTACGTACATCACAAATACATGCCTGGGAATTTTGTAGCAGTATTTGAACTGGAAGAAGGCCAGGAGCTGCTACTGAGAGCATTCTGAGCAGTGAAATGTTAGCAAAGCCTTGACCTTGTGCATTCTCTAAAATTACTATGCAGATATAACAACCAAAAAGCTTGATATTCACCTATTTTAGTAGTTCAGCTGAAAGCACTGCTTATTATAAAATCATTAAGTATTACTTTTGACAGATTCTTCTTGGTTAATTAACTTTGGATACATTTTCTTTGCATCTACCAGAAGTGAGTTTAACATTTTATTTACTAACTTTGAAGTGAAACAGTTCAGCAACATCTAAACACAAGCCTGTAAGATTAACAATGGTTTCACATGTCAAATATCTCCTCCAAAGTTTTTTTTTTCAAATTCAATTGTTTAACTTTTCCTATGAAAATGTGCTAAGGTAATAAGCTTTAGAAAAACAAAAAAAAAAATGTATATGCTAAGTAAAGATATGCTAGAGTCTTAAAAAAAGCTAAAACGTCCATAATTCTGGCCTCGGCAAGATACTGAAGCTCTGGGAAAGCTTCTGCCTTTGTTTCTAGAGTTGATGATTAGGACCGAGTTTTCATCTCTCTTCAATTATTTACCTGTCAGACTGGCTTAATTTGGTTTTGCTTCTCCGTTTCTGAAAACCAAGTGGAATGAGCTTCTGCATACAATTGCAGACACATTCCTGGAATAGGATGAAAGTGGATGTGAAAACTTTCTGAAGTCTTATCAACTGTGACTCGCAGTATTTGTACTGTCTTTTACAGGCTGCTAGCCCTTAGCAATAACTGGCAATTGATGAAAGCAACGTTCCTGGTAAAACCTTTGAGATGTCCCCAAAGATTTACTTCCTGCATCCCAAGTCTATCTACTCTCTATCCACAACAAATTTTAATTCTTTTGCCTGCCAACTGCTAGTGCAGAAAAATCAGGGGTGGAAGGAAGCAGGTAAGTAGAGGATGAGGATTTTCTGCTAAAAAAAAAAAAAAGACTATGTTCTGTAGCAGCATTTTCCACTTGCTTCGGTAACAACAGCAGAGGGAGCAAGTTCAGTTTGGCGCTCTTCCCGGACTCACTTGTCCCACAATGATGGTTGGCATATTCCTTACCACAGCAGCCTCAGATGCAAACGGATGTGGATAGAGAATTGCAAAGGAAAGGGAAGAAAATAAATAGCAAGGGAAAAGGGAACTGTTCCTCTTGCACTGGAAAAGGAGAGGATAAACAGCTGGAAAGATAGGAGGGGGAAGGTGAAGAAACGCACGTATGCTTCCTGGTGCTAGGAAACAAAGAGTTCCAAAATAATCAGCCACTGAAGATCCTTTCCCTCATGGAAACCCGAAGCACCCTGCATTTTGTGACATCCACACCCCATCCAGTAAAATAATTTATCAATTCTTAAGTCATGTTAAAACTACACTAGAGTACTGTAAAGCGAAACAAAAAATATTAAGTGACATGCTTACCGAGACGTTTTGGGGTTTTATGCCAAGTCCAATCAATATGTAATAATCCTGTGGATATTCCTAAGTTGTTATAAAGGTGTACTACTTGGTAGTACCAAAACCCATGATACTTTACAGCCACTTGAACAAGACCACATTACTGTTCTGCCAAGGGAGAGTACCTGCGAAAAAGATGCTAGGCAGACGCCTCTTGCGCTGATATTATTTTTTTTTTTTATTGCAGCTGTGCCTAGAACGGTTATGTCATGCATGGCTATCTCTTTGTTTTCAAACCAGTTTAAATGAACCAGAATCTAGCCAGCAGTCAATCGTTCCCTTTAGGCAAGCACGTACTAGAGAAAAACCCAGACAGTTTTTCTCATGTTAGTGCACGGTAACTGGATGAGCCAAACCACCGAATCCAGATTTGTGAATGCCCAGGTGACTGTGGTGTGGTGCCCACCTCCGCTTGCAGGTCTAAGCACACCTCTCTGCTTCACGTCAGCTCTCTGAAGCAAAACTCCATTTCACACAGGACTAGCAACATTCCTTAACCTTATGTTCCCTGCCCTCCTCATAGTTTCTTCCCACTTCTGCATATCCCCTGCAATAGCAGCACAGTGTTCTTGAAATGTATCATACTGATATTTTTGAACAATAGATGTTTAGTCTCCCTGTGGCGCAGTTACACCTCCAGGCATTACTGAGTACGTTCAGTCATGTTGCACATATAAGCTGGAACATCCTTGTGAACATAACAGCACATGTAGATGATTGCCTGAAAGAAAAGCACCTCGTGTCTGCAACAGAAAGGTAGCTCTTCTCAGGCTTGTTGAAAGGTGAGTCACACTGATCCAGCAGTGAGTCAGGCTGCAGGAGACAGAGATTTAGAATCATAGAATAGTTCAGGTTGGAAGGGACCTTTAACGGCCATCTAGTCCAAGCCCCCTGCAATGAGCAGGGGCATCTTCAACTAGATCAGGTTGCTCAGAGCCCCATCCAACCTGACCTTGAAGGGTTCCAGGGATGGGCCATCTACTGCCTCTCTGGGAAACCTGTGCCAATGTTTCACCACCCTCACTGTAAAAAATTTCTTCCTTACATCTAGACGAAATCTTCCCTCTTTTAGTTTAAAGCCATGACCCCCTGTCCTATCACAACAGGCCCTGCTGAAAAGTTTGTCCCTCTTTCCTGTAGGCTTCCCCTCTGTCCAAATATTGAAATTTCTCCCCCTCTGTCTCACTCCTGTACCCTAATCCCAAGCCCCTAGGCTGTTTTAGTAGCAATGGATCACACCTTCTACACTGCAGCTGATCGCAGCTGAAAATCTTGCCTCTTTAGCACTGCATGAGTAGGTTTGCCTCAGTAGTTCATTCACACTGCACAGCACTATGGAGCCCTAGAAACACATTACAGCTTTGCAAATGGAGCTCAGGCTTGTGCCTTCCACTGCTCTGCTTACACCTGTTCATACGCCGTCCTTTCTGTCACTGCAGAATTGCCTTTCCAGCTCCTCCCAACAGGAGAACGTTGGCTGAATAATTGTAAACAGATGAAAGCAAATTGGAGGGATGTCTTTAAAGGGTTCTACTCCTCTAGCTTCAATAGAGACAGGCTCAAGGCCACTGCAGAATGAGTCTGGGTTTTAACATGCCTTTTCAAGAAAGATGAAGCAAGGCTCCTTGGTTATACATTGGAACTTACTGTTACCATATTTCTTCCTCTTCTACACAAGAATTAGAAAAGGACAATTTCGAGTTCTCTTTTTATCCCCCACCTAATCACACAATGATGCTAAGACTTACAAACACAAGGAAGACATCTGTGTGACTTTACTTTTGCTTCAGAAAGCCTTCTTTCTAAATGTCATTCTCTTATTACGAGGAAAGAAGAAAGTGTGAACCTCGGGCGTGGACAGTGCTGGATTTGGATTCCAAGCTCAATGAAATCTGTTCTTGTAGATGTAAAAAAAGGTGCTGCAATGGTGTAATGTGTTTCTTTCCTTCAGAGAACTGATACACTGCAAGTTTACATTTTCATTATTTATTGACTTTAAAACATGCTTTTCCCATCATTTACATAAAAATAAATATAAAATTCAATAAAATGTTATTGACATTATACAGCTAAATAAGACA
Organism: Chionis minor; assembly: GCA_013398295.1. Classification (NCBI taxonomy): domain Eukaryota; kingdom Metazoa; phylum Chordata; class Aves; order Charadriiformes; family Chionidae; genus Chionis; species Chionis minor. The sequence goes on from VZSF01007321.1 coordinate 972,074, forward strand.
AGAATTTATTCTAGAAAGTATCTGTAATATTTATTATAATAACCAATTTTCCTTTCAGGACATAGTTCTTCCATCAGTCAAGCAATTGAGAAATTGATGGGAACTGTGTATTTACAACTGAGGAATCTGTGTCCTGAGTTGTAAAGACCAGTGATTTTAAAAGAAAACTGGGACTTGGTTTGAATATGCCATACTTCTAAAAAAGTCTTTGATTTTTTTTTGTTTGTTCATAATTTAATGATTAACTAAAGTACGACTCTGTGTCTTCTATAAATAGAACATCATTATCAAGATACTCCAAAATTACATTTCCACCATTGTACAATGGATAGTCTTTATCAGATAGCCACGTTTCCAATGTGTGCTCAAATGGCAAGGCTTCTCCAGAGGTAGTATGGCATAATCTCAATTTCTGTAAGACAAATAGCATGGAAATTAACATCAAGATTTGCCTAGATGCAAGAAGTAGTAAGGTGGGGGAGGGACAAAAAAGTTTAAAAAACCCACAAAAACAAAATCATAACCAAACAACCTGGAAAATGATTGTTAATATTACTGATTTACCTGAGATGTTGACTTGTTGTTGTCATTTTTAAGGCTTGCCAAGGAAGCTGCAAAATCTACTACTTTGCCAATACTCCACTTACTGCAAAAGAACATGGGCTTGCTTTTCTCTTTGTTCCCCTTTGGTAAAAAGACTTGAAAGTAAATTCTTTCTGTCTAGAAAACATGAAAAGTAAACAAAAAGTTATTCACAGAAGAAACACATCGTTCCGGTCACACACATCTAATAGTTTTTTCAGTAAAAAACTTAAATGTCAGCCCCAAAATTACCAATTGAAACTTGTTCTATTCCATCAGGACCAAGGCCCCATGTTACTGCAGAGTATAAATGACTGAGATCATCAAGTCCAACCCCCTCCAGCCAGAGGCAGATGCATGATGGACAGTAAGTTCAGAAAGATGGAGGGAACATCTTTTGCCAGAGTCCCACAGCTAGACTGTTACAGACAGACAGCATGAAAAGGCATCTGCCCTGGATTTACTAGACAATAATGACTGCTCCAGGGAGAAAAAGGTGAGTTTTAAATTAGCAGTGCTGGCTTTTGGCAGCAGTATAATGTCTCAAATTGGAATGCAGAGGCGGTAAAAACAGAACAATTCACCGTACTGGAAATGCCTTTTTCACAAACCAACATTCCACTTATGGCCAGGCTAATCCTTTATCCTGTTTTTTTGCCCTTCATGTACTAAACATTCTTTCAATATCTACTAGACTGAAACATTTGTTTAAGAAATTTCAAGAGTAACGTAAGAGGGAGAGATTTGGAACAGGATTGAGACAATCCTTTTTCAGTTTTTCTTCTTGACAGTCAACAGAAGATAGAGAGCAAGCATGATTGCATCAGTTAACACCACCCTTGCTGAGTCCAAGCCAGATGCTATCAAACAAGACAGAAGTCTTCTTTTTAGAGGACTTATTTATGCCCTCCCTAGAAGAATATGGAATTACCCTTCCCCCAGCTATGTTCATAAAAATGAGTCTGAATTTCAGCCTGTGCATTTTCCTCAAAACTTGAGTGCTCTCCACACACTAGAAAAATCTTTAACGTCCAGGAGTATTACATCGGGGCAAGGGAAGCAGGACCTCAATCTTGCTAAAGTGTAACTGACCACAACTTGTAAAACAGCCAACAATGGCCATGCCACTACGGACACACGCTAACATCACTCAACTGCTATCAGCGCGCCGGCACCTTCCTACAGTTGCTCCTCCAGTTCTAAGGACGATGAGACAGTCTCCCACTGTTCACTGAACTTAACTCATGAACAGCTCATTCTGCAGTTGCATCCCTAACTATGGGATATGCCTCCTGGAAGTTCTGTGCCATAGCCAAGAAAATACTGGTCAGTCGGGGACACAGTAATTAACCCTGTTTTGCAGCATGGCCCTCCTGCTTTGAGTTGGTCAGTCTCAAGAGGGGTAACTCATATCAGGTGTGACACCAAAATAAGCAATCATTTGCAGAAAGCTAATCTGAACAAAGAGGCTAGAGAAATGGTATTTCTAGAACAGCCTGACCTTAACAAAGGTCAGGAAGGACCTCTGGTGTAACATAGTCCAAAACCATGCCCAAAGCAGAGGGACCTAACTATAAAGGTAGATCAGGTTGCTCCAAGTCAGATTCAATCAAGTTTTGAACATCCAACAGATGTAGATTCCACAAATTTTCAGAGCAGCTTGTTCCAAAGTCTGACCACCCTCACTGTGATTTTTCTTCCTATTATCTATTTGGAATTTCACATGCTGCAGCTTGTGTCCATTGCCCCCTGTCCTTTTGCTGCGCACCTCCAAGAAAAATGCGTCAATCTTCTCTATATAGTGATGAGAGAACTAATGTGCCTAAGAGGCATTCCAGAAACTTCATATTCATCAAAGTGGAACAAGCTGGGCAGAAGGCAGCTAAAAGAAGTCTAGGAAGGAATTTGAATAGAGACGTGCTGAAGGTTAACAGGCTTATCGCTGCTAGAATTACTGCTATTCCAGATGATTAAACAATTAATATCCAAATGAGAAAATGAAGAGTGAGAGAAATTAGCATACAGTAATTTGTGCTACACTTTTTAGAGCTTACTGGCTTTGGAATTAGGGAGCAACTTTTATATATATTGAGGGTGGATTTATTTAATTACGCTCCACAATATTTGAAATTAATCACTTTCCCTCCAGCACATACTTATTAGGGTGATACTATGAATGCTACAGGTGGTCTTTGTATTATGACTTCTGGCTAAGCAGAGTTATCTAATTTCTAAGCATGACAAAGTATAAAAAAAGAAAATTGTAAGAGGATTCAGTAATGGAACAGCTGTAGTTGTTTTAAACAATAATTGTTTAAAAACAATAATTAAATGTACTCTACTAATGTAAGACCTAACAATAAGACTATCAAATAGAATGTTTTCAGTATTATAAAAATCAATAGAACAGGCCTAAACTTGGTGTGCTCCAACATAACAATGGATGAAAAGTAATTTAAATACAGTTCCTTTAAGAGACTGTATAAATACAGATCTAAAGTATCTTGAAACCCTACATTAAAGAATCAAGATGTTTCTAAACCGTACATAATCTTGGGATGTGGACAAGACTTGAACACCAGGTTTGACTGGCCATGGTAGTGAAAGCAATAAGGAATCTGTGAAACACTTCCAAGAACCAAAGAAAATAAAGGCTGAAAGAAACATAAACCAATGCTCAAAACCCTCTTACCACCCAAAGGCAGGAACAACTGACCTTCATACCTCATCCAGAAATGTCATAAATGTCTATTAAATCTGAGCAGCAGAGGTAAGAATGGAGCAGAACACAAAGCTCAGTTTTGTATGAGATGGGTTCAGCGTGACTGGTACAGTTGTGCAGGCTGTGGCCTGTCTCTGTCAGAAGGCCCTCAGTACCCAGCATGAAAAGCATCCCTTTGAGATGGGTTTGCCACGTGTGACCGGTACCCCTGCTCCTGGCCCCTGGTAATACGGTTAATGTCATTTGATAAGGCAAATGGCTGATCTCTGTGACCGAGCTGGTCACGTATCGGTCCCCTCTCCCCTCCTCCTGATGACCCTGGTTGGGCGCACCAGGCAGACTTCTCCCACTCCCTCTCGGCCTCGAGGTCCCTGGGTGCCAGACTCTCTACTCCCCTCCTTACCAGCCTTGAAGGTCCCAGGCACCCGGCGAACCCAGTGGTGGTGACCCCGCCACAGAACAGGGAAGCCCAGCAGCACACAGAGCATTGTCCATGAAATCCAGCGGTTACGAGCCCCAAGTGGGACTTGGACCAGAACTGCTGCTGGACTGCAAAACCCATGCTCCCTCAGAGGCCAGGGACGCCTCCACTGTTGTCTGCTTCCTTTGAGGACTGAGTGACTCGTATTCTTCTACATGCTTCGAGTCTAGATGATGATTGTGGTATTGATACCGCAAGCCAAGTATTAAGATTTGACCCAATCTGTAGAGGGTCCAGGTGATTAGGAACCTTAAGTTACACTGTGCTACGCTACCTAGAAAATTGTGCTACACTGATTGCTATTATAAAAATCCTGTCCTAGTGTGATCATAAAATTCTATGCTATGCTGATCATCAAATTCTGTCAAAATAATACAGCTTTGCAACCTAGTGCCATCACCATTCTGCCAAGGATCCCCAAAAGAATGGGCGACAGAATAAATTGGCATAGTCAGCAGAATCCTTGGGTCAAAGTGATGAATGATTTCCCCAATAAATGGGACTCTTGAAAAAAGGGGTTTACAGAAAATAAATGCCATGATCCCAAGTGGGACAAGTAGTAGCTAGAGGCAATAAGCCATGATCCAAAAGCTGCATGGATTTAGTTTAATAAATGGAAGGATGTGTGTCAAGAAGGACAGACAGAAGGAATGTGCTGGTTATTAGGTACAGTATGGAAAATTGAGAATGAACACGTTGAAAGGTTAGAAGAGGCAATTATAAAGTTGAAAGGTGAACTGTCAGCAAAGGATTTAGAATTGGTATAACCAAATTAAAGGCTGATTAAAGGCAAGTCTGGAAAAATAGCATTTCTTGAAAAACAATTAGTGCCCCAAGTTATAGAAAACACAAGAAAACATTGTGAAAAACTGTTCGAAGGTAGTGATATAGACCCTGTAGAGGTCTGTGTAGCTATATATAATAGTAACTGGGCTGGAGACATTTGGGACAGCCTGGATAAATCTGGTGAGAAAGTAAAGGATTCTGTACCAATAAGACCCCTGACTAAACAAGAAATCACTACTGATGACCCACAGGGGAACAATCTGCAGAGAAGGGATACTAATAACATTAGAGATTTAAATACGGATTTGTAAAAAATTCTAGCAACATACCAAAAACTACCTGGGCAGTCAATAGTTAAAAGGTTGTGCCACCTCTGGCATGACAAAGCAGCAAGAATAAGTCTGTTTGCAGGAGACGCAAAAGACTTAAATTTAGGTCCTGGATTTTTTCTCACCCTCAGAGGGAATGTCACTTGAACCTTATGGACCTTAGCTATTCAGTAGGCAAGAGGGATCCATTATCAAGATTGGATCGAGGAACCTACAGTTCCTTGGCAGGGCCCAGATGAATTGCAGGAAACTTAATTACAAGTGGCTATTATAACCTTACGACATTGAGCCAAAGCCCCCAGCGACAAACTTAGTCTTTGGGACATTCCTGCTACATCCTCTGATTTGAGGTCTGATGGGAAAGGAACTGCAGGGTCAGAAAAATTAATTTTTATGCAAGTATGCCAGAGTTTACCTACAGAAATCCTTTTTTCACAAGTGCTCCACAAAGGCAAGAATTAAGCCCTGACCCTCCGATATGAAGGGAGCAACGCCCGGTCCTAACTATTTCACTCCCACCTGGAGGTCAAACAAGCACCCAACACAGCCATCAGGCCAATTTACATAAACAATATAATGCCATCAGGAGAATTCCTAATCAAACTGAAAGTTCATGACACAAGCAAAGCAAGTGGTGGCATGCCTGCATAAATCAGGGGGACGCTGGTGACTTGCTCCACGGTTTGCCTACCAAAAAATTAGGATTGCTAGTGAAGGAAGGTGGAAAGGAGGAAAATGTATCCACATCTCTTACCTCGTGCCCCTCCCATAGAAACCCCTTTAAATCACGAAAGTATCCTGACTTATCTCCTATCAGAGAGCAGCATCAGGGAAACTAGGGAAGGGGCTCAGGCTGGCAGAGGTACAAGTAGCCCTGTCCTCTGCCACTCGAGGATCAAGTTCCACCCTTTGGGCCATTGTAAATGATAAATTAAAGACCGATTTACTCATAGATAGTGGAGCACAATTATCCATGATTAAAGGAGAATCATGTCCTGGAGCTATCCCTCTGAAACATAAGAAAATATTAATAGCTGGAGTAAATAGTTCCTTATTCAACTGTTTAGGTAAAACTTGAATTTCTCTTTTGCCTCCCCCAACCTCCTGAAAATAGCAAATGCAGCTAGGAAACCTAAATACATTCGGTATGGATATTCTGAGAACTGGATACAGGGCAAGACTAACTGGTCTATTGAAAAAATTGATAAAGAAACGCCAGGGCCCCAGCCAGCAGGTCCCCTTTTTGGGGCCCACATGGATAGGGGGTAGGAAGTAAGCCCCTGGTCCACTTGGCAAATTGATTATGTTGGAACTCCCCCTCAAACGCCTGAGGAGTGGCATTATATCCTTACCAGAGTTAAAGTAGTATCAGGCTTAGGGAAAGTTTTTGCTTGCCAGAAAGCTGACAATCTTACCACTGGATTTAATCAGTGGTTTGCTGACATCCCCATGCCCTCTGGTGTCCAGTCTGACAATGGCACTCATTTGAAAAAAAAAAAATTTCCAGGAATGGTGTGAACATTATAGAGCTGTCTGGGTGTTCCACTTGTCCTACAGACCCCAAAGTAATGGCACAGTTGAAAGGTGGAATGGTCTACTCAAACGAGCTCTAAGGCAAAGTTTATATCCAGGAAAATGGGGTAAAGCCTTACCTAAAGCTGTTTAATGCTTAACTGGCAGACACCCACCAGATGCCTGATGAAACAAGCTTTTTTTTCCTGTTCTCCAACCCATAAAACTTCTAAAATCCCCAGTGCCAGCCTCTTGTTTTTCTCAGGGTGAGGGTGTTCTTATTAACTACCCTTAGATCATTAAAATATCTGTCACTTTACTGACTCGCTGAGTAAAATGCACATGGAAAACTGTTTCTAAAAGGGGACTGTCTTTCACTGAGTCTAAGATAATTCCCAAGACTGATTGCTTCAGGTAATCAGTGGATTCTTTGGCCTGAACAAAGCTGGACTGTGCCTAAGGAATCATCACTTTACTTTCGTGGAAACCTCAGCTGTAGAAAGATGATCACAAGACCCGCTGTATTGTACTCACCCCTATTTGTACCCTCTTCCTCCCCATTTCAAGAATGGGATGATCATCATGTCACTCAGTTCATGAACATCATTTCTCACATGGGTAATGAATCAAACTGCTGGTATTGTTTACACCACCCTCAATCTTCAGCTGCTAATTCTGGATGGGTAGCTAAACCTGTTCCTGAAACATCTTGGTATCAACCTACATTGGTATACTCGCTCCCCAACCTTCTGAATTATCAAACTCAACTTTTTAAGGCACATTCTTATGATAAGACCCCATGGTGCACTGCAATGCCCAACATAAATTTGACCTGGGTGGGAAAAACAAGTCATTGTGATTATACCCTGCTCTGCAATCAGACACAAACTTGGTTTCAGCTGATACACTATAATTGAACCAGTTTGTAATTAATCCAATTTAAGAACCACATGGATCTGTAAAAACAAATCAGTGATTACAAATAATACTGTTTTAAATATTTTGCCACCTTGGAATCTCACATGGACGGTTAATGGCACATCTTGCCAAAGATACTATAATCTCACTGGTCCTAATTCTACGTTCCACAGAGTTAAGAACTAACGACAATCGGACCATCCGTAACTGGAATAACACATCTGGCTGTATATACACCAACCCTTTTCACATAATTTGAATGAGCCACACTCACCTGCTTACATTTGATTATCCTGACAATCAAAAAGGGGCCCATCAATGGTGTGAGGAATGTTTAGAAATTCCATGGTACCAAATCAGTGACCCATCATTCCAGCATCCAGATGGTTCTGGCTTTGTGGCACAAATGCCTATGAAAGTCTGGCACCATAACGGACAGGTACTTGTACCATATCATATCTTGTCCCCTATGCATTTCAATTAAAAAAATTAACTTCTACTTTTTTACACAACTGTCACTCTGTAGGCAAAAAAACGTGTTTTGATCAATCCCTTGGTACAAAGAATGATGAAATTTCATCAATTTATGTGTGCATTGTTTCCAAATTTAAGTACTAATGAGCTGGAAAGAGCTATTGTAAATACCTTTTCTATGCTTGAAATTGTCCAAAATGCTACTGTAGATGCTTTAAAAAAATGTTTGCAATCAGAAATTAGTTCACTTTCACAGTTAGCAATTCAAACTAATCGGGTTTATAAGCTCATTTTTATAATAATTTGGTTTATAAGCTAAGCTGTGCTACAAAATTCTATGCTACGCTACCTAGAAAATTGTGCTACACCGACTCCCATTATAAAAATCCTGTACTAGTGTGATCATAAAATTCTATGCTATGCTGATCATCAAATTCTGTCAAAATAATAAAGTTTTAATTGTAACTACAACCTAGTGCCATCACCATTCTGCCAAGGATCCCCAAAAGAACCTGTCTCTCCCTGCAGTGTTGGCTGACAGTCGTATGGGAGGCAAATTCATTTCTGCTTTAAAATAAAGGAATTTGACCTGACTGCTCCGAACTCCACACAGAGACCTTAGAGATAAGAGCAATGAGATTGCTTTTGGGTACCATGCTGAAATATACATATAAATGATTGTGGGCTTGAGAATTAAATCCAAAACCAAACTAAAGGGACTAAATGAAGAACAAAAAAAATGTAGAAAATTTCCCATTTCCTTTGAGAATTCAATTATTTGAAAACAAACATGACTGACCTGAGGCAAGGACTTGTCCCCACATGCATGCATTTTCAGTTTCATTAACGCCACTTTTGCTGCTGTCTCGCTGGTTTTTGCTCCTTTACGTTTTTTGCTTTTTGCTTCCTCATTCTTTTTAGAATCTGAGAACAAAATTATTCCTGTTAGTGAGATGATTCCGACTGTTGCCTGAACATATTTTGAAATTAGCGTACTGGGCCTCACTGTATCTCCAGGGTTCCCATCCCTTTTATGTCCTCCTGAGGCCATGATATCAGGTACTCGTATTCAAGAACATTTGGAATTGTTACAGTTGTAGCAGAACTCCTTTACACTGAAAAGTAGATGAATACTATCCCGAGGTAAACACAGGTTGCAAAAGCCTAATAAATACAAATTCCTAAATTTCTACACCTGTGGCCACCAGAGCAGTCATATGGCAAGTTTCAGGACCTCTGTTCTACACATACATTCTACTGTCCAGTTAGGCAGTGCCATTTATTCTCTTTCCTGTCCCAGAGCTTGTTTAAAAGCTGCAAAACATTACATTGTAGACTCACGTTTTTTTGCCATCCTGGTTGTGTAGGTATAATCCCAGCAGATTGGCATGTGGACCCAATAAAATACAATTGCATTATTTGCACATTAATTAATATGCAAATAATACTGGCTAGGTACAATTCATTACATTATACTACTTTCAGAATGAGAGCAAGACAAGTCTGAAAGAAAGTTGAGCCGTATTTAATCTTTAAAGATTCTCTTTAGAGACACATGCCACTGTTGCCTCAGTCTAGATGAATGGTATTACACACTGACATGTGAGTTTAGGGCCATATAAATAAGGAACCCCCATCCTTTCTTTAAATTTGGTCAAACCTGAACCCTCAGAGGTGGTCACAAGCTCAAATAGCTTTCTGAAAACCGTAGACTGTACTTGCCTATAATATGTTTAACTAGCTGCTGGGTGGCAGCCATTCGAGGTTTTGGTGTGTCCAGTTTCTCACATTCATGGTCTGATTGATGCCGGTGTCTGTAAACAAGTGTAAAACTTTTATTACCTTTCCCATACACTAATGAATGTGCGTTGATATTTAAACATTCTGTTCCACTCACCTTAGACAAAAGTGTTTTTCACAGTAGGGACATAAAACTGGCAAAAGCTCCTTTCCGTTGCAGTCCTTGTATGAGCATGGGTAAGATCTGTGCTGATCTGGTTTCACAGAATTATTTCTTATATTCACCTACGCGTTAGTACAAAATATTTTGTGTAAATAAACAGATACTACAGATACAACTCACCACCCCAGCTTTCCAAAATGCTATCTCTCCATTCTATAGGCAAACTTAGTTCAGCGATTCTCTCCCACTTTTGTCCTGGTTAAGTTTAGCTCAGTGTTATAAAAAGAGCCATCATCCGACTCAAACTCAATTTACTTCTGACAGGCAGAACAAGAGTAGATTAGTTTTTTTTAAACTTGTCACATTCTCAGTTAAATAATTCACTTATACCATATGTATATATCTAATCTGAAAATAAACAGTTAAATCATATGGAATTTTAATTTTAAGGTAGTCACATATTATCAGATTACCTCAGAACACCCATGAGCATCCCGGCTCCTGTGCTGAAGGCTGTGTGGCAAAAGAAGAAAATACCACACCGTTATCAACATTTCAGGAAAAGAAGACTGCATGTGAAAACATCCAAGTGTTTAAAGAGTGATCTGACAAGTTTTATCATGGGAACACTTCAACTAAATAATGAATCTTCTCCAAAATTTGTTCTAATTATGCATTTCACATCTTGAATGGATTGATCATCTTCTTCCCAAGTATGTAAAACATTTAGCTCTTGAAACTTATGCCCCAAGATAACAAACCGTTTCAAGAGAGTATCAGCATGCTTAAGAATTCAGCTCAAGGCGATGGGAGTTTGTCTGTTTTAATGGATTTTTAATCACCTTCCACAACAGCAGAAAACCTTTGAGGGCTTCTAATATGTTAAAGTGAAATCTGCCCTCTGTTTAGCTGAACTTATCTCAGCTGCCCTCTGCTAAGCTGAAGCGTCAATCAAAGTGCAGGCCCTAATTTGAACACTGGAAGAAACTTCAATTTTTTTTTCCTACAAGAAAAAAAAAAAAAAAAATCACACCC
>VZSF01007321.1:990514-1045319 GCA_013398295.1 Chionis minor
ACTACTGGTCTGCGCTGCTGTTAGCTGCAAAGGAGAGGATACTAAGGGATATTAGTGTGGCCAGCAGGAGCAGGGAAGTGATTATGCCTCTGTTTTCAGCACTGGTGAGGCCGCAGCTTGAGTACTGTGTTCAGTTTTGGGCACCGCAGTATCGGAGAGACATTGAGGTGCTGGAGCGTGTCCAGAGAAGGGCAAAGAAGCTGGTGAGGGGTCTGGAGAACGTGTCTTAGGAGGAGCGGCTGAGGGAGTTGGGATTGTTTAGCCTGGAGAAGAGAAGGTTGAGGGGAGACCTTATCACTCTCTCCAACTACCTGAAAGGAGGTTGTAGCGAGGTGGGAGTCAATCTCCTCTCCCAAGTAATAAGTGACAGGACAAGAAGAAATAGCCTCAAGTTACACCAGGGAAGGTTTAAGTTGGATATTAGGAAAAAATTCTTTATGGAAAGGGTTATCAAGCATTGGAACAGGCTGCCCAGGGAAGTAGTGGAATCGCCATCCCTGGAGGTATTTAAAAGACAGGCAGATGTGGTGTTGAGGGACATGGTTTAGGGGTGGTTTAGCACTGTTAAGTTTATGGTTGGACTCGATGATCTCAAAGGTCTCTTCCAACTTAACTGATTCTGTGATTCTGCGATTGAGGTCTAGATTCTGCTTATACTGATGTTGTTTTCTCTGGGAAGCAACTGATGGTAGCCAGTGTCTTGGTGGGGGATGTACAGGCCTCTGAGAAACAAGTTAATTACTTCCTGAAGTCACCTGGAGTGCTGTTTGTCTACCTGGGCTTTATTTTTCATTAAATACTTCCAAACAGAAGCAAAACATTTAGAATTAAAGATTTGTGGCATAATGAAAAAGTAGGTCTTTCATCCGCTCTTTCTATTGCTGGATAATTTAAAAAGTTAGTCCTGTGTAACTTAGAACTTGTGAGGGATTGTGTGTTAAAGGTACTTTGGTTAGCCCTTTAGTGTATTTGTAATACTTCAGCATTTAATAATCATTAGCAAAAAGCATTTATTTGGAAAGTATTTAAAAGCATCAGTTGAGACAGGATGGATTTGAAGGCACAAGCAGTCAGGAGGGAGTAAAGCCAGTCCAGCAACGCAACAGAGCCTGCTGCTCTGCGGCACAGGAGCTGTCAGGGTTGCCCCGCTCCCAAACTTTCTGCTTCCCTGGCTTCAACTGGAGCATCTGTCTTGTCCCCTTGCGCAGGTACTGGAACCTGCGTGCTGGCGCAGTGAGCTAGTTCAGGAAGGTGATCCAGATGAAAACTAATTTGCTGTGGGACAAAGCAACCAGAGAGCTCCTGTGTGTGGTTTTACTGTGCAATTGCCCGAGCCGATGGGGCTGATGCAAAAAAACAGGCCTGCTCCCATGACTGTGGCAATTCCTGTTTAGATCCAGACGTGCTGCTGTGGAACTTCATCCTGAGGCTGGACTTTGAGCTGGCATGGATGCAGGAAGAAGCAACGCTTCCTGCCTTGCTCCTGTCCCTGTGCTGTGCCCTTCCTCGCCTTGGCAGAGCTCCCTGGAGAGTGTTTTTCAGAAAGCTGAAAGCAGCTGTAAGATGTTGTGGCGTTTTTTTGGCTGGGTTATTTTTTCACCCAGGGTAGATTAAGTTCCACGTACCCAGTTGAGTCTGCAGCTGCACAAGTGCTCGGGTGGTGCACAGACAGTAATGAGTACTTGTTGGGAGAAGGTGGATCTGCTCCTCCTTTACCCTGGCTAGTTGATGCTGGTTCCAGGTGTTCGTCAAACAACAGCCTTGTGCTTCAGGTGTGCAGCGTTTGACACCTGAAGCTTTTCTGCCAGGTGTTTGTTTCCACTGCTATGCGCAGTACGCCATTCCCCTTGTTTCATCTATGCCACTGTTTGTGGAGTCATGCTGCAAACCGGTTTGTTAAGTGTATTGTCGTTAAAAATAACTCATTTTTATCCTGTTGTTCGCTGAGGAATCCGCAGTTAATGACAGCAGAGAGACAGGAGTAGGGCAAGAAGTACAGAGTGGGAATTATTTTTATACCAAACGTGGCTCTAAAGCCAAAATGGGATAGTATAACTATAGTCAGAGGAGAAACAAGAAACTAACCTTGCTGTGCTGAAGTGCTTGAATTTAGCAGGCTAGTGAGTGAACATAAATCCCAAAAAATACCCCTTCATTTGATATGTCAATTACTTTGCAGTTTAATTGCTGTTGATTTACATATAGCAGTGTATTAGCTGGTACTATATAGTTCAGAGTAAACATACACACAAATGAGAGAATAGAAGTTTTAATCTTCATTGCCTTGTTAAAGTGAATGTTTCAAAGAGACCTCGTAGGTAATTTTTAATGTTGTATTTTCTTAATTGCCTCTGTGGAGAATCCTGTGAAAACTAAAACGGGAGTGTCCAAGACTACAGCAAGATGTATTTAGGTATAGAATAATGCACCAAATCAGCATGATCTCATTTGATTTTCAGGCGCGTGAGTCTGAGTCAGTTATACTGACGCAAGAGAAAGCAGATTCAAGCACCAGCAATTTTTCATGAGTTCATATGATTCTTGAATGGGTTCGTGTGACATCAGTAGGCTTAACTTGATTTAAAAGCTGTTAACATGTTAGCTATGCAAATAGATGTGAAGCATCACTTAAATATTTTTGGCTTGTCATTTATGAAGTGAGTATCTCTGCAGTTCCTGTACCTAATTTGAAATTAGCTATGCTTTTGGGGTGATACATTTCCAGCATTCCCCATTAATATCTTACTGTAGCTAGACCACTTGAGGGTTTTTGAAACAGCCCTGTGTGTTGGAATTCCTCCTGCAGAGATCATGTCATGATAAGCAATATTTCTTTTCACAGTTAGCACCGCCTTTTAATCTATCCCCATTCCAGATACAAACTCATGATTTTTTTGGATATCTCTTGCTGTACTTTTTTGGGTATCTCAGTTTCAGCCAGTGCACAGCTGCCAACTCCATCTGCAAATTGGCCTTTCATCTTTGATATTTTGAAGGTCATACAGGAAAATTTAAAGGACAGAAAGTGATACTGAATATTTGAGAACTCTGTTTAAAAGGAAATGTGTTTTCTGAAGCGCGCCTGTGCCTGTGGAAATAACATAGATGCAAATGAGTGTTGTTTCAGCCTGGAATCTTTCACAGGTCCTAAAAAATGGCAAAATGAAAAGAATTAAGTTAAAAGAAGCCATCCAGAATAGGATTAAATCTTAACCATAAAGAGCCACATAGTACTACTGAGGACAAAACCTATATAGAAAGTTGGGATATAACACAAAGGGTTTTACAAGTAGATGCTGCTAGATAGGTTGTGTGGTGCATTTGGGCAGGGCTTATGTGGCCGTGTAGCATTCCTTTTCGATGAGGTAGTTGTAACTAGAAGGCTGTTGAAACCAAACAACGATGGAGTAGTTGTGTGTTAACATGGACAGGGCCATCGCGCCTACGGCAGGGTATGCGACAGGTTGGGACTGGGGGTTCCGGGCGGGGAGATACGAGGAAGCCCTCAGTGTGTCTTTGTTCTGTGAGTTATGGCTGCTCTTCTCTGATCTTCACGATCCCGTTTAAAGTGGCTCGCCATGAACTGGAATGCTTACAGCCAGTCAAACGCATTATTGTTCTTGAATTAGAACCTTGGTTGTAACTGTATGTGGCTTCCCCCACAAGGTTTTAAGGATTATGAATGCTGATAATGAGCTTACTTAAGGTGGTATCATTTTTATGGCCTCAGCAGAATTTGTTTTGGTTGTCCCTGGTGTAAGGGAGGTTGTAATCCATCAATCCCGAGCAGGACTGAAGTGGAGGTTTATGAACTGTATCCAAGAATCAGATCCAGTATTTTCACAGTGGTGGTGTATCTTCTGAAGAAACACTCTTTTCCTTCTTCACCAGTTTTTCACTGGGAATTTTAAGGATTGCTAGACAATACTTTTATTTCTACTTCAGAAGATTAGATCATTGGTAATTCCTGTACTGTACAACTGGGTGTTGGTGGTGGGCTTACCAGGTAAAGATGTTGTTATCACTGTACCGTCTCTTTTCATTCTGATCTGTCATGAAACCATGAGGAGCGTGCCACAACTCTTTCTATGTCACCACTTTTGTTCTTTCCTTTAGAAACATGGATATTCAGTGCAGCCAGGATTACTGTTGCCCAGCTGGCCATTTCTGCTTCCTTAATAAAGTATCAGCATAGCAGTGATATTGCAAAAATGTCCTTCTGTTAATAACAGTAGTTCTTTAATATGCTTACTTAAACTGACATAATAGTCTACTGTTGTTCCAGCTGCTTATCTTGAAAATAAAATAAAAATTCTGATTAAAAGCAGTGGTTCCTAATCTATGAGCTGTATCCTGCTTGCTGGACTCAGAAGCAGAGCATAGGAAAGGTGCTATAGCCCAGTCACTGGCTAACCACTTCGTTATGAAACACAGGAGTTGAATCGGCCTCTGTGGAACACAACAGTGACAGTGTATGAGATTGCTTTTTTCCTGGAGAAGTCCTCCACCTCTTCCTGGTTGAATTGGTAATACTTATGCCTCTGCCTACACTTAGACTCTTCTTCCCTGGGCTGTCTTCCTTCTTCGAAATCTTTGGAATAGGCAACACCCTTTTTCAGTGCTGTTCTTAGATCTTCAGTCAAGTAAGTTTACGCTCTCAGCTCAATTTCTTTATGTTTTGGTAGGTATATTCTTCAGTTTGGTTATTATAATGCAGTAGCATTTCTGTGAAGCATTTAAATCTTCTTGCAAGAGTTGCACATAAATTTTAAAATGCTTGTGTCTGCAGTAGGAAAACACTTAAAGTTCATGATAATCTGTAAAACACAGAAAAATAGATTTCAAATAACAAGGACATTCTCATAGCTATAGGAGCTACTATTACAAAACACTGTGCAATGAAAGGTGTTCACTTAATGTAAGTGAGAAAAATCATATAGTGTGTTGTGGGAATTATGCCTTGGTAGATAAGGAAGGCATATGAATTGATTTCCTATAAAGTGTTTTGTTCTGTAAGTCACTGTTGAAACTAAAGAGAATTAAAGATGCACTACAGTAATTAGGAAAAGCTGTTTATGAATAGGTGAAGTCACACAGAGTCTAGCTTCTTCTGTGGTTTCTTAATTTGGGTGTGGTTTAATTAAATCTTAATGCAGGAACCTTCAGGATTTTGAAAACAACTGCTTTGTGTGTAACTGAGGAAATCCATTTTCTGTTTGAGCAGCCAATAATAACAGTACCATTACAGTCTCATTTGTGCAAAACACCAACTAGAAGTATTTTCCTGTGATAGCTACTAACTCCAGCTGAAGCCTTTCTGCGTCAGCCAGTTAGTACTCCTCAGTCCTTAGGGCTTAAGAGTCTTCTCTGCCATAGCTGGTGTTATGCTCGCCATTAAATTTACCTGGAATCTCTGGTTTCCTAACCTAAGAATCCAGGATCAAATTTTGATTCAACTGAAGCTGAGGAAGGGAGCGGCTGGTGTTCTAACACTACCAATAATAAGCATAAATAAGTAGGGAAATAGCATGTAGGTAAAAAAATTATTTGGCATTAAGGCAAACTGATGCATTTTGGAATTGCCAATGAGAATTTTACAGAGCATTGCCAATGAGAATTGGCCACTTGCATGACATCATCTTTTTCAGAATACGCATGGTCTTCTGACCATGCCCCAAAACTTGGGAGAATCTTGAATTTGAATGCTGTGATTAATCTGTTGTGATTGCAGTTTTCTGTCCTGAAACATTTTACTGCAGGTGCTGGAAGGCATTGTGTATCCTAGTCTGTGTGACTGCTTGTCCTCAGGCAGCTAATGCTTGAATCAACATGGTCAAAATTGCTCATCGTTTTTCAACAATGGGGAACAAAGCCGGTGAGGGATCTAGAGAACAAGTCTTATGAGGAGCAGCTGAGGGAATTGCTATTGTTTAGCCTGGAGAAAAGGAGACTGAGAGGAGACCTTATCACTCTCTCCAACTACCTGAAAGGAGGTTGTAGCGAGGTGGGGGTTGATCTCTTCTCCCATGTAACAGGGGACAGGACAAGAGGAAACGCCTTTAAGTTGCACCAGGGGAGGTGTAGATATGATATTAGGAAAAACTTCTTTACCGAAAGGGTTGTCAAGCATTGGAACAGGCTGCCCAGGGAAGTGGCAGAATGACCATCCCTGGAGGTATTTAAAAGACATGTAGACGTGGTGCTGAGGGACATGGTTTAGGGGTGGTTTTGGCAGTGTTGGGTTAGTGTTATGGTTGGACTCAATGATCTCAAGGGTCTCTTCCAACCTAAGTGATTCTGTAACAAAGTACTAAATTTTTTAGTGTGTTGTTACACACCATAAATCTGTACCCCTCCTTGGAGAGATCCTAACTTCATTGGAAAAGCTGTGTATCCCAATGTTCAGTGTTACCGCACATGGGCAATTATTTGCATAGGACAGCAATAGTAATTGCTGCTATCGTTTTTTTGAGTTTGGAGGGCTGCAGTTGCTTGCTGGCTCTGAACCGGTTTTAAAAATTAAATGTGAGTGACAAGGGAAAGGACACAGTTATTAACAGCATTGAAAAAGCAACGGGTTAACTCACTCTCTTTTGGTTTTGCTGGTTTGTTTTTTTAATTGCCTGGCACACATGTAGTTTGGAAAAGGGTGGTCAGGAAATGCTTGTGGCAAGATTGTGTGTGTGTTCCACACCCAGGGGCTGAGAGAAAGCCCTTCTCTCCTGCTTGCCACGAGCGTTTATTCTGGTAATGATTTACTCTGGGCAAAGTATGGTGCTCGGTACTTAGCAAATACAGAAGACTAATCTCAGTGATTTACAACGATAATGGGGAATAGCTGGGTTTGACTGTGACCTTGGCTATGAAGTTCTATATGTTTTCAAGTTTTAAGGTTTAAAGATCATGCTCCTAAGTGATTGTAAGGAACGGATGCAGCTGAAAGCCAGAGAAATGTGAGTCCCCCTCTGATCTAACCCCTCTGCTTGGTTAGGCCGTTTGGGCTTTCCACTGCACTTTACAGTTCCAGCTGCTGAGACAAAGTTTAGAAGGCAGCATTAGTGCAGGTGCGGTTATGACAGCTCTTCTTACTCTGTCTTCCTTACTTATTTTTTACTTATATTTTGCAACCTTTTCTTTTACTTCTTTCCTGTTTTCTCCTTTCTGACTTATCTCTGACATTTTTTCTTTTTCCTCCCCATCTTACCTGCTTTGCCTGTGTGCACAGGATGGAGCTCAAGATCTCCCGCAGTAGAGGAAGAAGCTGCTTTTCCCTGTGGTCCTAAAAGGAGTTTATCTAAAAGAGGCTTCCCAGCATGTTCATGCAACAGCATGTTGCTGATAAACAGGCTGCTGATGTGGTGTGGGCAAAGTTTGTCTCCCTGCTAGTAAGGTAGGAGGGTGAGAATTATAAATTCTGCAGGTCGGCTTGGTGCTGAACTACTTGTCCTTGCATTTTGCTATGAAAATACACTGTGCACTTTGCCTCTTCCCGTTCCAGCTGCCTTACAAGCACTGAAGAGAAAAAAGAGGTATGAGAAACAGTTGAATCAAATTGATGGGACGCTTTCGACCATTGAGTTCCAGAGAGAGGCACTGGAAAATTCCCACACCAACACAGAAGTGCTCAAGAATATGGGTTATGCTGCACAAGCAATGAAAAAAGTGCATGAAAATATGTAAGTGCTTTCTAATAGCTTTCAAGTTGATCTTACTAACCACTTTCAAACTATTTCATTGCTACAGTCTATTGTATTGTCATCCAGTTTTGACTTAATTTTTGGTTCATGCATTTCTTGGGAGTGCTATTGGTGCTGTAGTGTTATATTTGGCAGAAAAATATATTTCCTTAATAGCAAGCCGAGAAGGAAGTCCAACTAACTGGAGACATCTGTGTGGTACCTCTTTTTTTAAATCTGCCTTGGCAGTAGAGACTGGCCTCTCCTCAGTTTTTCCAGAAGAAAACTTAATTGAAGAAACTCAGTGGACTCTTTTCCTCAAGGTCCACATGCTGGATTGTGAGATTCAAAGTACTAATTAGGCCTGAATATGAGAGAGGGTAATATTTTTTTGTGTGTGTGTGTGTAGGATTTTTATATGTCCTATATTGTTTCATGAGGCGTTTTCCTGCCTGAATAAACAGAATTGAATCAAAAAGGTTATTCTGTGAGAAGTAAACAGGAACTGAAACAATAATGAAGTTAACAATAATGGGAAGCTTTTAAATGGGGTGTAGTGCTGTTAAGGTCCCCCTAGTTCTGATGAAAGCTTAACATCAAAAAAGATCCATCTATAAAGATGCTGACCTCGGGAAGGAGATGGGATCTGCCCAGGGAATGTGACTGTTGGCTGGCAGAGGTAGGAGAAGCACAGAGAGGGAGAGAGACACAGACTGCTGCAGTTTGCATTTTGTTATAATCCGAAAGTGGAAGAAATTGGACTGGCTAAAACACACAGAAGCTTGCCAAGAAACATTAAGGTGTAGGTGAGGGAAATTATTTCCTGTGGGTTGTGCTGTTTATACAGCCGTGGGCATAAAAAGAAAATAAGAGTCTCCAAGTTTTTCTGAGTCTCTTCCATAGGATTTGAATGATGTATCTTTAAAAAATATTTCCATGTTGTCTTGCCAGGGACTTGAACAAAATTGATGATTTGATGCAAGATATCACTGAACAGCAAGATGTTGCCCAGGAGATTTCAGAAGCTATCTCAAACCGAGCCGTCTTTGGTGATGAGTTTGATGAGGTTAGTACTTCAGTAAAGCCCGTGAGTTTTAGCTGTTAAATGACTACATAGTTATTTAGTTCTGTGGTGGCTTGTTCCAGTGGTTTGTTTCTCAAAAGGTGTGGATGTGGAATTCCTTGATTCTAGCTTGCACTATCTAGGACATTTTTGTATTTTTGTATATATACATAATTAATAATATACCTGATAAACAAAATTTCTATATATGTAAAAATATTTTTATTTATATACAGATTTTTAAAAGCCAATTTCAACTGCACTCCTGCAGTTGTTATTCTCATTTGTACTATGGAAGGAGGAGGTAACTAAAACATGTAATTTGTACTGCTCCAAGTGGATGCTGAAACATATAATTTTTTGTGCTCCAAATAGACATCTGTTTGACTAAGTGCACGTTCCTATGCCATGAACAGGCTGCTGTTCACAATTATGAATATTTGGACCATTTTTTTTAAGGTCTGTTTTGGTGCTTAGAAGTGTAAGTCCTTTCTGTGTTTTCCACAGACATAGATACATTAGGTAGAAGTAATTCCTCTTGGAGGCAATAAAGTGTCTTCCTTGAGCACTTTTCTTCTGAAACCGCCACAAGGCACTTTGGGCCTTCTGAAATTTTTTTGCAGTAGCTTTCAGCCAGTGCCCCTGGACTTGATTTTGTATATCTAAGCAGGACATCACTTATTTCTGATCCAGCCACGGCTGAGGACTCAAGGGTCAAGTATACTCAAATTTTCTGCAGTCTGTGGAATGCAGAGCTAGGGATCAGGCTCAATATCACAACCAGTTTGGTTTTGGTTTTTAACTGTGTTTTAAAACGACCAATCACCTAGGAATTGTTTTAAGAATGTCCTAAAGAATAAATAAATTAAAAAAAAAAATCCCTCTTTTTCCAACTAATTAATTCTTACATGCCCAAATGGACAACAAAGAAAAATACTATGCTATATCGTATTTGCTTGATTGGTGGGGAGGGAAAGTTTTGTTCAACAGTTATAATTTGTTGAAAATAGCAATGACTCTTTGTATTTTGCTCACATTATCTGCTTTCCTATTTTTCCACTTTGAATGTAAATATACTTTCAAGAAACATTCAATCAATACTGGCACAAGGAATAGGATTTGTATAAACTGGGCTTCAAACAGCTGAAAAACACTGCCATTCTGAACAGCTATACAGTGTTGCTTACTTTTCATCAGTACTTAACTTTTAGGAGTCTAGACTTCGTAAGCATGTTGTGGATTGACCTGGAAGTTCCTCAGAGATGCCAGTCTAAGTTGATGGGCGTGTTTTCTGTTCTGGGAAAATAAACCACTGTCACATGGAGCATCATTCTATCAGCACCTGCCTTTGCATACACTAATACAGCACTTGTCCAGTAATTGGGAAACCTGGTTTGCATGCCACTTCAGTTTAAGAGCACTAGAATCAATTAGTTGCTGGGTTGTGAGGTGATTTGTGTTAGAGGATGGTATTTAATTTTATATTTTTGAGGGACATTTTGAGCACACACTTGGATTTCCTCTTCACACGTGTGCCATGGGCATAAGGAGATCATGGAAGCATGCAATTTCTACTGCTCCAGATAGACACAAAAACATAAGGGTTCTTTTTCCCTGGATTGACACACTGTACATCACGAAGAATGCAAAAATGCTCTTTCCTACCTGAGTAGGGTGCTCATTGGGAGGGGTGACCCTTGCCTAGGGGCCTGTTTCTGATAATCAAATGCAAAATGTGCACATTCCAGTGGAGGAAGCCTGGAACCTGAAAGTTCACATGGTGTCTTCCCTCTGCTCTATTTTTTGGCCTAGGTTCAAGAAGAGAAAGTGGATTTGTTGTTGCTGTTGCAATATTCCACAGCCTAGTTGTAAAGCAATGCCCGAGTTGAGGGAAACATAAGTTACATCCATGCCTGAGGATTAGAAGAACTTAAAACTTGGGTCTCCCACTTTGAGAGCAAACATTCTAGCCATCATACTATTATGTTAAAGTGTAGGGGTCATAATCATTATTTCCTTCACTCTTTTTTTTTTTTTTTTTTAAGAGCCTGTTATGACTGACACACCTCTTAATTGTTTACTTTTTCAGCAGAGATTGGTAAGGACTTATTTGCTGTGGGAGTGTGTTAGATGACCATCTAGAGATTTTCAGAAATGCCCATTTCCATTGGCTTTACAACAGCTTGGATACTAACTTTGTAAGAAGCTTGTATTCACACCACTGCCTGAGGCACTTAAAAGACAGACACGTTTGCACCTCAGCTAAACACCGAAGTTAGACACGGGGCCCCAACTTGCACCTTCCTTTGAGAGCTCAGCTGTCAATTGAACATCATCAGGTGTAGATCTGACGCAGGAATTTTTAAATGATATCCTAGTATTTGCACTGTGAACTAGGTCAGGTAGGCAAACTATCCTTTTTTAGCCTTAAAAATATAAAAACATGAGAAAGTAAGTCTAGGAAGGCCTGTGGTGGCTATGTAATTATAATTTTAGTTTCCACGTTGGTGATAAGCAAGGTATAAATGGGCAGGCAAAGCCCATTTCAATACCTAGATCTCACTTTGCTGCAGCCACTTTTTCCCCTACCCACTTTTGTCCATTGTTTCTTTTTAAACCATTTTATCAACGCAGCAAAGGTCAATTTCTCTACAAATATGTAATATCTAGCTTCCTTTCTCTGGGAAACTACAACAAGGATAAGTCCTTGGCTTTTTAAAAGAGTATTGTACCCTCTTTATTTTTAGTATTATACAAGTGGGTTAGATCATGTGCCCCAATCAGCTCTGCAGCTAAAAGCCCAGGGGTGGAACATGCTTCAAGAGTGAATAGCGGGACCCAGGAGGACAGCTCTGACTCCAGTGCTGCTTTGAAATCATATATAATCCTGCACTTGTGTGATAGGGCCGAAGTGTAATGTTTGATGACAGTAATGTTTAATGCTTAGAACCAGTGGAGCTGTTTGCTTTTCAAAATGGGACAAATTACACATTAAAATTAAAATCTATTAAAGAGTACAGACTCTAGACTTGGAACAAACCTGAGGAAAGCAGAGGGACCATTTTTTTCCCCCATGTTTGCCTTTTTGATGAGTACTACAACTGTTTTCTTTCTAATTTTATTCCTTTTCCTGTTTCTAACTTCCATTGTTCTTCTTTCAACTTTCAATTAAGGTTTATTGTTATTGCCCACACTTAGTGAAAATTATACTTGTGATATGCTGGTTTTTGATACGCGTTTCTGGGGTTTAACAGTTTGTTTCAGTAGTGCTTTGTTTCATGGTTGCAAAATGTGCCTTTGCCTGAGATCACCATCAGGACAGTGAATTTGTAAATTACATTTTCCTTGAATTTAGGATGAGTTGATGGCAGAATTAGAAGAACTGGAGCAAGAAGAATTGAACAAGGGAATGAGAGATGTCAGACTGCCAAGTGTTCCGTCCACATCGCTGCCTTCTCGCCCTGGTAAACTGCTTGCCATTTTATGTTTCTCATGATTAGAGCATGCTGTGAGCAGGAGGAGGGGAAGAGACAGCTCCAGATTTGTACTTAACTGGTTTTTAACTTTTAAAGTATTATAGGTTCCTTTTCCTATTTTAGTACCTGTTTATCAGAAAAAGCAGAGTGGAATTATGGCTTGCTGTATGAAAGCATTTAGGATCAAATTCCATATAGATTTTGGGAGGCAAACTTGGGAAATTTGGCCTTGCACATATAATAATGCATCTCCTACTGAAACGTAGTGAGATCAGTAAGGAATGGGAAGACTTTTTTTTCTCTTTTTGGCAATTAAATACTTAGTCGTCTTTAATTAGTCTGACCTAGATTCAAAACGTTTGCGTCACAAAGGTCTAGCTTTGTTGGGTAGTGGTTTGATATTTGCCACTGGTATTTTAATTAGAAATGGAGGAGGCAGCAGGAAGTACATGTTTCAAAGAAATACTGCCATTGCTTGCTTTCTACAGAACAGACATAGTCCTGGCATTAAGCAGTAGTCTTACTTTTCTGTAGTTCTACCCTGTTAATTTTGAATTAAGCCAGAGACAGTCAACTTTTAACTATACCTTTTACCGTGTCCCTGTTGTCCTCTGTCAGATGAAAGACTTGCTGTGTACCAATGCTTGTAAAAGAGTATAAATATTTGTTGGCAAGGGCAGTGCACACATGGCAGAGGTTGTTTATGGTGCGTTCTGCTGCAGAACAGGTTACCTAGACCAGCTCAGCTCAGAGACTCTTACGTGTGTTTTGGCAGAGAGCACTTAAAACCCTGAGAAGCAGTTTAAAATGTTCAGACTGGGATTGTGGCCTCATCTACTTAATTCAATTGTAGAACAGCTAGTAAAAAGATGGATCTAGGAAAACGCAGTGCAAATAGCAGTCTGGGCATTTATGGCTTGTTTGGACATCCTCTTCCAGATCCAGCTGTGCCAGTTGACATTTTTATTGAACCCAGGCCATCTCCATGTGCTTCTCACTATCTTAATTTGTTACTTCATCTGTCTGTGTGGCTGCTTCAGCCACATTACATATACTGTTACGTTTATACAGTTTAAGGCCTGCAAAACTGGCTTATCTTTTGCAAAACTTCATGCTTACGATTTTAGAGATGAGGAAACTGAGATGGAGCGAGGGATAGTGACCTTCTCCAGTGGCACTGTGAGCCAGTGGCAGTTGCCTGGAGAGTAGGGACTGGACCCCTGGTCTCCCATGTCCTTCTCCCAGCTTTAGTTCTTGGAGGTGGTGGCTGCAGCCCCTCTCATGATGGTGGCTCCCAGTGGTATGGCTGCTGCAGGCGGGAGCCAACTGGCTGCCGTAAACTTACAGACAAGGTTGTATGGCACCCGGTAACGGTGTTTGGCTGATGTTTGGAACAACGCAAATCCTGACATGCACAGCCCGTGGCTGGGGACAGCCTGAGGTTAAACCTGGGTTGTAGGGCATGCGGTTTGTGGGTCAGGGAATTAAGACTGTTTGGGTGAGGTTTTAGCTCAGGGAATGTGAAAGATGTGTGATCAGAGATCTGGGTAAAAAAAAAAAACAGAGAGAAACTGTGTGTGGGAGCTGGGAATTGCTGTTGCTGCGAACACAGCAGTTAACTGATACCACCTGAGGAAAGAGAAGTTCAGGAATTTCTTTCTGCCTTTTAGTAAATGACACCTCTCATTAAAATGGGGTCAGTCTGCTTGGAGACTGGACCCGCACATGCGGGATCCTTCAGCAGTATTTGGAAAGGTACCAGGGTGCGCAGCTGGCCCAGGGGTAGGTCACTTGCGTCCGCTCACGTGGCAGTGAGAGAACTTGCAGCATTCCTGGTGTATGCTTGCTCTTTGTGACAGCTTTTAGAGGCTAAAAATATTTTCTGTGGTAGTCTTTCAGTAGGATTTACATCAGACCTATATTGTTAACCTCAGGGTTATATGCGAGATAATGATGGGGCACAATAGTCGCGTCTCTCATCAGCTTCATTACTGCATTACTTATGTTTAGCTTGTTACTCAGTAAATTGATCTGAGATCTTCAGACTGAAAAGCACGATGCAAGTCTTCATGCTAACAAATAAAATGGTTCTGAATGTTACATTAGTTGGTGGTTATTGTTAATCTCTCTCTCTCTGCAGCATCGACCAGGAAGAGAGCGGAGGATGAAGATGAAATGAAGAAGCTGGCTGCCTGGGCTTCATAAGAGCATGGTCTTTTATAACACTGAACATTAGAACTGTAATGCTGTTTTATAACCACATTGATTTTGTGTGGTTGTGTCTCATACAGGCTGGGTTTTTTGGTTTTTGGGTTTTTTTAATAGCAAATATTAGTAAGAATAGTGTTACTGCCACATTACAAAACTAGTTTAAAAAAAAAAAAAAGCAATAGATACCAAAACCTCCAGTTGTCAGGTTTGGCGGTTCAAAAAACAAACCTTCAGTCTTCGCCAGAGATTTCTTTTGTTATTAGTACCAGTTTTTATTAGTTAATGCCTTACTATATCTTGCTGGTTTGTAAAACCCATGTGCCTCACTTATGCAGACAGCTGTATTCATTGTTGAAATTAAAAAGTTCAGTAAGTGATCAAGGCCCTATCCTAAAGGGTTATTTGGTTCTGACTATTTGACTATTAGCAAAACAGCTTTTTACATGTCCTGACTTGCAAGTTCCTTTGAGCCCAAGAACTAATAGCGATTCATTTGGGCATGGAGATTTAAACAGTTTGTAAACTTTTTTTTAAAAGTTTTCTAAACTTCTGGTGTCCTAAATATTAAGAGGAGACTCTTCTGTAGATTTTTTTTTGGAGGTGGGATAGGTTTTTTGTTCTGTTTTAAACTTTGGCCAGAGTATCCCATGCACATCTATAGGTCAACTTGAATTGTGTTTTGAACTATTTCCTACTCAGTTAAAGAACAGTTTTACAGTGATTGGGGAAAATGAAGTGTCTGAGATGTTATAGATCCTTGCCAAACAAAACTGATTTCTGCCAACTCTATCAAAAATCCAGAAGAGATTTGACCTTCCTGTGTTCTTCTCCACTGTGTCTTTCTAGGGTGAATCTTTACTTTGCATAATACCTATCCTCAAAGGAATTAGTAACACATTTTTTTAAATTATACAATTTCAAAATAATTTTAATTTCTGAGCATTCAGTTCTTTTCTCTTACACAGTTTCTGAACTGAAATAATAGCAGTGTCTTGTATTTGAAATGCTTTTTTAAGCCTGGTCAAAAGCCAATTCTGAATTACTTGTAAAGTTTGACATGTTACTATCCAACTGACAGCGTTTTAGCTTAAGGAACAAATGCCACTCTGAGTGCTAAACTACTACATGTACAGAGAAATCACTGTTCAAATGCAAAACAAAAATTAAATAGGCTGCTTTGTACTAACAAATTTTATTAATTAAGACTTAAGCTCTGTGCTAGTAGCCTGCTGTCAATCACAAGGAAATGGTAAAACACTGTGGAGTTCCTAGGGATGTGGGAAGCGGAGTCACATTGATCTAGGTTTCTTGTTTTCAAATTAATTTAAATTTGCTGATGATTGAGCCACTTGGGGAGTAGTGGGAAACTTGGTTTCTGTAGATCTATAGCAACAGAAGACTGGTTCCTTCTCCTGCGGGCTCTAGCCTGTGATTTCCTGGGTGTTCAGCTTCTGCAGGCTACAGGAGGCTTCAGCTTACTGGATTTTAGGTTAAGCAAAAACTAATGTGTGTTTCTGGACATGGTGTCCTGGCGTGCTTGGAACATTTCAGGTTGAGTTCCATGGATGAAACCCAGAATTTACAAACTCTGTGGAGAGATTCAGTTTTTCAGGACTTTTTCGTTCTCTGTAGTGGAATTGCTTTTTGATTTGTTATCCGCGTGAAAGGAGAATCTAGCCTTGCCACTTTACTGTGGATCCTACTGGAAAAAATTCAGTGTGTTAATCACAGAATCACATTAAGGGTTGGAAGGGACCTCTAGAGATCATCTGGTCCAGCCCCCCTGCCACAGCAGGTCCACCTACAGCAGGTGTCTGGTAATTCTATCCCAAAGTTTGGAGGTACCAGGAAAATTGTCCCTTTCTGCTGAGAGTAGAGAAGAACTGGAACTATTAAATTTTTGTTTTAAAAAAATAAAAAATTAAAGGATTACCTTAAGTTTGAAAATGCATTTTGAATTTTCAGTAGGAAACCAAACACTAAAAATGTATTACTTGGTTTTAATGCTTGCTGAAATTCAGGATGAGATGCCAGCTGAAAGCAGGCATACTCAATAGAATAACAAATATTCTGAGTTATTTAGAATCCATTTGCTAATCCTTTTGGCTGGAATCCTGTTTTCAAGGTATGCAGTCTATGCAAGTCTCTGAATTGGGTACAGAAAGTATTAGTGGACACTGATTGCATCATCATGCGAGGCTGGCCATGTGCTTGTGGACATATCTGATATTTCTAACTGCAAGGCCATGCCAGTATAGTCCCGTGCTTAACTGGGAAAAGCTGGCTTCAAGCATCTGTTCTTAGTTGAATTAGTAGTTTTTCAATGCTTCGCACTTACATAGCGCTTAGCACATTTAAAGTGCTCTGCAACCTAACCAAAATAGGTCTTTAAGTTTCCAGTTTGAAACTAAGGTGATTTTCAGTTTGTTTTGGAAAATGTGCACCTGCTGGTTTTGTGCAAGAACTTTCCATGTGAACACCCTGCAGGGAAGAAATCCTAGGGAAGGTCTTCTTTGCAAGCTCGTGTCTGACTGCTGACCTCCAGCGTTTTGCCAGTTGTTGATCCTGAGAATCTTTGGGTGTCTTCAGCTTATTCATTTCAGACCAGGTACTTTAGGAACAAAACTTCTGAAGGGTGAGGAAAAACTGAGGTCGTTTGGGTGAGCTTCTCTAAAAGCTTGAGAGTAGTGGTTGCTGATTTTGGAGGACAGAGTCGCGTAGCAGTTCACAGGCTAGGACACGTGTGGTTGGCGAAGCTGTGTGCAGGAGTACTATAGTCACATCCACAAACCTAAATACAGTATGGACCTCCAGAACTGGAATGCTTGTTGCAATATTTCATTGGAAGACAGCAGATGACTGATTTTCTTCAAAAGCAAAGGTCTTCTAGGGATTTAATTCAGCTGAAGAGGTGGCTTTTTCCTGTGTAAATTCAGATGACGCTGGGACAAATGGCTCTTCCTTTTTTGAACATATGTCTCTCTTCATGCCAAGATGGTATTTGTTTAGCGTGTAAGCAGACAAGAGTGAATAGTGTCAATGTGTTATTGTAAATGTACTCTCTATTAACTGGAACATATTTCACAAGAGGACTGTGAAAGCAGATGGTGTACTATAGTTGACTTCCTTTCTTGTTTCTTATTTATTTTGAGAATGTTTTCTACTCTTGACAGACTTGGACATTTTTAATCTGGATAGCTTTAAAAGGGGGAAAAAATCTATTAATAAAAAGTGAAAAGAATAAATATACACACATGCTGTAAATAAATATTTTGCTGTCATATTTATACTATATGATTGTATTAAATTTATTTTTCTACCAGGCAAAACTGTAAGTGCTCTCCTTACACTGTCATTAGGATGCAGTGCTCTTCAAAGGATGAGAGGATATTTTGAAATGGTTTTTTATGTATTAGTCTTTCAACATCAGTTTAGAATTCAAGAATTATTCAAAGTTGATTTGGTATAAAAAACAATATGAAAAAAAGCAGTATATGCTGTGGTGTTTGGGCTGAATTCCTTTGCACTGAAGAGTTGTGTTGCAAGAGATTCTTTTATTTTAATGTGTCCAAAATACCTACTTTTTCTGCCCANGTATTTCACTTTCCAGGCCGTAGTTGAAAGGAAGAATGGTCAGCTCTTTTAAACATGATAATGAAAAATTACTATAGGCAAGGATGAATTAAAACAAAGAAAATAATGCATTTTTTCAGGTACCTTATTGGAAACACCTTAAAGTAAGAGTGTTTGCGTATAGTATGTCACATTTTACGTACATACACCGGTATATTTAAACGTGTCTAAAGTGTTGGAGCAGTGATTTAAGAGCATCATTCACTATCTGGTCTGGACAGGGTCCCATTGCTTGGGCAGCTCGCCACTGCCTCTTTGTGAAGCCTAAAGCGTTCGTCACAAAATGTCACTGAACTGTGCCAGTACTCACACGTGCCTGCTGTGGGTACAGCTGCTGGGGAGCGGGGGTGGAAGAAGAGGGTGGGGATACGTATAGGGAATATTTCCGATGAGAAAACCTCACCTTTTTTTGTGATGTAAACTCTAAATTATTTTAACGATGTAAGTTTTTAGAAGCATAAGGAGGAAGCATTACTCAAATACAGCAGGGACTAACTTGAACGTGTTAAGAAACGCCAGCTATCGCCAGTCTAATCTTACATAGCTGTTATATTCTCTCACATCTGTCCCCATCGCAGAGCGAGTTGTAAGACCCACCAATGCAGCACTGTTCAGTCAGATGATATGTTGTAGGGAAAACATGCTCGGTTCACGTGGCTGATCATGGTTTAAGTGGTTTATTGCTTTGTTATCAACACACAATTATCTGTTGCACTGCAGATACTGATCCCAAGTGTATAGTTCAGCGATGGCCAGTTAAAGAGAGACACTATAGTTACGAAATGTTAATATGTGCCTAGAAATTTATAAATATCCTTGTATAATTACGATGGCTGTGTCAGGCACGGTCATGCTGGCCCTTCTGCTGCCCTGCCTCCTCTCTTCTGCATGATACAATTCCTCATGTTTTATTTGTGCAACAATTCCTGGTGTTTTATTTGTATGTCTCCTTAGCTGACTCCTCCCCCCACCCTCCCACCCCCCAGAAAAAGTCTCCTAGTAACTCCCCATTTGCTGTTTAATACAGCTGATATTTGTCTTCCTCTTTACCAAGAAGAGCTTTGGGCAAACATCCTTTCGGACAGCTCGGGCATCCCCCTCACCCTGCTCCTCACAGCCCCTGTGCTCTCACCGGCCAGTGTTACCCAGGTGGCTTTTAAGGCAGCAGGGCTGTGTAGGCACCCCCTCAGCTGGCTTTCTGGGAGAGCGGGCATCCTGTTCTCCTAAGCTTGAATGGCAGGATGTGCCTAAATTGAGGAGCCTGCGGTTTGCGAGCGAGTTAAATTTAATAAAATAGGTGGGAGGCTAATTGGTCTGAGCTAGCGGTCTTAACCCCGCGCAGGTCCTGAGTCTCAGTACCTCTCATGGGTGTGATACCAGCTTTCAAAGACCTGCTGCCGCAGTGGGCAAGGAGTTTTCTGTGGGTTCCAGCAGGATTTATGTGGGCACCCCCTCCACCCCCAGCTTAGCACCCCTTCCTCAAAAAATAAAAGGTGCGCTTTAGGAGGAATGTAAGTGTTCAGACCTATTTAATATGTAAATATATTCAGATGGCTTATATTTACCTTTGTGATTGGATTCAACTTACCAAAGGGACCTTTGTGCAGGTGCTGGGCTAACTGAAGTCAGGTGGGACTGCCTAGGCAGTGTAGGCACATGTCAGGTTACTAGACCTATGCTATGTACCCTATACCCACCTATTGTGCACACCCTGTGTGTGTACGGGGTCGTGGCAGTGCCTGGTGCGCTGCTGTGTGCGCCAAGCAGCAGCCACGAGCTCCCTCAGCAGCAGGACTCTGCGGACCTCCAGGAGGAGCTCTGGGTTCAGCCTGCAGCAGGAAGCTCCAGCAGGCTGGGGAGGCTGTGGTTCTCGCCCAGGGCCACAGTGCGGTCTGTCTTACTGCTCCTGCTGGAGTAAAAAGGGCCCGCTCGGAACTGCTGCTCAAAAGGCAGGGAGGAACCCTCCTCCCCCAAATCCCCACTTTTTCAAAGCCTTTGGATACTAACCCACCTTCTCAGCTGCTTTCTTGGTCTTTGTCTCTGCTCTTATCTCCATGGCCACCTTGGCACCAGCTTGGTTCCCTGCTCTGGACTTGCAAACACGCAGGGCAGCGGGACTTCAGAAGCAGACCTTCATGCAGAAGTTTACCAGCCCCCTCCTTATGCATTCACACCATGACAAATGAGCTAAGACAACGATTAAATTGGTTAAAAATACCCATTTTTGAAGAGAAGTTCAGCTCAGCGCGATGAAGGGACTTTTAACCTCTTTAATACCGGTTCAGCTAATTGTGCTTTGCAGCGACCAGCTGCCTGCTGGATGTCATTGCCACACACTGAGGACGCTGGAGGGCAAAGAGGGGTTTCTCGGTCAAGCTTGTGTCTCAGCCCTCGCTGGGGTTCAGAGCGCTGCTGCTTCCGGTTGTGCGGTGATGTCAGCGCTGCGTCGGGTTAGGTGAGAGCACGTGGGACATGCCTATAGGAATTGCAACTGCTGGTTTTGAAGATGTTCAACTGTGGAATTAATCCCTTTGATTTATTGAGGATTTGGGTCTTTACAGCTAATTTTACCTAGAAGTGGAGGTCTTACTTGTCAAAGGGAACTCAGTTTGAACTGACGCATTCAGCAGATCGGCCCCATTTTCAGGACTGGCCACATAAGTAGAGCTGGTTTGGGTTTGGGCCCTTTGACCACTAAGGACCAAACCCTGCAGCCCTGTTGGTTGCAATGGCTGTGTGTAAGCAGGATCGCTGACTGAACTCTCCAGAAGAAGCTTTACCACACTTCAAGTATCACTGTGCCCTGGAGTACCTCCTGTATCCCCCTTCAGGTACTGTAAGAGTGCCTGAAGTAAGGCACTACAAAGTGTTCCTCCCAAAGGATGATGGTAGGCTGGAAAGAGAAAACCATAGTAGAATAATAAATCATACAGATAATACTTTGATTCTTTCACCATGCTTTGCAAACATGCTTTTTACACTGCACGAGCAAGAGCTTGAGAGAAAAAACTCTTCATATCTGCAGCAAGAGGCTGTTAAGGGCATCTTGGCTAAGCTAGAAATGGTGGCAGTGGCAAATGCCAAATGTGGTGGCAGGAGCAGGTAGCTCAGGGCTCCTCCGAAACTGAAGTTAACCCCACTGTCAGCTTTCTTCAGTGGTGTCACCAGGACAAAGAGTTAAGAGTGCTCTGGGGGGAAAAAAGGTGCCTTTGGCTCAAGTAATTTCTGCTACAATGAAAGCAAACACGGTGGTAACAGCATATGGATGCACAAATAAAAGGGATTATGTTACTACTGCCCTTCCTGTGCCTGTAATGCAAAGTTTCCAAAGTTACCGGCTGAATGTGCATAGCGGAGACCACCTCACGCTTTTCAGGTTAAAACCTTCAGCTGCCAATGCTCTGCAGGCTCTGTCAGCAAAATGTGTCTCATCCATTTAGTTTCCTGAGCTGGGGGAAAAAATCCTCCTGCACAGACAGAGAAATTCTGGAAAAGGTTGGTAATAGCATTAACTTGACGACAGATCTTATCTATCTGTTGTATCAGACACTTGTGGTTGAACACAAAGGGTTTGATTTCACAAAGAAGACAATAGGAAGAAAAAAAATGATGGGGTAAAATGGTAAGTAGTCGAGACATTAATTTTTGTAGCCTGAGAATCTGTCTACGGTGCATGTTGTGTCTGAATCAACTGAAATCTGAGCCACCGGCTGCTTCACCAGAGCAGAACAGCGCATCCCCTTTACTGAGAGATCTCGTGCTCTGACCTTTGGATGATCATGAGTCTTGTGTAATTTACGTCATTTGAGAAGTGAAAGATGTTGGCCTTCCTGTGGTTTTCTGGAGTCAGAACTGAAACGCAGACTGCACAGAGTGTACCAGTAGCTGGCTACAGCACGCTGACAGCAAAGATAGATAAAAGTAATTATTTGCGCACATTGTGTTTCCCAGGTTAACTCACAGTGAGGTTGAGCTTAATTTTTCATCATTTAATACTCCTTCATAACACATTAGCTTGCACATTAATTTTGCAACACTCTCAGCTTATTTTTTAATTGCCTATTTAAGTAGCGACAATTGAGTCAGATCTGACTGGTGTATGAGCTGAAAAAGCAGTGATCTCCACAAGAAGCCGGCTTATCTAGGCTCTTCTTGTATGTGTAAGCAGAAACACCACCTCTTTAGTCACATTCCCATCTTAACGAATGGCTGAGTTTAAAGCTTTTCAAAAGATTCCATAGAACGAGACAGTTTTCTCATCTGCCTCTTCCCATGCGAGTCATTATCCCCTTGCCCAACTCAAATCTAAGAGGAATCGCATGATGTTTTTGTTAGGTTTACATTCTCCTACAAGCTCTGCTGCAAGTTTTCTAAATTAACTGTACATCAACGCACAAAAAAATAGACTTCTCAGGACAAGACTTTTGCTAAATGTACAAAGTGACCCCTTCAGTTCACAAACTATCCACCCCATGACCCAGTTATCAGAAATGCTGAGAACATCCAGGAAAGAGACACAGGAAATTTGGGAGGAGAGATCCTGTGGGAGGTTTGTCACATGTTGCAACTGCTTCCTAAACATCCATCCATCCATCCATCCATCCATCTATCTTTCAAACATGCAAAGCAGTAATGAGATCTTGAAAGGTCAGTGCACAACCCTCTCACATTAGGCACTTGCCAGATGAGCAACGCTTGACAAACGCACATTAATTGCCAAATAAACTTACAAGCAGTATTTCATAGTCATCCTCAACATTTCCATAAAACAGACGTGGTTGCTTCCAGATGGAAAGCATTGATCCACAGGGGGTTCCGAGAGCAGAGGCTTGTTTCTCCACCACATTAATGCAAGCGTCCTAGCGTTTCCAGTTTGAACTGGTAGAAAAAAGGAATATTATGAAATCTAGAAGAACCTAAGAATTTATGAGCAAGGATATTTAGACCTATTTGAAACCCAGTCAAGATATTCCAAGATGCAGCTCCTATATTATACAGGTAGGATTCTCACCGTATCAGCGAATTATCTAATTTTAACCTGCTGACAAGTCTATGGGATCAGCAGTAACACTAGGACTACACCAACTGACTTACTGTACAATTAGGGTGAATCACACTATTGCTTTCTTCCTCCTTTTCCCTATTTGCAAAGCAGAGGGAAATACAATACCCCTTTCTCAGGTACAAAGTGGGGACAAATTTGTTATTTGGAGAGCATCTTGACGATCCTGGAGTCACAGGAGTGCTGAGTAGGAAACGGCGAGCATTTAAGGTCTCCATCAAGAGCTTGAAAGTGGTAAAATGGGCAAAGGTCTCCAGAAAGATTGTGTTGAAACCCATGAAAACAGGTTGGAGTACTCCTCCTGCGGCTTAACAAAGGGTTGTGCAGAACCTGCCAACTGGCCTTAAGAGAGATGAGACTCTGCCAGCGCTGGGAGTTGAGCCCAGAACCCCGTTTATTAGGTCAGTGCTTTAATCAGCTGAGCCACAACACCCACTGGCAGGCAAGACCCACCCACGCTGATGGTTTCTGCACTGGGGGCGAATCTCGTCTCTGATGACACGTTCCTGTCTCCTGAAGGGTTCAGCTCTGGCTGGCAGCGACAGCACTGCTGAGGACTGAAATTATTACTCATCTTTACTACTCCCCCTTCCAAGCCTCTTCTTTCTCCAGAGCCATGCTGCCCTGCTTGCAGTTTGGGATCTTCACAAGCAATACCAGAACTTCAGCCTGAACTGGTCCCCTGTGATAACCTTGCTGAGACAGGAAAGGCACAAGTCACACCAAGAAGGGCAGGCAGAGGGCGAGGATTTTGGGTTTCACACGAGACAGATGAGTTGCAGACTACTTTTCTGCCTGTCAAGGTGAGGTTAAAGGTATAAAAAAAGAGAAAGAGAAGCTTTGCCAGTTCAGCTAGAACATCATTAGCTTTCCTGAATTGTGATTTTAGTGTCAGATGAGGTTCCATCACAGAAAGACTTCATGCTAAAAATGTTCATTATCTGTTAAGTAAGAATGACTTCTGAATCAGGATTTCTGATTTATCCAGCTACACAGAATTAGGTGTGAGGCCTCAGTAAGTTTGGCCATTCGCATATGCTCCTTTAGCTTTCCTCTTACCTTTAAACAACAGTGAGAAACGCTTGTCTTTCAGAAACATCCTGTCTGTGCACAGCCGGTGCTCTGGGCAGCTTAAATGTAACTTGTTTAACAGGATCCTTCAATACTAGTATCCCTTTATTTTGATGATACTGGATAAAACTGCAGTTTTGGGCTTTAAAATGTGCCCGCCAGAAGAAAAAAGATGCTTTGTACGTGACATAGGGGGTTATCCTTGGACACATCTCGTGACAGCCTTCTCCTGACTCTGAAACAATCATCAGAATGGGTCTGAATTCATCAGCCCAAGGAGAGATTTAGAGAGAAACGATTCAGAGAGAAACATTTCCTATTCCAGTATAAGACTCAAGGCATCCAACCGGAGAGTAATCTATGAAGCAAGAGCAGGATAGATATGGCCAACAGTGACTGTTGCTCATAAGTGGCGATGACGTAAGTTTCTCATTGGTATCTATTACAGGAATACATTAACCTTTTATTGTTTCGAACAAAGGACTGTACTTTCCCACCTTTCCACTCTTTCGAATCAGTACAGTTGCATCAGATAACAAAAGATACATGGGAAGAAGATTGAAAACATTTAACAAAAGCCCTAGCTCAGTTTGTTGTCCCTGCGGACCAAGTACAAAAGGCTGCACAACAACAAAGGTTAGCACAAAAGGGAGTGCGAAGAAACACCAGCGCTACGGAAGAAGTCCTAAAAGAGGTTCCTGAATGGGCTAGGATAACACAGAACCTAAACCACTCGCAACACAGAAACTAACATTTAGTGGAGAAGTGATTCTGGTTAGCAAAACGACGGAACACATTTTCACTTTCAAAGGGGAAAAATCCTCCAGTGTAAACTATGGACAAGGCAATCCCCTTCTCCTTTGCCTTTTCCACTCTCATCTTCTCCTTCAGCTCTGTGATCCTATGCATAGGTTAAGATTCTGTGCATTAAATATGTGATGAAGATAATAAATAAAAATGTAGAACAAAACACTCCCCTGGTCAGTACATTGACTGCTTACCCAGAACACAAACTGCTCAAAACAGACATTTCTTTTGGAGACAGCTGCGTTACTGGTTCTCCAAGTTCCAAAAAAGACACTTGGATGTGAGGATGTAGCTCGGTTACCCCAACATCCCTTAAACCAAGCCTTGTACTTTACAGCAAAAATACACACCTAGTTCAGAATGTTGGATCTGTCTAGCAATCTGGATGTACTGATCTCCAGGAAGATTTAACTGAAATACAGAAATGAACAACAGGAAAAAAGACCCCTAGACCTAGTATTCCATAAAGGGAGGGTTTCCCACAGGATTCTTCCCTTCCTTGCTGATTCACAGCTTTGGACTATTTAATTGTGTTGACATTTTTAAAAAAACATGGATTGCAGCAGCAGCAACTTCACAACATAATTTCAGAATTCCTCCCCCAGTCTGTTTTAGAGTCTGCTGTAGCATAGGGGAAAAAAAGAACCCACAAAACCACCCACAAACAAAACCACGTAAAACTTCCTACAGAAAGCTGCATTTGTTATTAGTTCCACTAAAAAATGCAAATGTCTGGCAGGATAATTGCTGCTGCTTCATAGCTACATTTCAACATAGAAACCGCAGAGAGAAAAATCAAACTACTTAGTGGTCTAACGAGAGGCACAGAGTAAAACCAGTTTGGGACAGACATGCCAGCTAGAACAGGAGCTTTCCAAGTCCCTTTTCTTCCCCAACAATGACCCCCCAGAGCAACAGAGGTGAGGACAGCAGCCTACGGGGAAAAACACTGCGTAGGCGGCTCCTACAAGCATCAGGTGCACTTTTGTGAATTGGAGGCATTTGCTGCCTTCCTTGAGCTGGTTCAATGGGACTGTTATACTCACAGGAACTAATGGTTGTCACAGTGGGAAAGGTATGAAGTGGGAGTTTTACAGGGACTCAGATTCCTGATTCAATACAAGTCAGCATTTCAATTGATTTAGGAGTATACAAAAGCCCAGAAGTGGCAGGGGCAGACTGCAAGTGCTTTGGAAGATAAAAAAAAAAAATAAATCCTGCAAGATTATTACATTTAACACGTACTATAACAAAAAAAAGAGGCAAAACCCCAGTAAGATTAAGCTGGGTACAATGTATTTAAATCTAAAATTAAAGGGAAAAAACCTCCATTGTAAATTAGTGACTAAACAATTAGATTTGAAATAATTTAACCACAACAGAAAAGAACAAAGCTTTCCTGGCTGCAATGCCTGTCATTAGTTCACTCTGCTACAATTCCAGTTTGAATACTCCTCTGCTCATTGTGAAGAGCACAGAATTCCCCTGTCAAATTCTCATGAATGAAATAATTGAAAGTTGGCTGCTTCTGTACTAAAATTGCAGCAGTGAATGAGATGAGAAGGAAAAGGGTAGAAGATAGTGCCAGAATGGAAGCAAGTACACCAGAAAAAAAAATAAAAATCAGTATGAGACGGATTTGGAAGCCACCTCCAGCAGGATGCTCAAGGCCACCATGGGTTGCACACCTCAAATTTTTCATGTCCCTTAAGGGAGTAACCATTCATTAACCAGCAACATAGGCCAAGTGATACCACATAGCTGCTGAACAAATTCACATTTTTCAGCTCTGTTTAATTAAAAATCAAGGTCCACCTAAACAAACATGTCTGTTCATGCGATTAAGTATTTTGGGTCAACAGAATATCTTATAAACCTTAAAAGCAGAGCATAAGAAAAATTTCCATTCCTCTGCCCTCTCATGCCTAAACTGAAAATTATATTAACGCTTTCCTTAGTGACTAAATTTGCAGATCTATCTGAAGTACTTGAGAAATTACTAGCATGTATGACCCAAGCACACTTTCAAGATTTTTTTTTTAAAAAAAATTATAGTTGTAAAGCTAACCCTGTTTTAATACACAAAAGTTCAACCTTCTCTTCAAATATGTGACATCTGACAGAATGAATTTTCAATAAGGTGTCAAAACTTTATTGAGTTCACTCAACATCTATGAGGATTCATGTAGAATATAAAAAAAAGTTCCTTTTTTATTTTCGTCTTCAACAGAAATACAGTAAGTTTTCTGGTGTCTTGTTACAGCATTCTCACTCATTTTCATGCAGACAATTTTTGGTACAAAGACAAACAGAACTCAGACCAAAAACTGAGTGACTGTAGGAAATCACTGAGGTAAGAAATGTCTCTTTCCAATAGTATTTTTATCCTTCTACTAGAGAAGGCATTGAACATTTTTTTCCCCTATAATGGAGAAAAGACGACAGGTGTTTTGTCCATAGTTTTATTTCACCAGGAAGGTTTATACAGTTCTGCATAAAGGTCATTGTATGCACAGCCTGAAGTACAAAGCTCCCTTTGAAAACTCCAGCACAAAGACACTGCATATTGACAACATTAAACAACGACGTGGGTGGTATAGGGCGAAAAAAAGATTAAAACAAAACAACATTCTTCCTATTGGAAAAGCAGAATAAAACAAGGCACTTTCAGTAAATAAGTGAAGAACAGAAACAAGCTGTATCAAAGATTCCACAGAGCTGACCCAGAGCACTGTAACAAAATTCTGCAGTAATGAACAAGTAAAATACAAAAAGGCACTACATAATCCTCTCCCTGCAACTCCCCTTTCTCAACGAATTAGCCAACTGAACTTGGCACAATGGAGTCTTAATTATAAAGTGCATCTCCTGTCTTAATACATTTTGAAAAATAGGCTATAGAACATATGGAGCAATATCCCCATGTGTACAATATATTGAAACAAAAACACATTGCAACTAGATTCAATCTAGTTATGAACTGTGCAGGAAAAAATATGGCTTCTTCACAAGTCTTTCAATCACCTCCATATAATCTGGAATATTTTTAAACAAACATGAATGCATTAGCAAGATGGTAAGAGGTAGTGTTCCAAGTAAAAGGCAAACTCACGGATTTTATTGTTGCATGGGTATATAGCAAATGTGTCCCAGATTTTAAAAGCAGCATTACCGAACAAAAAGTATTACCGTATGCTAACTTGGGATGCAAATACACAGTGTTTTGGGGGTCTCATTAGTTCCTTCAGCAAAAATGACCATTTTTTTTTTTAAAATGTCCAACTATAATCCCATTTTGTACTTTTCTCTTGGTACTGTAAGTTTTCCTATTGCATTGCATTAAAATTTCCAGAGGAATATTCTTCAACTTTACAATTTAAAAACAACACATTCTACACTCTTATTAAACATAAGATGAGCCCGTTTTTACTTCAACAAGCATTAATTTATGGCTATAAGAATATGAAAACATAAATACCAAACAGATGAACACATCAAATGCATCACATCAGTGACAACATATGACATGCTAATTAGGAGTGCTTGGTGATTTACTGTGAAGTTTTCATCACCCTGCTAGGAAAGTCAGCCAAATTGTGTATGTACATATCTAAACTTCAGCTGATTTTAGCCCTTATTAGACTTTAATATATTAAATACATAAAGGCTAGATAAAATTTGAAATCAAAGCAGCACTGGGTATATTTCTTACATTAATGATTTGTAAGGATTTATGTAAACATTCAATGTGTGCATTGTTGCTCTTTCCTGTAAATTCTTTGCAGCTACTACGTGCCCCTACCCACAGGGTATGTCCCAAACATGAACCTTTCCCAGGTAACAGCAGCCGCTACTGATCTATTCTTCTTCATCAGCCGTATATGCTACTTCAGCGACTTCAATTTCTGGTACACAATTTTCAGCCAAAGAGCCACTCCAGCATGCTTCATGGTTCTCTTTCTCTGAGCTGCAACAACAGATCAATAAGCTTTGTCAAATGGAAGCCAACATGATTCTCCATAGTCATCATACGCCTGCAATCCACAGAACATTTACAAAGCTCGTTCAACTTACCACTTATTTCAGACCTAAAATAATCTGTCCTGACGGCCTTTATGAAACATGCTCCAGAGAGGTGCAACAAAATGCTGAATTCCTCAGCTGTTCAGAATTTATGCGAAACCAAACATTTAAACCCATACGTTAAGAAAAACCAAAATGCAAGTAAAATAATAGTATTTACCAGCTGTCCTCCCCCAGGGTACCTTGGTCTGCTTCTACTGCAGAAGACTCCACCTCACCACTGCACTCACTTTCTTCTCCTGATATTTGGCGAGTCATTTTTCCTGAAGATAAATCTCTACAACAAATAAGAACAGAGTACTGCAAATCCATACAGCAAACATTCCTCACTGAAGAGCTGTTTAATTTTAAACTTTGCAGTTTCCGGAAACCTATCAATCTCACTCTTACACATCCCATCTCTTATTACTACAAGAAATGCAGGACTTGCACTGCATAGCTATTTAAACAGTTTATTTGCTCCAGGTGCTTATTCCTAAGTTAAATTCAATCCTCTGGTTGCATCACAATTTAGTAGTTTTACAAAATTCCAAGTCCCAGAGGAGCAATTATGACTTTAGGTAAGAAATTACAAGCAGATGATCTAAGACACACATCTTGCCTAAATGGCAGGATTATAACCAAAACAGAGTCAGAAGGAAGACAGGCAAGATGATAAAAAGACAAGTGTCAACAGTGTCCCAAGTCTCCCTTTGTAACTTCAGGGTCACATATAAAGTTTCAGAACAATACATTTTCCCATTAATGATAAAGAGACAGGTAATTATTTTTTCTTAAAGGCAACATGACTTGACAGTCCAACTGGCCTGGCTACAAACGGGAATGTGGTCATGTAAAATTATCAATAAAACTTGTTTCCAAAGTATTGCTTTGTGTGGAAAACATATCCATTCAGCGTTGAAAGCTGTCACTTGAACTGGAAAAAAAAAAAAGTTTGCGAAAAATTTTGTGTTGAAAGTGATACTACTATATTGCACCCTCTTAACTACTACTGTTTCTACAGTATTATTTTAATGCATGCATTTTAAGTAGCACCTCAGCAGCATTCTCTAACATGACCACTGGCCTACGTTTGGACCAAATCCAGCATGGTATGTAAAGACCTACAAGTCTGATGCCTTGTCCAATTGTCCCCCCCCACCTCACATCCATTTTAGGTACCCGGCCTTTACAGCGTAAAGGTAGAAGATGCTTAATCTTGTCGGGCCATCAGATCAAAATTCCATGTCAACAAGAGAAACCCATTTCTTTTAGGTTCAATTCTCATCAGACAAATTGAATTTCTTAAACAAGGTCACAGGTTTAATTGGTAACTTTTACAACTTTTTCCATTAAGACTTCAGATACTATTTGGCCGACTTTCAATAATTTTAAACANTTTTTTTTTTTTAACTCATGCCTTCTTATTTTAGTCACACAGAATTTCCTATCATGATATTTTAGCCAAATATGAGTTCATTTGATTTTTATTGGCTATTTCACTGTTTAAAGCCAGCAGTAAATCATAACTTTCTCCTCAAACAGAGAAAGCATATTTCAATTGTAATTACTTGCCTTCAGGAGTAAGCGACAAACTGAATACGGTATTCAGATGAGAATTTTCAATAAGCCACAACAATTCAATTTAAATCCTTTTCCACATGTGGTTCACTTAAACCTTATATCTAAAGATGCAGTTTGTTAGTCAACCTGGATATGCTAGACTCAACCACCCAACCAGTATTAAAATAACTTCTAAAGGAACCATGGGAATTTATTCCTTTGCTAAGGAAACCCCACAATGACTGACTCAGCGAGTCTGTCGGGACACCAAATAGCTCAGCATCAGCTCTCCCGGGCCTGCTACAAAATTTAGCAGACACTATGATCACTATGCTCTGTGAAAGCTTTGAGTACAGGTGTAATTTTGTAACTCAAAAGCAATTTTTCCACTGCTCTCATCTCTGGCAGGGTATTTCACATACCCAGCATTTCAAAAGCAAAAGAGAACCTTTGCCTTATCTTTACATGAGTCACACGATTAGACAACACAATCCCAGTCACTTTAGAGGGAAAAAGATGGGACAACACTTTCTCATTTGTACTAAACAACAGCTTCTTAGCCAGCATATGAGAATGAGCCTACTGAAAATACTGCTTTGTGTGTGGTTACGTGGAGAAAGTTGTTTCCAAGAACACATTTAAAGCTGGTGCTTGTGACTATATAGAGAAAATGCGTTCATGGAAAGAAACTCCTAGAACTCCATACAATTTTTACATACCTAATTCTTCTTTCAATGGCATCTATATGAAGTTGCTTTTCACTTAACAATTTCTTCAGCGATTCAACTTCCCTTTGTTTTTCAAGCAGTTCTTTTTGTAGTCGGTAATTTGTTTCCTCTAGAGTTTCACAGAAAGCCTAAAAAACAAATTTAAGAATATCTTTCATTTAAGTTCAGTGGAATGCCTTTATTGATTTTTCTTTTGGAAGTATCAACCTGTAACAGAATTGTAGCTGCTTTTCTTTGTATTGATTACCACGAAAACTATGTAAACTTTAAAAAAAAAGTTCTGTCTTTAATAAAACAATGCCACTTTGCTTTGAACACCGAATTTATTATGCTAAACTGCAATGCAAATAATTTATCACATCATTTGTTTGCCTCACAAGAGACTTT
Organism: Chionis minor; assembly: GCA_013398295.1. Classification (NCBI taxonomy): domain Eukaryota; kingdom Metazoa; phylum Chordata; class Aves; order Charadriiformes; family Chionidae; genus Chionis; species Chionis minor. Next base: position 1,022,254 of record VZSF01007321.1, read on the forward strand.
AGGTTTCTCTGCTTTGATACACAGTCCCTAATTTTGAACCTTTTTGCCTATATGGAACACCAGCTGAACTACCTACTCCTCTTTCCCCTCATACAAGCTTTGCTTTCACATGAATTTCAAAGTATCTAATTATTCCCAAGATGCTAGGAATATTTGTGTAAAGTGTGTGTTCTTCCCTTACCCAGGATAAAGACAAAGTTGTACAGTTTTGTACCAAATAGTGTTACAAATATGACAATCACAAGAGTCAGAAGACCGATATAAAAACATTTTGCAAAACGTAAAAGAAATGCTAACTACTCAACCCCAAGTATGTTGTGTCACACGGCTGAGCGTGACATGTATATATAGCATACTCTGATGAACTTGGACAGTGAGCAATCCCAAAACTTAATGTAAGAGCCAACATATAACACAACATCCACTGAACGAAGGAAGCGACAGAAGCGTTGGCACACAGCCTGCTGATTTATTACTGGAAAGAGCAAGTCTCCCAACAGTAATGTGCAATTCTGATTTAACAATTTACATGTTCACACTAAATAAGAAACCCACGTAGGAGGCTTTAACATTACACCCAAATAACCACTAATCCATAGAATCTATTGAATATAAACATTCCATATGAGCTCAGTTAAGAACAATGCTGTTAAAACACTACTTTTCCTCAAGTTTTAAGATGCGCTACAAATATCAAGAAGATATTATTCTTTACTTCAACTGAAGCAGACCTACAACTTCCTCAAAATGTTAAGTTTTCCTATACTTATACAAGTCGAACAAATGCAGGTTTTTCAATCCAACAACCATTTTTATTTTATTTTTGTTTGCACTAAGTTTTCATTTATTTTATTGTCTCAGCAATTTTATCTTGGTTGACAGGCATTGATGAAAAATCATCAGTTAAGCCACAGCTTTATTCATATCTACTAGAGCCGAGAACACGTGGCATGCAATTAATTCTTCACACAACATTTTTAGTTACTGCTTTAGCAATCATTCCAGTTAAGCAGTCATCTTGTTTCATCCAGGACAATTAAGTGAATTCTAGTGTGTTTTGTGAAACTGTTTCTGGTGTCCTAACCAAAAATTGGCCATTATTTCCTTAAGAATATAATTAAGTTCTATTATTTCTAAGTTTCCCCCATTCACAGAATAACTAAAACTATTCCACAGGAGTTGTGAACTGTTTCATTGTTCTGTGAGAACTGAAACAAGCCTTTTGGAAAAACTCATCTCTAGCTGCAAGCTGTGTATCAGCTGCCCAAGGAAAGGAAGTCACTGTTCACACCTGAACAAGAAAATACGAAAGGTGAAGCAAAGCTGAGAAAGACTTGTCAGGGAACTGTGTGTCACAAGGAGCCCTGCCCCCTGAAGTGCTGGACACCGGAAGTCTGGTACAGTTCCAATACCCAAGTGGGACAAGTTTTCCCTATAAGTTCTGAAAGGGCAACAGAAATAGACCAGCTGGAAGAGAGCTTTGCTTCCTTCTTCAGTGGATCATAAAACACTGATAAGCTGGGAAAGGACCTGTGAAAACAATTACCAATGATATGACAAGAAGGACTGCTTTAGTGAGTATTTTTCCTACATTTCTGTGATAAAATTTCAGTACAGGCTAATCAATTTCTAGTGGGGGAGGTACCGGTACTTCCCCTAAAAAGATAAGTTTTGGCAAGTCCTTCTTGAACGGGAGTAATAGAATAGACATAAAACAAATAGAAGATATGCACATTTTCCATTATGAGGAAAACAGTAATCGATTTTTTTTTTTTTTTTTGCAATGCTGTGTATGACAACAGTAAGGTGAAACAAGTGATTTTTCAGATACCTCTAAAAATGAACTCTGGGACTAAATATGTGACCAACAGTGCTTGTCCGCTAGTTGGGTATTGTTTAGAAAAAAAAGGCAAATGATGGATATAAATGCTCTCTGATAATGTAGGAATTCAAGATCCTAACAGGCAGGAGCAGGGCAAAAAGCAGGACCACAAACACGGATTTCAGGTGAGCACACTGCAATCTCCTCAGAAATCTGCTTGGAAGAAAGAATCCATGGGAAACAACCCTGGAGGGAAGGGCAGCCCAGGAGAGCTATCTAGTATTCAAGGATCACCAGCTTCAAGCTCAGTGAAGGTCCAGCTCAACAAAGCTCTCCTGGGCTGCTCAAGCAAAGGTTGCAGGAGGCATGTATGGGTGAGCAAGGAACTAAACTCATATATAAAAAGCAAGCCTACTAGCAGTGGAAACACGCATGGAGAGAGGTGACCCAGGAGTATAGGGCTGCTGCCTGATCTTACAGGGAGGGTTAAGAAAGTGAAGGCTAACCTGCAGCTGAATCTGGCAAGGCGTCTCAAAGAAAACAAGAAAGGATTCTGCAAGTACATAATCAACAAAAGGAAGACTAGGGAAACCACGGACCTGCTGCTGAATACAGTGGGGGAGCTTGTGACAAGCCAAACTGAAGAGGTTAAGGTACTCGATACTATCTTTGCCTGTCTTAACTGACAAGACCAGCCTTCAGGAATCCCAGACCTCTGCAACCAGAGGGAAAGATAGGGAAGACAAACTTACCCTCAGCCGAGGAAGACCAGGTCAGGGAGCACTTAAACAAATTGGACATAAATAAGTCCATGGGCCTGACAGGTTGCACCCATGAATGCTGAGGGATCTGGTTGATCTCCAGCTTGTTGTCCACCAGGACCCCAGGTCTCATGATTCAGATATCATAATCAAAGATAATTAAGGGACTTGAGCACCTTTCATGTGAGAAGAGGATAAGAGACTTGGGACTCTTCAATCTGGAGAAGACATGTGATCCTATCAATGGGTAAAAATACCTGATGGGAGGGAATGAAGAAGAGGGAGCCAGACTCTTCTCAGTAGTGCCCGCTGACAGGGCAAGAGATGATGGGCACAAACTAAAAATCAGGGAATTCAATCTGAACACACAAACCCCACTTTTTTACTGAGATGGCGATCAAACACTGGAGGAGCTTGCACAGAGAAGCTGCAAACTCTCCTCTGTAGAATAATCAAAACCTGACTGGACATGGTCCTGGGCAGCCTGCAGCAGCTGACCTTGCTTGAGCAGGAGGGTTGGAGCAGTTGTTCTCAAGAAATCCCTTCCAAACTCAACCACTCTGTTATAAGGTGAGGTATCCCTTGTAGACCAGAATTTTATGACAGCTGTGTCTAACAAATTTACAGAAATGGTTAATAGCCAAAACTACAATAGCACAGGTATTTTAATAGTTTGTCCAAATTCTTACAGTGGAAGAATCACCCAGAAGGCTTCACCACAATATGCATGACCAAAATCTCTATGAAGAAGGCACTTTAAGAAATTATCTGAATAATCCCAGTAATTTTTACTACTTTTCATCAACTTAAATAGCTATGATGAAAAGTGATTGTATAGAAACCAAATATGAGCTCATAATACAAAAAACATACCAAATCCTTCAGATGTACATAGTAACGTAATAAAGAGTCAAAGCACTCCCACTTACACACAAAGCAAATTGGTAAATATAAATTTAGTTGAAGGTGCATCACTTAACATTCATAACTTCTACAGTATTAACAATGCAATTCTAAAAAAGAGTCTTATTTTATAAAGTAAGAAAACTAAGACCACCTATTCTAGACAGACTTGATACAGCTCTGCATGCCAGTGAAACCTGCTTCTAATAAAATAGGCTGCAGCATACACTATTATTTGTTCAATGTGCTCATAGGCATGTCGAAAGGTTGCTGTTTTACAACACTACTTGACACTACTCAATTATCTCCAAGAACACTATTTTTGGTGGTCAGAATTAATCCTTTCATTACATTTCATAGCAAGAACATTTTACTACAGGATCTTTAAGTCTACGGTGTACGCATTGTGACAAGGTGCTGAATGTAAACTACAAAAACTCTCCTTATATTCAGTAGTTGCCTTATATAAGTAACTGCCTAAAAACCGATTTTCATCCACCAGTCACATAAGGCAAAAATAAGAGATTATATCATGGGACAGGGATGAAGTACAGCAAAGACTATCATTGTGCACCAATAATCCGACTGTCAGTTTTAGAAATATGTCTACTTGCAAATATTTTTGAAAAAAACATAAGCAAGTATTTCGTTCCATACAGTTCAGCAAATTTTACAGTATTCCAACAACAACTACTGCCTTTTGCATTCTGCTTTTAACATATTACACAGCACTTACCCTGCTCTCTTCTAGACTGTCAAAAGGACCTGGGGGATCATCCAAACAAAGGAATTCTCTCACTGCAAGACTACCAAATAAAAGAGAGTGAATTACTTGAAGTACAAAAAACCAACAACAGTTAAATATGATCATACAAGGGCAGTATTCCTTTAAGGGACACAAACATCTATCCTCAAATTTAATCCCAAGTATGCAAAATGTTATCAACCTATTACGTCTCAGTTCTGTGTGTTAACCAGGGACAATATTTAAAATATGACTTAAGAAATTGTGTGAGTACACTTAAGAGTTTTCAAACAGAGAGTAGAACAGGGTTTTCCAAATCTTCACAGAATTTGTTGCTACATGACAACGGACAATCAAGTTTATCACTTTGGTACTGAAGAGGTTTGGAAAATTCTCCTGGCGAAAAATAAGTATTAAAAGATGCATGAAAAAGTACGCTGCTAAAATTCATATGCAGATCCCTTCAGGAAATATCAATGGAACTAAGCATGGGTACTGAAATGTACTTACACATCCCCATTTTCTAAGATCATAATCCACTGACATATACACAATATATACTTTATATATATACAGTATATGTTTATATATAGATAAAAAAGGATAAATTATAAAAGAAATGATGAGGTTTATGTGCCATGGATATACTACATAGCATCTCCAAACATACATTTCAGACTAATGGATTCAACTTTAAACTGTGTGAAATTGTGTAACAGTCGTCATCCGCCTCTATGCATTGTTTTGCAAAGGCCAGAATAAGGAAGTATGTGTGGTTTATTATAGGTTACTTTGCGCATCTTGGTCATTCTGTCTTCCAAGTTTAGATTACTTTTCACAGGACTTTTCAACATCTCCAAACACGTCCCTTCACCCATCTTTCTAAAACTTTCCTGCTCTGCTGTATTCATTCTTCTATAAATAACCTCCAATCAAAATGCTGTATTCACAATTAATTAGCAAGTAGTAACTTACTACCAATTCTGTGCTTGCACTCTCTACTGCTCTATCATCTCCTACCGCAATGAACACAAAAGTATGGAAGATGTGAACCCAAACTAATTTCTTGTCTCTTCCTCCCACTGAAGTCCCATGGTAAGATGAGGGCAAAAGGAATAATCTTCTGCCTTCTGCTCGTTCTCTGCATTTGCGGCAGACGTAAAGTACAAGCATGAAAGGAAACTTTTACCCAGTTACCAATCTAATAAACAGCTCCAGGTTTGGCAAGCAAAATGAGGAGAGAAATTTCTTCAGCAGACACTAATCATTGATTATACAATCACTTTTAGTTTTAGAAAGGCTCTGAAGAATATTTACCCAAAATACATTGAACATTTATTTTGTTGCTGGATTTTTGTAAGCCTGCTTTCAAGCGCTTACTGCACATGTGAAGATACATGTGGGGGTTTTTGGCCAATGGTTGGTGAGAATTCTTGTCTTCATATCCAACTTTCACCTCATCAACCTTTACAACAACCTGAAAAAAAAATCTCCTATAACCATTAACATTCCTTTCCCCACTTAATCTGTGACAAGCATGATAAAACCTTCCTTTTTCAAGCCCTCTCCATTGCTTTACATTAATCAATCCATGATATGTGCAAGCCATAGCCTAAACCTGTACTATTAAAACAGCTTCTCCCACGTACTCAAATAAATAATAAAAAAATCTGCTACTTAAGTCAAGATTATCACTCCAATTAGCATAAAAATGATAGATATTAACATGTCATTAGTTAGATTATTAGAAAGCATAACCCCAAACCAAATGAAGAGTTATTCAGGCATATAAAGTATATTTTCAAAGAGAAGAGCAAGGTTGTTTCCCCTCCCCCCCTCCAAATAGTTTAATCTGCTTGAAGTGACCTTTTTCCAACATGCTGCTTGAGTCCATTTTTTAATGGTTGAATTGTTCTTTTCATAAAGATGTTGAATGAACTCACATATGCCTAATGCAGAAGAATTCATTATGTGGCAACACTTGTGCTCCCCATTTTTCAATATCTTCCTCTTTGTTCACATAGCTCAGTTCAAACGTATTTTAAAAGTATTTAATGTCTACATTCTGCTAGCAATTTTATTGTGTTATTAAAGGGTGACATTGCAATGGCATAATTTGCAGTAACACTTGTGAGTAAAAAAGGAAATATCCAGAAAAGTAAGCGTGCAAAACTATCCAATCTACATATATCATCTACTTACATCACAGCAAATCTTTTTTTTGTTTGTTTTGTTTTCCTTATAGGTACTGGGAGAAAACTGTGTCTTTTTTCTATAGTTTTCAAAACCTCTCGAAGTTGAAAGCTGAAGATTCATTATTTTACATGAGGAGGTCACGAAACTTAAAGCCACAGGTCACTGAAAAAAACTGTTTCTTTATGTAAAATATGCACCTGATGGCATGAACATTTATTTGCAACCTAGCTTTTTACTCTGAGAGTCTGCTTTACCCTTAGCCCCTCCTCTCCCCTACATGTGTTACACCTCTTGCTTTCCTTTAACAACTAGGATAAAATTCTGCCTGAAAGTATCATAGAAACCTTCTACATCGTGTAGCAGAGACTGGAGTACGTGACTTCTTTCTTTGCTCTTACGCTTCTCAAGAGAGGCGGCATTAAGAAGGGCTGCGAGGGGCAGTGCTACACGTGGGGATCCCTGACAAGACTCAACAGCTGAGTTTCTGCCTGTCAAGCTGCTTCTTAGACAGGGTGGAGGCAGAGGAGCAGAGCACTGTGTCATCTAAAGCCAGATGACACTTCCGTTTAGCAGGTTAAACTTCTTTCTCCCACTTTGTGTGTTGTATGAAACTTTCTTGAACACATCAGACTGTGGGTGGATTTCAGTTTGATCTTTCACTGAATCTTCAGTGCAAGGCAAAACACGAGAAAACCCCATAAAACGCAGACTGTAAATTTAGTCCCCTGCATACCATCCTACATTTTATCTTTAAACTGCTTTGTGAATTTAGTTCTATTAAAAAAAAAAAAAAGTTATACCAAATGAGGTGTCCTATCCTTGATGGGCAAGTTTCCCACTGTCAATATGTCTCAAAGATAATACAGTGCATAAAGAGAAATGAAACAGACTTCTCTATAAAAAGAAAAGGCTCATTTAGCTTTGGTGTGACCGAAGCAGTTTGACTTATTTGTAAAACTAGAAGTAAATTCTGAGCTTTTAAGAAGGAAGTGGGGTCAGATGCTCACCACTGCTCATGTAAGGTGCAAATATTAAGTTCCATGAATAGTAACTTTTATTCTCTGATAAATGGGTAAAAAAAAAAAAGACAGATGAAATCTCCCTAGTTTTAATCACTTCCTGAGGAATCCAGACCTTCCACAGATACAAAAATTACAACATAATCTGTACCCAGTTTATTTCAGTAATTTAATCTTCATGCACAGCCAATTTTCCTCAAAGCCACATTTCAGTTAATTATCTTCTCATTAACCAAAATACAAATTGAGTCCACAACCATTTAAACTCCCTTTTGTGTGTGATAAGCGATGCAGTCTGAAAGTTATGTTTTGCAGGTTTTTTTGCCTTAAATTATGACAAACACTATTTTGTCCAATACGGATCATCATCAAGATACAAACAAGCTAGCTGAAATTCCAAACTAGGCGCAACAACATAAAGCATAAAGCCTTCAGATCTACTCAAGCAGAATGAGTCCATCCAGCTCACTATTCTGTCTTCAGCAGAAGACAGCGTAAGCGACATTTACAGAATAATTCCTTTTTTTTTTTCCCCCCACACACCTATTATTGTGTAATTTCATAGTCAGGAAGTTCTTAAACTTCTCAGCCATGTATTTCACACATATAATCATGTTTAATAACCACTGACAGGGAAACTCACAAGCTGATCCCAATTTCTTTTTGGAACCATTTAAGCTTTCTGCTTCTCACATCTCGCAACAAAGCTTCACAACTCAGTGTGACATATTGAGAGATGACTATGAATCATCGAAAATACTAACATTCTTTACTCACCATCCCTATCCCCTTGATGATTTCATGCACCCTGTTTAGCCAGCCCTTTCCCAAGATGACAGACTGAAGAGAACAGAATTCTTGCAGGGAAGCCTGTCTGTAGCTTCATCTGTTCTTGCTTGCTTTCCCTGCACTTCTAGCAGACCTCCTTTTGAAACCAAATGCTGTGTTTTAACACTGGACTATGTGGAAGTGCAATTCAGATTCCCACGACAATAACTTTTTTTTCCCTTTTCAAGTTCCTCTTCAACAGTTTTTAATGCAACTTTTTGACTATTGCTGAATACTGAACTGATTCATTAAACTGTTACAATGCCAGTAGCTATCTTCCAGGTTGTAAAATATAATAGTTTACTATTCTGTATGTACTTAGTGTCATTTTGCACCATATGACATCGAATTTAATGTTATCCTCTCAGTGCCTGAGGATCCTTCTACAATACCCCATGATCTCATTGTTCATTCCCTTTTCCAGATATTCTTAACATCAGTCTCCATAACTGTAATCCAGAATTCCATATGTAATACCTCTAAATTTCCATCAGTCCTTTTCCCCTTGTCTTTCAACCATTTCATACAAGCTCCCACATAACTACTTGTTAGATAGAATTCCCTCTGCAAAAGACATTATTGCTTTTCCAAGTATTATTTTTATTTACTTGCTTACCACTTCGGGTTTTTCCATTACAAGTAGTACCAAAAGTCAGACTTAGTAAACTTTAGCTGTTGTTGACTCAACAGTCAAATGCCTTATAAAAATGTGCCAAATGTAATAGCCATTCTACTACAAAGTGAAATAGACATAAGCATTATATGGTCTCATACCACAGCTCAGTAATTTTACATTTTAGTTCCTTTAAAATTCTTGAGGGAATGCTGTTTGCTCTAGAGAATTTCTTCCTCTTCACTTTTAATGAAGTTTCAGATGAATCCAGGTCCTCAGACTCATTCCTCAAAGAATCCCTGGCACAGCAATCTCACACCTTTTTGATTTCTGGTGTTGGAAAAGGTTTTTAGAACTAACTGCTCTTCCTCTAGCAACTTCTTACTAAAACTCTCTTTTGGCCTATATTAAAATGATTTTACATTTCATTTGCCAGAATTACCTTCTACTCATCTTCCAGCTTTGGAAGAATCTTCTACTTTGTATGAAAAGATACTGTTCAAAGAGACTTCTGCACTTTGTTGCTTAAACACATTATGTTTTTTAGATTCTTCTTAAGCATAAGCATTATTTTTATTTGTGTAAATATTTAAATATTTTTTTATTTTAAAAATATTTAAAATATTGTGTAAATTTGTATTTATTCATGTAAAGCAATCTATAAAGGTACTTCTATTACTATCATGTAATGTAAATAAAACCCCTTCAGTTTAACAAACATTTTAAGAACTAATCGTATAATAGAGCAGGTACTTTCCTTTATGAGAGCCTAATATTTAATCTCAGTATAAATTAACAATATATCAATTCTGCATTCATCACACAGAAGTAATGTTTTAGGACTAAACATGGGGTTCATCTAAAATTTTAAATATTGCAACTTTTAGGTAATGGTTAACCATGTATAATTCAAAATACTGCAATTCCCCTTTTTTGCTTAGGTTAAGATGGGATTAATTTATTAGGACACCAAATAATTCACATAATGACCAAATGCACAACATGAATGTAATGAAATTCCCTACTATGTTTTTCAAAGGTAAGCTGCTAGAGTCTAGAAGCCTATATGAGGAGCCTGAGCATAAAAAAAACCCCAATCCACAAGCAAAGTTTAATCACATACCAGTTAGCAATATCTTTGTGAGCTACTAAATTCTGGAGGAATGCTTGTAGTCCCAACTGTCGATCTTCCAAGAAATCAGGATTATAGTTATCCTTAAACCAGCGCTTTGGTGGAAGAGCCAACCGAAAGCCCGGAAACATATCTTTTAGCTGAAACAGAAATCAAAGAAAAATTAAGAAAATCAAGAAAAAAACTCTTGATGAAATACTGAATTTGACACAGGCACTGTCTTTACTCAGAATTATGGGATCCTTCTGTCTTCTGTTAAGTTGAAACACAAGGGAAGTGTAAACCACAAGTACAATCCAAATTATAGCATAAATTGTGGACACAGTTCTATCACTTGCTGTGTTGCCTCACACAATCAAATGACCTCTCAAATTCACCATATAAAAACTTGCTTTGGTATTTAATATCTCTGGGTCTATTTAATGCCTTTGAGTCAGAAGAAGAAGAAAATTGTATGTAAGTAAGAAATCTCAGATGAGTAAGCACTGCAGTGGTGTTTCTTCTACAGTACTCAGGGATAATAATTACTATATAAATAAAATATATAAAAGCCCATTACAGATCTACAATTCTGCAACTTGTCTTTTTTGGAGGACTGGCAGAATGAATTACAACACAGGTCTGAGACTCTTCTAGTAAAGAGTAGCTCCTTGTACACCTAGAATATTAAAATTTCAATATGCATGGATGAATACAGCTCAAACCCTAGTACTAACATGCAAAATTGTATTTGAGTTACTTAAAGAGTAATGCGAAATACTCAATGTCAGAAATAGCTAGAATATTTTTTTTGAATTCAGAAATGAAATAGGCAAGTGAACAAAAGCATAAAATTATCACAATGGACCTGTCCAAGGATGCCAATTAATAATTTTTCTAATACACATAAAAATGAAAAAATGCTTTCATTAAAAAAATATTTAGATGCCTGTTCTTAGAAGGGATGCTCGACACAAAAATCTTGAAGAGTATTTACAACCTACAGGAAAAAGCAAACAGGTTTTAGAAAATCTAACATTCCTCCAACTGCCACAAGAGCTGTTTAATCTTTCTCTGAAGACAGGATCAAGTCAACTGCTGTCAGGGATGGACTCCATACACCTAAGATATTCACAGTGACGGATTCCAGAATCTGCCTTGAAAACAGTTTAGCACTCAGTGTTTACATAGCTGCAAGATAATTCTTCAGTGAGCGTCTTGGCCCTTGCACAGCAAAATTTAAGCCTTCTGACAATAGGCTTTATTTATTTAACTACTCTTTATGGACTCTTGGAAAAAGCTAATGAATAGCTCTTTCAGCATATTAAGTTTTTAAAAGTTAAAACAGATACTGTATTTCAGCTAGAATCTCTCTACACAATTTACAGGAAGAACCATATTAGTCGATTACCCTTGCTCATATAAGTACCATTTCACAGCCCAAGAAGGGTGCCTTTTTAACATCACAAGCACTGTATATTCAAACAGCCCATGATAACTACTAGTTTCTTATTTATAGAACAGTTTATTATCAAAGCCTTGCTCCTTATTTCTGTATTTAATTATCTAAGTATGTTTTCCTCTTCTCTTACTGAACTTCATCTTGATATTAGCCTCTTCTTGATATTTTTAGTCATCCAAAGTTCCTTCAGTCTTACCAGGTTATCATTAATACCATATATGTAAGTATCCTCTATGCTCCATAACCCCTCTTAAGTTAATAAAATGCTGAACTGAACCCAGAAAAGGTAACAAAATGAGTTTCTGCGTTAGTTGTAGAGAGGACTACAGATAACTATTGTTGGGAAAGCTTTTCAACCACACAGATTTCTGCTTAATGGTTATTTCACTTGTCTGGTTATGTAGATCATGTAATTTATTTCTAAGGAAAGAGTATGCCTACCCACAGATTACTCCTTTTGTGGACGAATAGAGTATGAGAAAGCTAGTTAGCTGTGAGCAGACTAATTTTCACAGTCCTGGGGCATTCCTTCTTCAACACAGCAGGAAAAACTGTGGGTCAGACAAGTTATGCTGACTGCAATCACTTGCTTGGATCCAGCAGCTTTTCTAGATGTCTCTCCCCTACATCATCACATCAGAGATGATGGATGCCACATGAGGCACAGTCTCAGGGAAAAATAGCTAACTTCTTGATTCTTAAGACTGGCCATTTCACTATTTGTTCAACATCTCTAGCAGCACAGTAATAAGCTTCACAAAGTTCTTTTCCCATAATTTTTTGGCACAGAAGAGTGTTCTTCACATACTTCTCCAATCCACTAGGTGTTCTTAAACAAAACCTATGCATCTATTTTAGCCTTTACTTGTAATCCCTCAAATTCTGTCATGGATGTTCCAACATCCACTAAGGTTTTTGTTATTACTACAGCAAAAGACAGTATTTCAGTCTTTGCTGTATCGTTTGCTATTTGCTTCCCATAGTTTGCTCTCAAGTAATGAATCTGTTATTTTACTGCCTCCTTCTCTTACTTCTGTCTCTAGTGATTTATCAAACTTCACCTATTGCTCTTAGCATCCCGTGGCAGTCCATCTTGCATCTCAGCACTTCTGCATTAGCCTTCAGAAATCTGTTCTACTCTCCTTATGCTGATTTTTTTTTTTTCATTACTTTTGACTTTGAGATCACTATGTGGCTTCTCATGTACCCAATACTGGCAACACCTCATCTTTCCTTTACATTGAATTACTTGCGATCATCTTCTATTTGTTTTCTTTCAGTAGAAATGGAGTTTTCATAACCTTTTAACAGCCTGGAAAGTAGATAGCTTTGACATTCAAAGAACTTCTTGCCCACACTTGAAATCTGTTCAAGTCTTAACCTGCAGCTGCACTTATTCATTTCATTCGTAAAAGGAGAGTTCATGGTTTTGAGCTTTTTTATTCCCATTCATTTCTATTTTATTAGCTGTTCCTTACTATACATCTTTCCGAAACTAGTAGAAGTACAAAACACTTTCTAGGATCCTACTGCTATCTATTTTGCCATATTGGTTTCCTTTGAGAGCTCATGGCCAGTATAGAATGCTGCTACTAAGTTCACAAGCTGTTTCTGTTAATTAGCCTAGCTGCATTCGTTCATCTCATCCTGATTTTATCTACTCAAGTCCCCACTGTGACATTGTCCCTATTTTCCCGTCTCCCATTTTTAGCCACTGCCAAAGTCAAACTCTCAGTTCAGTTTGGACTTGTAAATAAGTATATGCCTGACACACACAAAACATATTGCTCTTTTGTCTTTACTTTGTCTTTCTGAAAAGCCATTCCCCCTCTATTAATACTTCCAACTGATTCACATAGTGATCGACGACTCAATTCAGGTGGCATTTAATGCCCAGTTTCTAATACCATTTCAGAGAATTAATAATTAACCACCAACCTCACAAAGGATGGTGAGGAAATTACAGCATACTTCTTTTGTTTATACTGGTAGTTTTAGACTGCATTTGTGTTTTAAAGGCATCTAAATAGGTTAGACCAAGAACCCAGAGAAATATTTAAGTTCAACTCCGTATCAAAAATTTCAGCAGAATTAAGTTGATTAGGCACATTGATCCAAGGAGAAGAAAAGGTATACCAAAAATGCCTTACTATGGGTAAAAAAAGGGAGTGTTAAAAAGTTGCAAGTTTGAACATGAAGGAACATAATAGAAGAAAATGTGTTAAACTTGCAATGAAATATTATTCTTAGGAGGGGGCAGTAGGACAAAGAAAAGTGTAATTCTGTTTTTCTACTTTTATGCTTCTATAGAAATAATGGTAAATGGGATAATCTATTACTATTTACCAATTAAAAAAACCTTGTGTTTTTTAGAGAAACATTATTAGTTTTCAAATGTTCTAAAACTATTAAGTTGCTGACCCAGAACTCTTATTTACCTGATGTCTCTGTCTTCAGCTTTAAAAATGTAGTATTTCACAATTAACTTCAAGGAAACTGAAAACAACTGAAGAGTGACCAACATACAAAAAAACCTAGGTTCATGAAACTTCACTTTTATCGTGAAAGAAAACTGGAGTTTGCTGCACTGAAAAGGGCTGAAAAATTACTGGATTGTCCCTGCAAAAGGACACAGACCCCTAGTTCTATTTCCATGCAGGGGATACAACTACTAAAGAATTAATTTCCTTTATCACATAGATTAGGAATAAATATAAAGTATGAAGCACACTAACAGCCTCAGATGAAGAAATATCTTCTTTACGCTAGCTGTAGTTATTTCATGTATCTTGGAAAAAGTGAGAAATACATTTTTCATTCATTAATATAGTATGTGTTTTAAATGAAGTAAAAAAGGCAAGAAAAGAGAAAAATGTGAGAGACAAAGAAAATGAAACACGAAAGAAAAGTCAGGCAAGTTAGATGAGAAATTTACCAGTGTATAATTCTCACCTTGTCATTAAGCCTGGAGAAGTCAGTGTAACGTCTGAAAACCACCCAACTTTCCTCTGGACTTCTTTTTACCAGTATTTTGTACACCTGTGCAGAAAAACCAGGAATATCAGAAAAATGTGCAGAACTTTAGGCTGCATTAGCTGGAAGGCTGATATTATCCTTTATTTCTAATGAAACAAAACACGTGGATTAAAGAACAGAATTCTTAATGGGAAGTTTGGGTTTCTTAAGCTTAATCATCAGCACAAACAGTATAATTAATTTCAGAATTTAAGGAAGGAGTTTCTATAGTTCCTAAATACCCTTTCTTACAGACAGAAAATAGTTCAATGTTTGTGAAACTGCATCCAGATTTCTTCCCCAGCAAAAAACAAGTCTCAATTATCAAAGAGGTAACTGAAGTATGTTTTAGTGATCTACTTTAACCTTTGACGAATTACGGTTATACTCATCAATCCTTGGGGCTGATCTGTTTTTAAGATGACTGTAATAATCATTTCTTGAGTCTTACATCGTTTTAAAATGTCTTATCTGACTTGGCTCACAAGGGAAAGTGATACAGGATAAAAATAACACCCTGCTTTGGTTTCATTTGTCTTGAACAGTATGTTTGGTCTTTCCAGGCAGAATATGACCGTTTCCCTAGATAATGGCATCAGAACAATTATACTACCACTGTAGAACTGAAGCAAGGGATCCTTTGAATCAAGATTTAGCAAGACAACAGCACAGCAGTGCCATTCTCCGATTTAAAAGCAAATAGATAAATAAATAATTTATATATTTATATATATTTATAATTTAAAATAGATAATAGAACAATAAATAAATAATAGTAATAATTAAAGAAAAAACCAATTACCTTTTAGGAGGACTGACACTCTCTAATGCCTAAGCACAATGAATCTAACAACACACAACTTCAACTAGAAAATATTAAGCCATGTCTAGGAAAGAAGGATTCTTATGTCACAACCTTACTTTTTCCAATATAAAGAAAAAAAAGCTCTGCAATCATACTGGGTTAGCTTTCCCAGTCTAGTTGTTCCCCAGTTAAAAAAATAAAATACAAAGAAGAAAAAGGTATTTTTTGGAATCATAGTGATAAACAATCCCTTATAGGCATTTAACCAAATTCTATTTAAAGAAATTTCTAATGTGTCACATAGTAAAATCTTTCCCAGTATTTCGCAGTACATTGTTATAGCGAGTAAATGTACTTTTCTTGTTGCAGCCCCAGCATGTCACAACCACAGCTAGCTAACTTCTGTACACGCGTGAGACTGTTGTTAGAACTTTTTCATCCTATAATGTATGAAGTTGCCGACAGTCACACAAACTGCAGATAACTATGGTGCAAAATAAAAGCAATTTTTTAGCAAGTATTTCTTTTTATCTACTTTTTAAACACAGAATCCCACTTTTGAGCAGCAGCATCTGTGGAAATAATGTACCGTAGTAGAGGCAATATTTTAGTCATTACAATTCATAAATGAATTTTAAAATTCATGCCGCAAGACATGCCTGCGAAGCCAGCATTAAAACATAATTCTTCTGTCTTACATTTTCTCTATAAATGATCTCCAAATGTTTTAGCTTTCTTGTCGTACCAAAAGCATAAACAGAATTTTATTTTACGAAAATTTCATAAAGCAGAACTGCTATATAAAATCGTGAAGATTCTTTGCTAGTGTAGAGTAACACAGAGAATAATAAACTTTGAAATATGCTTGCTGATTTACTTGCTGATCAGTATTGTATTCTCTCATTCTACTAAAAGTTCTACAAAGACATTGCTTACAAAAGCATATGTGAAAAAATCCACCTAGTCTGACCCTCACTTTGAATTGTTTCCAAGTAAATATTAGACAACTTAAAAAAAAACTATTTACAAATTATGGTCATAAGGAGGACAATCAGCTCATGATTACCAGGGGAGGGATGGAGTCAGCCTGAAACAAATGTTTTTGGTCTTCTTGCCAAAGTTGAAAAAAGTTTTGGGTTTGGTTCTTTTTAAGGTTTGTAATTAATGAACAAGAAAAACTGGATCATTACAAAAGCAACTGTCAGTTCCTTCATACAAGCTTTTGGGAAAAAAACCTACAAATTAATTCAACAAATTCAAGTAACTCCAGTCAATCCTGAATTGCCTTATTCTGCAAATACAAAGTATTCAATGAAAATACACCAATATTTAGCAACAATCTCTGGCTGATTCAGCATCTCATTATCATTTCTACTTGGCTTAAAAAAAAAAGTGCTAATTGAAGATTCCAGGACTGCCAACTCATTTGAGACCAGCTGCTTACAAACAGAGACGTTTTTCAGCCTAGATTTGTTCTCCCATAAGCTTCAGCAGCATGTACTCCAACATGCACTAACATTTAACTCTTGAAGTTAGTACATCACTCAGCTTAAGTAATTCAGATTCATATTTTTGGGAACTATGAGATGCTAACAAGCAGTAAAGAGCTTCAGCAATTGAGTCTCCTCTCTTTTACAGATGATTTCAATTTAAATTTCCGCTGTCAGTTTTGATTTCCACTGTCTTCCATCTCATTGACTTTGCATTGCAGAAGCAACCAAAAATTCCAGGACTAATTACTTGCTGGTTTTAATGCACAATAGCAAGCTTATTTTCAACATGCAACTGAAAACAAACAGTGCTTTCAGAAACACACACAGCAGCAGAAGTGAATTCAGAAATAGAAAGTGCAACCAAGCATTTTAATGATGAAGAACATTTAATTTGTACTGTAACCTAGCCCTCTACATAAAATGACAACCATGACTCCTTATTTTAACTACAGTTGAAGAACATCTTACACGCACACTGGAATATGCCTTGGCATATTTTCAGACTAACCTCTGTCAATATAACAATACTAGTAATTGTTTTAGTTTTGAAGGCATTATTTAAAAGGAATCTTGTAATCTACATGTAAAAAAATTTTGGTTCTTCTTTTAAGCTACCATCCGTGAAGATGTTAGAAACTGAAAAACTTAAGTCAAGGTATCATTCTCAAATGATTAAAAAGCAGCATTGTTTAAGTCTTTGCAAAAAGAACTTGGTGATTTTGCTGGTATTTGAACTGTCAAAGGCATCAGCTTCTACACTTTTCAGGAAAAATAGGAGAAAAAAAAAATTTGCCTGCTATTTCCTCCTCCCCATCTCTTTGTGATTAATGTTGCTTTCCTGAAGTGACATAAGAAATAATTAGTAGCAAACAACTCCCATCAGTCCCACAAGCACTGCTGAATTATCTGAAAGAAATGTTTCAACCACATCCACAAAAACAAATGCACAAATGCCTCAATGTATTTACATCATGTAAAAATTGAATTACCAGCTACAGCACGTTTTGAGAAAAATCAATGCAAATCAGTTAAGCTGATGGAGACAGTGGAAATTTAAGTTCTGTCATGAGATACCACATGACATCTCACTGGTGTTTTCAGAACCCTTTATTAGAAACTAAACCTACCAACGCAAGAAGCTGTAAACTATGTATTTGCAGTTTAATGCAGATGTATGTTACTAATAATTGTAAAAGGCAAATATCGTGGTGTCCTATCATTCATTTCAAATAAGAGACTACATTATATTTAAGACTTTCAACTATCCAGAACTTCTAGAAGTTCAATTTCACAAGGAACTTTAACTTTGCAAGGAATTCCTGGCTTTTCCAGCAGAAATTGATACCTGAAGTAGAATTCTATTCCATGTACATGATTACAGGAAAGACTGCTTCTGAGTCTCAATTTTCCCACCTGTATAACTGGAATGATATTTTCCTTTCAGACGGCAGTACTTTGAAGCTAAATTGTTACTGGTTAAGTACTCCGACATCCCTGAACTGCAGGATTAAATACTGAAAGAGAATACAAAGTACATGCAATCGTTATCTTGTCATTACAGGGTGAGCTATACTACCCCCAAAACTTACAGTGAATTTTGCCCTTTCCTCCATCACCTCATAACCCAGTATAGTAGGAGTGGACGGTCGATCTTCCCAGCTCCTGGAGTCTGTATTCTGCTCTATTTCTTCCACGGGCTGAGTACAGTATTCTATTGATGTATCCAGACCTGTAAATTTAGTCCTAACAAGTGGACTACTACACACAGATGACGTAGAACCAATCTGGTCAGGCACACTCATCTTCTTAAAACTACCAATTGTAGAGTCCTCCAGCTGTCCTTTTGAAGAGCTGGAACTCGTCGAGATGCTCCCAAAAGAAGAACTTCTTTGGTTTCTGTTTGTAAAACTGGATGATGAACTTCCAATAGGAATAGGAACAGGAACATATGGTGTTGCCATCCTTCATGAAAAAGAAACACCTCAGTTTTTGGTCCAGGAGTTTAAGGTTCATTCACTGTACAAGCCATGATTTCTCTTCTTTTCAAGAACAGTACCTGCACTGAAGTACAGAAAATGTAATTTTTAAGTTAAAGCAACACTAAGATACTGCTTTTAGAGAATCTATATTAGCATTGAGATGGTGTATAACAGTAGTGATGGTTAAATATTGTCACAAGGAATTTGTCTTCACATAAAATGCTGCTTTGCAATTATATCTCTACAATTTGTCAGAAAGCTTTACAGGAGTTCTCTGTCTTTCACAGCTATTAAAATTGAAACGACAGAAAGTTTAAGTAAGATTACAAGAGAGAAAAATCTTCTTGTCCTTTGTGATTTAAGTGCTGTTTTGTTTTATTGAAAAAGTCAGCAATCTTTAGGCATATCTAAGAAGCTGTTGTAGTTTTAGTGACTGTTTAGTTTAAACACTGCAAAAGCTTTTCTCAGAAATGCTTCTGTAAGATATCCAGAGCAGACTATATGAGCCAAACATGCATGTGACAACATGGATGACATGAATCAAAAGACAACACGGTAAACAACTTGGGTGAAAAACATATTTGCATATATTACATATTCACTGAAGTATAATGCATCTGTTTTCAAAGGGAAATATTTTTTCAAAACAACTCTGTTGCATATAATGCTGCAGACATTTGTAACAACGTTAACTGGGCACATTTTCTGTAGTTTGAATTGGAACAATTAAGTTTTACAAGTGTGCACATCAAAAGCAGTGTTGTAATAGCGGCTATTTTATGATTCCAGCAGATTAAAATGGAAAAAAAACCCCAAGTTCAGGGAAAGAAACAAAAGATTTGATCTTTTTTCTTCAATAAAACCATTTCAAGCCAAAATTAATCTTGTGCACATTTCTAAAGAAAACAAAGGAAAATTAAGACAGCAGTATCCAACTGCCAAAAAAGCACCACCTCCTCGTTTTAACAAAGTACCCAAAGAGCTCTTAGAAGATGCAAATTAGATGCTACCTCTTTGGATTAATAGAATTTGAGTCACCAGCCATTTCACCCAGGAGTATACCAATCAACCACATGGCTGCAGGCAGCTGTGAAATGGGAAACTGTCAACCTGATTCACACCTATATATAATCAATCATCTACTGCAGCAAAACCCAAATGAGTTTCCTGATTACCAGGGTGAAGTGATGCTTTCATTCTCCTGCCCTAAATAAATCTTAGAGAACATGAATAAGGAAATAAATACGAAATGAACCAGCATCAACAAGGAAGACTGAAGACTTGAGAGAATTCCTTGACTGAAGGAAAAAACCCAAACTTCCTCATCCTTTCAGCTACATAGGGAAATCTTCGCACATTCTGTATGTCAGAAAGCTCAGGGAACTGGACCAACAAGAACAATTTCAAACCAGCAGTGACTCCTTGGGAGCACCTCTGCCTTGCTGTGGGGTGAGGCTGGGCACTGGGCAGCACCAGAGGGAGCAGAACTGTCAGCATTGTAAACCCCTGCTAATTGACTTTGCTGGTCAGGTGCAGCACTTGGACTATCCAGCAGCTTCTATTGCAGCATAGTCCTCTGCTTGGTTGTGTGACTTAACCCCACGTGTCAGACAGCTGACCTGCTTCAGCCTCACATAGCTTGAAAGAAGCAAGTCACACCTGTCTTGGAGGCAAGACACTCTCCTGGAGCTAGACCAGGATTTGAATCCCTTTTTCCAACTCTATCTCACTAAGTGAATCTGTTTTCTGCCTCAAACAATAATTTTTAAATAGAGGTAGAAATATCAAGACAAGAAGTATTCGCTGGTAGATTTTCTCTGGCAATATTCTCATCTGCATTTAATGCTGAACAAAGTAACTCCTTTTTCGCTTGCAACTTTAGTGACTTCCATGTTACCAGCATAAGAAATTGAGAGCATCCCCTTAAAAAATGCCCCACCATGCTATGCTACTGGCAGGTGTGGGATTAAATCCCTATAAACAGAACAAGCCTATTGAGTCCAGGTTTGCCACAAATCAAAGGATCTGTAAATAATAATAATAATAATAATAATAAAGTGGTTGTTATCTTCTGCTGCATGACTTTATGGATCTGAAGCAGGAAAGGAAAATTAGCCCACATCTCGGAATCCAGTGAAGTTCACAGAATTTTGAGAAGAAAAAAGCCTGTGATTTTCAGCACTTTTTGAAAGAAAGAAAAAAAACCTCAAAACCAAAAAAACCCCACCACACCAACCACAAACCATGACAACATTTTCATCAGTTCTAATACTTATGAACAATGTCTTTTCTAGAACTTCTTTCTTTAAAGTGAAAAGCCAGTTAAGAACTTCCTATATTGAACTTGTCCTACTACTCTTAGATGCACATGCATTACTGAAAGTCGGCACCTATACTGGCAAACAATACAGCTCAACACAAACAGACCAAGTGAAGCACTTGGTGTTAAGAATCCAACATCCACACTATACATGCTTCAGCAGCTTTTATGTCAGACTAGCTGTAATTTGGTACCACTTGACTGAATGCTTATTAGCAGCTGGACTGCATTAGATCTGCTCCCAGGGTACATCTTCTGTTTTAGTTCCTTTTGTACTCTGCAAGACCATCCCAAATTGTGAGCCAATGGATATCAAATGGTGATGATCACACTATCTGCTTCTAAAGGACATTCTTGACTCAATCTGACACAGTAAACATACCTAGAGATAAATAAAAGGGACTCATACTAGCCATGTCACACCCAGATTCGTGTAACTTAAGAGTAACAAAGTGTCAGATCAAGTAAGCAAAAGGCATGCTGTCTCATTTAATTTCTGTCAAGAAAACAGAAAAAGAAACATACAAACGTATTACATTAGAACTTAACAGACTTACAAGTACATACACACGTATGTAAATTCATCTTAAACCATAAAGGTATGACAATTTTCAAATTTTACAATATTTACACACTATGAATCTCAACAGGGTTTAAAATTGCATTAGTTTGCACTTTATGAAAGCTAAGCATTAAAAAAAGAATACAATGCTCAAATGAGCATCACAGCCTTAGGACTCAAGCATTTTTATGTAATATAGAAGTTTACTGCCAGTTCATGCAATAAAAGTAACGAAAAATTATTTGATAAAACACTTTTAGACAAACCACATCACTGCTTGCAGGAGTTAGGTGCAGGAAGGAAGATTTCAGTGCGCAGCCTGCTACTAACCAAGCTTTACCACGGACTGGTCTCACATGTCACTGTGTTAAACCAGCAGAAGCACTGCACCACATCAACTCTCAGAACAAACAGATCGCTCACAACATCCAAGACGTAATCCAGTCCCTGCACTCTTTCTTGTCTAGACATTTACTTACTTTACTTCTTGTAAGAAATTTCTTTCCTCTTCAGAAGCCGTATTTGGTTTAGTTTGATTCCCAGCTGTAAGCTATGATGAAATAAAAAAGAAAAGAACATTTGCTGGAACTACTGAACTGCTAAATCTGAAACGGGATAGGACAGAGCCCCAGGAACTCTACCGTCACATGCTACGAAACACCAACTTATCCTGCTGGGTGTTTACAGCAGCCACCTCCCTTTCTGCGGGTGAAGCAAGCAGGCTATAATAAAACCACTTAAAAGGAGTTTGCCTCCAGCTTGCAGCTATCGCAATTCCAAAACCTTTTAAGCTAATAGTTTGTATGTTCAGTGAGAAACACGTAAGCCATGCAACTGGAGGATAATACATTAGAAACAAAACAATCCTTATTTAACAGTTCTAATTGGATTTAGACGACTTTTAGCTGTGCAATACTGTTTGCAATGTGGTTACATACAGTACATCTCTGTTTGGACCACGCTGTCAGGCTGACCTCTGTTGTTTAGGATTTAAGTGCTACCGGGGAATGCGTGCTGAAGAACTGGTGGGCTATTTAAAGAGACAACTCGCTTTGTTAGAATTTATAAAATCTTCAGAGAAACCCCAAACTGTTTTGTACCGACTTCAAGTTACTTAACGGCATATTTCACCTGTCCATGACGTCAAAATTAGGGCATATTTATCACACCTCGCATACACACAGGCAAGGCAATTCCTGCCTTAAGGAAACCTGTTACCAGATCGGAAAAACAACCCTGAAGGCAGCCGCTCCCCCCCAAAGTCCATAGCTGAGATGTGCTTATGTCGCCTACCTTGCCTGTGGCTTAACGGTGCTGAAAGTGAGACGAAAACCACACAAAAACTGTAGTTACGTTTCAGCCTGCCACCACCGACCGCCGCGGCCCTGAAGCCGAGGGAACCCGCTGCAGCCCCGGGCCGGGCCGGGCCGGG
>VZSF01007321.1:1045644-1146204 GCA_013398295.1 Chionis minor
CGCCCCGCCGCCGCCGCGCCTCCCTCGTTCCCCTCCCCGCCTGCCGGAGGGGAGGGAGGGAGAGCGGGCAGTCGCCCCCGCTCACCTGCTGGCCGCCGCGCTCGCCTGCCTCTGCCGCGCCACCGCTGGGGCCCACCCTCCCGCTCGGCCCGCCCCCCTGCCCGCCCCTCGCCCTGCCTCGGCCTCGCGGTGCCCGCTGGGGCCTGTAGTTCCGCGGGTCGAGGGGGGCGCGGAGGGGAGCGGGGTGGCCCCTGGAGGGCGGTCGGGCCGGCGCGGCAGCCGTCACCGCGCAGGCTGCACCCTCGGGCGGCCCCAGGGCCTTCAGCCTCCGGGCAGCCCCCCAGGGGGAGCGGGGAGGAGGCCCCGAGCCCCCCCGGCAGGGTCAGCCTGCCCCGGGAAGGGGAGGGAGGAGCGGGCAGGGACGGGCCCCGAGGGGAGGACGGCGGGTGTTCGCCCTGGGCGCGGAAGCCCCGGGAATTCCGTCAGGAAGGGGGTGTTAACGTGATGTCACCTCACGCCACCCGAAGGTCTTGCCGTGCCGCCAGGTGTTCTCATAGGGCAGTAAAACAAGCGGAGCGCCCTGTGGAGTTCCGTGGATAAAAGGGATCAAGTGAATTTGCCGAAGGAGGGGCGGGAAGGGGTAAGGGAATCACGGCTGTTAAATAGTGGTGGAAATAAGCCAGTATCTCACTGTCTTACAGTGACCGATAAATGTACACAGAAATGCAATATTCTGGGGAAAATGAAAACAGCACAGTTTGTGTCAAAAGGTATGTTTTCTTTATATATTTCATATTCTTTATACATCACGTAAAAATGGGACACCTGGGATTTCTGAGAAAGTCTGTTGAGTTTTCATCTGGAGTTTACCACACACCTGATTTTCTAGGATTGCCTTCCCCCTCTTTTTGGATCTTTTATCCGGAAGGTACGCTGAGATTTTCGGGTGTCAGCAGCCCTCTGGAACAGCAGCCGTGGCTGGTGCCCAACATCTGCCTCATCTTCATGGGTCTGGGAGCCATTAGATACCTCCAGAGAATATTGCACCTCTTGTTCAAACGCTGCACAACTGATCTGCTTGTTTATAATAAACCTGATACTTTCGGCAGGGCATGGGCACACAAATAATATAGCAAAACTGTGCTGGTAAGGTGATCTGAACTGTGATTGCAAACAGTAGTATAGTCCTGTTGCATTGCCCTTGTCATTATATACTGGTCTGGGGGCTACTGTTACCACCAGAGTGTAATTCTTCTGCTGGAATTATATTGTTAGGGTTTTAGGGAATTTTGTTCTTTGGGTTTTTTTTCCCCGTGCCATGTTGTTTAAGCAGTACACTGGACTGTTTGGAATTAATTTTGAACTTAAGTGATTTTTATGGATGTTGGGCTTTCAAGCAATTTCCTCAGATTTGGCAGGGTAGCTAGCATTCATCATGAGTAGAATTAATAGATTTGAAAAGCATTTATGAATGGCTAGCGCAGAAGCCATGCCACGGGGAACTTTTTCGGATCCAATTATCTCTTTAAATTACCAATTCTGCTTTAAATATGTAGTACTCAGAAGAGATAATACACTGAATTTTTGAAATGCGTTATATTACAGAATCACAGAATGTTAAGGGTTGGAAGGGATCTAGAGATCATCTGGTCCAACCCTCCTTCCAGAGCAGGTCCATCTAGAGCAGGTTGCACAGGATGATGTCCAGGTGGGTTTGGAATGTCTCCAGACTCGGAGACTCCGCCACCTCTCTGGGCAGCCTGTTCCAGTGAATTAATGCATATATGAAATCAGAGGAAATATAATAAATTGCATTTTGAAAATTACACTGCTGAACCTGATATACTGAGCACGTAACTGTTACAAACTTTAAACTTTGTCTCTCTTAAAGATGAAAATGTCCTCTAGCATATGGCAGCAGAGGAGAAAAAATTGCTAGAAACAAGAGAATCCTAACTTTAGTTGTTCAGAACACTTTTCTATAGTAGTTGAATGTGTCTGAGCATTACAGTAATTTAGCTGTGTATTCTACTTTTAAATTTTTTTTTACTGTAAATAGTTATGTTTAAAGTTTTCTACCTATACCAAGCTACTTTTTAAAAACAAATGAGATTTTTTTCACCTCTAGAAACATTTGATATTTATAAATGCATGTTTTTCAGTTAGTCAGCTAACAGCTTGGGAGTCAGCTAACAGCTCGTGACATTTATTGTATAGATTAACATAAAATTTTTAACAGCCCCCCCCAATGATCGTGAGGTCAGTTTTCACTATGACACTGTCAATCAAGCAAGTGTCCCAAATCATTTGAAGAGAACAGGACATTTTTTTGTCACGGTGAACAGGTATAGGAACAAGGCGTGAGGCTGCATTTCTTTGGTCATTTGGAAATTCCAAGGAAGTCAGTGGGATTTTTGGCTGCTGAGGAATGTGGGCCCAGTGCCTTCATGTCACAAGGCGCTGTTACTACTCACAAAGTCATCAGGAAATGACTGTTGCTTCACTGGGGTGAGAGAAACTATGCAGGATTAAGGTGAATTAAAATTGGGCCTTTGCCTTTCCTGGTTTTCTCTTCATAGTAGTTCTTCTCTGTGTACTCCGGCTGTAGCAATCCGGAGACTGCCTTGCTTGTCTGTTTGTGTAAGCAGAAAATCTGTGGCTTTCATTGCAGGCTAGATGAGCCACCCTGTGGCAATACCGTGCATTTCACCTTTATTGAGTAGAAAGGACAACAAAATTCGTTACTAAATGTGTAAGCGACTGGAAAGTATTCGCTGGTTTGTTTTCTGCACACATTGGTACGAGATGCCACCCACATTCAGCCTCCATCCACTAGTTATTTGGTTTTCCGGAGGATTGGTACATATATTATAGGCCTGATCAAAATCTCTCAGACCATCATAATTCTTTGTGCCAAGACATGATTTTTGCTAATGCTGGCTGCTTAACTAACTTAATTTAACCTTGTTTAGGGGCTAAGGCTTGCAGTATCAGGAAAGCCTATTAACATAAAATACCTTTATGCAACCTCTGTGAACTTCCCAGCACTTTCTCTGCTGGGAAGAATGCAGGAACTGCTAATTGTTTAACACGAGTGGTCCAGCAGTTTTGTCTTCTGTTGTAAAAAACCTCCACCAAAACCCAAACAAATAATCCTATGGGTGAGAACTCTGGGCTAATCAGTTATTGAATTAAATGTAGCTTCTGCTGTGCTAGGTGAGGCATAATGCGATATGTTTTCAAAGTCCTACCTGCCCTCATGATCATGTGAAATACTGAGGGTAGACTTTCAATCAGGTTATGGGATTTAGGCACTCAAATCTCATTAAATTTAAATTGGATGTAGGCACTCAAATTCCACTCTATTTTAGAGGAATTAAGGCATTCAGTCCCATTATTTTTCAATGGGATTCGAGCCTTTCTCAGGATACTGTGAAATCTATGACTTGGAGAATATTTGTTTTATGACAAAAAAGCCAGTTTTGTTTTTCAACTCTAGAGTCTTCAGCATTAGAAGTGATGGAGTTTCTCCTAAAGGCAATTATTTCTGTAATTCTAGAATCCTAGAATTCTATAATGTTTTGGGTTGGAAAGCACCTTACAAGATCATCTAGTCCAACCCCCCTGCCATGGACAGGGACATCTTTCACTAGATCAAATTGCTCAAAGACCTGTCCAACCTGACCTTGAACATTTCCACGGATGGGGCAATGTCCTGGTTTGAGGTAGAACAGAACCAATTTTGTTTTCAGTGATTTTATTTCTCAGTTAAGTCTCTTCTAACTATCTAATTCTCTGAAATTAATGGCATGTTTTTCAGACAGTGTCTGCTTCTGGCAGATAACATCTGATATTTAGGGTTAATAACAAGGAATGGTAATGCAGAGAGGCTCTTGCTCATACTTACTGCTATTACAACAAAGTTCAGCTAATTTTGTTGTGTGCCCTGTTGGAGGGCTGAAAATGGAAAAGTGTAGAGGGGTCCCACCTGTGGGGAGGAGCAGACAGGACAGGTGACCCAAAACTGACCAACAGGCTATTGCATTCCATCTGCATCATGCTCAGTAAAAAAGCTGAGGGATCAAAGGGGTCAGCCTCTTTCTTCAATGGCTGGCTGTTTGTCTGCCTTTGATCCCAAACCATGCGTTCCTGAATCCAGATCCAAAATCCAGTTCCTGTCCTTTGCTGAGTTCAGTCTGGGACTTTCCCAGTGCCTGCTGGTAATCGTCATCCTGGGAGCTTGATACTGGTTTTGTATATATTATATATATTTCATTATTTTCTTATTAATATTATTATCTTTTCATTATTACTCTTTCATTAAAGTAGTTTAGTTTCTTTTCAACCCACAGGTCTCTCTTACTCTCTCTCCCTTCTCTTCTGGGAAGGGAGAGAGGTTAAAAAGAGCATCAAAGACAGCTTCTCTGGGCAACTTGTTCNATAACATCTGATATTTAGGGTTAATAACAAGGAATGGTAATGCAGAGAGGCTCTTGCTCATACTTACTGCTATTACAACAAAGTTCAGCTAATTTTGTTGTGTGCCCTGTTGGAGGGCTGAAAATGGAAAAGTGTAGAGGGGTCCCACCTGTGGGGAGGAGCAGACAGGACAGGTGACCCAAAACTGACCAACAGGCTATTGCATTCCATCTGCATCATGCTCAGTATAAAAGCTGAGGGATCAAAGGTGTCAGCCTCTTTCTTCAATGGCTGGCTGTTTGTCTGCCTTTGATCCCAAACCATGCGTTCCTGAATCCAGATCCAAAATCCAGTTCCTGTCCTTTGCTGAGTTCAGTCTGGGACTTTCCCAGTGCCTGCTGGTAATCGTCATCCTGGGAGCTTGATACTGGTTTTGTATATATTATATATATTTCATTATTTTCTTATTAATATTATTATCTTTTCATTATTACTCTTTCATTAAAGTAGTTTAGTTTCTTTTCAACCCACAGGTCTCTCTTACTCTCTCTCCCTTCTCTTCTGGGAAGGGAGAGAGGTTAAAAAGAGCATCAAAGACAGCTTCTCTGGGCAACTTGTTCTGGTGTCTCACCACCCTCATCATACAACATTTCTTCCTTATGTCCAATCTAAACCTACTGTCTCTCAGTTTAAAACCATTGCCCCTGTACCTATCACAATGGGTCCTGTTAAAAAGTCTCTCTCCATCTTTCTTATAAGCCCCCTTTAAGTATTGAAAGGCCACAATATTGTCTTCCCAGAGCCTTCTCTTCTCTGGGCTGAACAACCCCAACTTTCTCATCTTTTTTCTTCATAGGAGCGGTGTTCCAGCCCTCTGATCATTTTTGTGGACCTCTTCGGGACCCGCTTTAACAGGTCCATGTCTTTCTCGTGCTGGGGGCCACAGAGCTGGACGCATTGCTCCAGGTGGGGTCTCCTTCCAAGTTCAAAAACTGCACAGCTTTAAAGTAGTACAGCTGGATCTTTTGAAAGGAGGTGTAAACATTGAAACTGGGCATCCAGATCCTGAGTTGTGATCCTGAAATACTTTAAGCAGTTGCCTTGTCATTCTAATGTGTCTCCATTTCACAGATACTGTATCAGTGTATGTGTTTATATGTTGTATTCTAATACTTCCTGTGTCTGTGAGATGCTGCTTCCGCGCATGTTCAGAAGGGTGGTGCCTTTTAAAGAGTTGAAACAGTTGACCTTTTATACATCCCTTTGAGAGCTCCTCTCTCTGTTGTACTACACAGTTTCAGATATCCAGGGGTCAAAAAGGACTAAGGGAATGGTAAGAGATGGGATTTCAACTCTGTTGCTGGCTGACTCTTTGCAGGTTTGGTCTGACTTGGTGTGATTCACTGCTCTGTGGCTGACTACGCTCACGCTTACCTTGAGATCATCATGAGGTATCTCGCTTGTGCAGTATAGGCTCCTGGAGTCCTGCACTCCTTGTTCAAAGTATTGCACTGAGGACTAGGCTCTTCCGAAGTCCAGTTCTTTGTTAGATCTTTTATGGTTTCTAGCTCAGGTTTTGAATTTCAGACTTGACCCTTGTTCAGAACATTCAGATATGGGATATTGATTGCCCCTGTCTCCTAACTGATTACTCTTGGCCTGTTGACATCTATATATTATCTTCTAATGCTTCCTATAAACTTTACTTGTGATATAGTTTTACACTTAAATTGGTTTCACGATGGTATCCTGATAACAGACTTTTTATGGAATAAAAATAGACTTAATAGACTTTCTGTGGAATACCAGTTTCACAGGTATAGTTCAGCTGCTGTGTATTATTCTGGCAATTCACTGAGCTACAAATGGGACTTACCAGCTTTCTATTCAGTTTTGCCTGTTGTGCTTCTGTCTTAGAGAGGAGTCCTCTAGTAAGAGAGCAGAAGTGGCAGCCTCTGAGGAATTAAGAAATCCCTGCCTGCCAGAGGCTAGGTCTACTTTGAGTTACAGGGAATTTTTCTCTCTCAAAGAGAGAGAGAATTGCTTCTGGGCAGAGAAGCTCAGAGGTGTTCTGGCCAGAATTTTCAGATGAATGAACTGTAAGTGTGGATTTTAAAATGATATATGAGTTACAGTGTTTCCTTCTGTCCTGTGGCAGGAATTGAGATCCCTAGCAAATTGTCTCCTTCCTTCTCCCTTTCTTTTTATTCTCACCATCAGCATTTTCAGTCTCTCTCCTAGCTTTGGTTTTAAAACACACAAGTGATTATTATCACCAACTGCTAATAATGATGTGTCATTAAGGATATACAAAAGTATTCTGATAATTGATTGTATTGATGCTTGGGCAAAATTGTCTGAGAAATTGACAACTAAAGACTTGTTGGCATCTTGCCATCCTCTGGAAAAAGAACGAAATACATAATTTTGACACTAGGTAGACTTTCTGATATTCCACTGGGGTCCTGCTTTCCCTGCCTTCTTTGCCTTAGTCTTTCACCTCTGTGCCTGGCAAGATCATGGAGCAGATCCTCCTGGAATCTCTGCTAAGGCACATGGAGAATAAGGAGGTGATTGGAGACAGCCAACATGGCTTCACCAAGGGCAAATCCTGCCTGACAAACCTGATGGCCTTCTATGATACTGCCACGAACTTGGTGGACAAAGGCAGAGCAACGGACGTCATCTACCTGGACTTAAGCAAAGCATTTGACAGTGTCCCGCATGACATCCTGGTCTCCAAATTGGAGAGTCACGGGTTCGATGAATGGACCACTCGGTGGATAAGGAACTGGCTGGATGGCTGCACTCAAAGGGTTGTGGTTAATGGGTCAATGTCCACGTGGCGGCCAGTGACGAGTGGTGTCCCGCAAGGGTCAGTACTGGGACCAGTGCTATTTAACATCTTTGTTGGAGACATGGACAGTGGGATCGAGTGCACCCTCAGCAAGTTTGCCGATGACACCAAGCTCGGTGACGCGGTTGACACACTGGAGGGAAGGGATGCCATCCAGAGGGACCTGGACAGGCTTGAGAGGTGGGCTAATGCAAATGGCATGAAGTTCAACCAAGCCAAGTGCAGAGTCCTACACCTGGGACGTGGCAATCCCAGGCATAAATACAGGCTGGGCAGAGAATGGCTGGAGAGCAGCCCTGAGGAGAAGGACTTGGGAGTGCTCATGGATGAGAAGCTCAACATGAGCCGGCAGTGCGCGCTGGCAGCCCAGAAAGCCAACCGTATCCTGGGTTGCATCAAAAGAAGCGTGGCCAGCAGGGCACGGGAGGTGATTCTCCCCCTCTACTCTGCGCTTGTGAGACCCCACCTGGAGTACTGTGTCCAGCTCTGGAGTCCTCAACATAGAAAGGACATCGAACTGTTGGAACAGGTCCAGCGAAGGGCCACTAAGATGATTAGAGGGATGGAGCACCTCTCCTATGAGGACAGGCTGAGAGAGCTGGGGCTGTTCAGCCTGGAGAAGAGAAGGCTCCGGGGAGACCTGAGAGCAGCCTTTCAGTATCTGAAGGGAGCCTACAGGAGAGCTGGAGAGGGACTCTTTGTCAGGAAGTCTAGTGATAGGACAAAGGGTAATGGTTTTAAATTGGAAGAGAGGAGATTTAGATTAGATATTAGGAAGAAGTTCTTTACCGTGAGGGTGGTGAGGCACTGGAACAGGTTACCCAGGGAAGTTGTGGAGGCCCCATCCCTGGAAGTGTTTAAGGCCAGGCTGGATGGGGCTTTGAGCAACCTGCTCTAGTGAGAGGTGTCCCTGCCCATGGCAGGGGGGTTGGAACTTGATGATCTTTAAGGTCCCTTCCAACTCTAACCATTCTATGATTCTATGATTTACTGGTAAAATCAACTTTTAGGGACTCTCAGTCTCCTGTGATCAGTGGGAAAGTTTGGACCAAGGCAGATTTACCTCGGTGAAAGAATCTGTTGGGGAATGTTTAAACAAACTGGACATATGGATGTCCAGCGACCTGGTGGGATATGCCCATGAATGTTGAGGGAGTGGGCAAATGTCACTGCAAGGCCACTCTCAATCGTCTTCGAAAGGTCATGGAGGTTGGAGGAGGTTCCTGAGGACTGTCAGAAAGAAAATGTCACTTCCTATTACAAGAAAGACAAGAAGGTGGATCTGGGGAGCTGTAGGCTTAATGTTAATCCCTGAGAAGGTGATGGAGCAAATAATTCAGGAAACCATTTCTGAACACAAAGGACAAAATTTGATCAAGAGTAGTAGTTAGGGAGGGAATATCATGTATGACCGACCTGCCAGCTTCCTGTGATGAGATGACTAACTTGGTGGGTGAGGAAAGAGCAGTGGAGGTTGTTTATCTTGACTTAGTTAAGGCTTTTGACACTGCCTCACATAACATACAGATAAAATGATGAAGTAGCATCTTCATTAATGACCTCAATGACGGCAGAGAGTACACCTTCATCAGGTTTGTGGGCAATACAAAACTGTGAGGAGTGGTTGATATACCAGGTAGTTGTGCCCATTCAGAGGGACCTCGACAGGCTGGAGAAATGGGCTGTTAGGAGTCTCAAAATTCAACAAAGGGAACTGCAAGTCCTGCCCCTGGGGAGGCATAACCCCATGGGATAACCAGTACAGGCTGGGAACCAACCAGCTGGAAAGCAGCTTTGCAGAAGAGGGGGTTCCTGGTGGACACCAAGCTGAACATGAACCAGCAATGTGCCCTGCGGCAAAGAAGGTTAATGGTATCCTGTTCTGTATTAGGAGGAGTATTGTCAGTGGTCTGAAGGAGNGTCTGTATTAGGAGGAGTATTGCCAGTGGGCTGAAGGAGGTGATCCTTCTCCTCTGCTTAGCGCTGGAGAATAACATCAGGAGTGCCATGTTCAGTTCTGCGCTCCCCAGTACAAAAGAGATATGGACATAATGGAGCAAGGACAGCAAAGGGCCATGATGATGAAGATTGTGGGCTTGGAGCATCTGACAATGAGGAGAAGCTGAGAGAGCTGGGATTATTCAGCCTGGAGGAGAGAAGTTTTAGGGGTGTCTTATCCATGTGGAGAAGAACCTGACGGGAGGGTGCAAAGAAGTTGGAGCCATGCTTTTCTCAGTGGTGCCCAGTGAGACGAAAGTCAGAGGGCACAAATGGAAACACAGAAAAATCCATCTGAACATAAGAAAGCACGTTTTACTGCAAGGGTGATCAAACACTGAAATAGGTTTCCCAGAGAGGTAGTTGCTTGATGATATTTAAGACCTGACTGGCTGCAGCAACCTGCTCTAGCTGACCCTGCTTTAAGCAGGAGCTGGACTAGACAATCTTGAGAAGTCCCTTCAACCTCAACCCTTCTGTGATTGTGGGCTTAGGGGCCCACCAGTGTACTGTTGCTGCAGAAGAAAAACTTTCCAGAAACGGTTTCTATTTTTGTTTCCTTAAAAGCACCTGAAAGTATGTACTCTTCAAAGAATATGAGAGCATAATTTGTTTTCCTCATTTGCTGTTGTGTCATGAAATAGAATTCAACTTGTTGCAAGTTTACAGGTAATCTTGGAAAGTACTTTCTGATACTTTTTTTTCTGAATAAGTTGGGGTTTTTTTCTTCTTTTCTTCTTTTTTCCTCCTTGTAATCAAAAGAACATTGTAAGGAAAACCCAGGGAGCAGAGAATAAAGAATTATTGTTAATTGACTAGTAGACGACAGGATTTCTTTTCGATCTAAATAAAATTATTATGGCAGAGATTTCAGNGTGATCAGTGGGAAAGTTTGGACCAAGGCAGATTTACCTCGGTGAAAGAATCTGTTGGGGAATGTTTAAACAAACTGGACATATGGATGTCCAGCGACCTGGTGGGATATGCCCATGAATGTTGAGGGAGTGGGCAAATGTCACTGCAAGGCCACTCTCAATCGTCTTCGAAAGGTCATGGAGGTTGGAGGAGGTTCCTGAGGACTGTCAGAAAGAAAATGTCACTTCCTATTACAAGAAAGACAAGAAGGTGGATCTGGGGAGCTGTAGGCTTAATGTTAATCCCTGAGAAGGTGATGGAGCAAATAATTCAGGAAACCATTTCTGAACACAAAGGACAAAATTTGATCAAGAGTAGTAGTTAGGGAGGGAATATCATGTATGACCGACCTGCCAACTTCCTGTGATGAGATGACTAACTTGGTGGGTGAGGAAAGAGAAGTGGAGGTTGTTTATCTTGACTTAGTTAAGGCTTTTGACACTGCCTCACATAACATACAGATAAAATGATGAAGTAGCATCTTCATTAATGACCTCAATGACGGCAGAGAGTACACCTTCATCAGGTTTGTGGGCAATACAAAACTGTGAGGAGTGGTTGATATACCAGGTAGTTGTGCCCATTCAGAGGGACCTCGACAGGCTGGAGAAATGGGCTGTTAGGAGTCTCAAAATTCAACAAAGGGAACTGCAAGTCCTGCCCCTGGGGAGGCATAACCCCATGGGATAACCAGTACAGGCTGGGAACCAACCAGCTGGAAAGCAGCTTTGCAGAAGAGGGGGTTCCTGGTGGACACCAAGCTGAACATGAACCAGCAATGTGCCCTGCGGCAAAGAAGGTTAATGGTATCCTGGTCTGTATTAGGAGGAGTATTGCCAGTGGGCTGAAGGAGGTGATCCTTCTCCTCTGCTTAGCGCTGGAGAATAACATCAGGAGTGCCATGTTCAGTTCTGCGCTCCCCAGTACAAAAGAGATATGGACATAATGGAGCAAGGACAGCAAAGGGCCATGATGATGAAGATTGTGGGCTTGGAGCATCTGACAATGAGGAGAAGCTGAGAGAGCTGGGATTATTCAGCCTGGAGGAGAGAAGTTTTAGGGGTGTCTTATCCATGTGGAGAAGAACCTGACGGGAGGGTGCAAAGAAGTTGGAGCCATGCTTTTCTCAGTGGTGCCCAGTGAGACGAAAGTCAGAGGGCACAAATGGAAACACAGAAAAATCCATCTGAACATAAGAAAGCACGTTTTACTGCAAGGGTGATCAAACACTGAAATAGGTTTCCCAGAGAGGTAGTTGCTTGATGATATTTAAGACCTGACTGGCTGCAGCAACCTGCTCTAGCTGACCCTGCTTTAAGCAGGAGCTGGACTAGACAATCTTGAGAAGTCCCTTCAACCTCAACCCTTCTGTGATTGTGGGCTTAGGGGCCCACCAGTGTACTGTTGCTGCAGAAGAAAAACTTTCCAGAAACGGTTTCTATTTTTGTTTCCTTAAAAGCACCTGAAAGTATGTACTCTTCAAAGAATATGAGAGCATAATTTGTTTTCCTCATTTGCTGTTGTGTCATGAAATAGAATTCAACTTGTTGCAAGTTTACAGGTAATCTTGGAAAGTACTTTCTGATACTTTTTTTTCTGAATAAGTTGGGGTTTTTTTCTTCTTTTCTTCTTTTTTCCTCCTTGTAATCAAAAGAACATTGTAAGGAAAACCCAGGGAGCAGAGAATAAAGAATTATTGTTAATTGACTAGTAGACGACAGGATTTCTTTTCGATCTAAATAAAATTATTATGGCAGAGATTTCAGGCATTTTGATTGAGGAGTCATATTCATGTACAATAATGACTTCATTACATGCATTTGAAGCTTCGAGTTTAAAATTTACTAGTTTGCTCTTACCCAGAATAAGTGATTTTAAATGTTCTTTGTTTTACATCATTGAAACATTTACTCACTTTCCTTGTGGGCAAGAGATGGTTCTTTCCCAGTTAGTACCTTCTGGACATGATGGTACCCCGCGTTGTAATTTGACATGGCAAAGCTTCTGTTCCTTTGATATGGCCTTTGTAGAAAGTTTTGGTTTTCCCTCCTGATGCTCTACAGCTTACTGTTTTGTATGGCACAACGTATTTTAGTATTGATTTGTGAGAAGTCTCAAAAGTATTTCTTTATCTGTGGGGTACAGAAGAAACTTGGGCTTGTTAAAGCACAAAGGGACACACAAGTGGGACCAGTTCCACAGGTTTCTGTGGTGACCTTGGACAAATCAATTTCACTTTACTGTCTATTCCCAGGTTTTGCTATTGGCTCATTAAGCAAGCTAACAAAGTTACAGTGAATATAATCTTTTTCTAAATCTGGAAGGCATCACTGTTACTTGCACAACCCTGCATTCTGAATTTAAAGTGATGCTTGTCTTTCCTGCACAACACAGCTCTGTTACATTACGCTCCTTCTGCACGCAATCACTAATACAGCCCTATAAAGGGCAGTGTTCATTAACTGTATCCTGTGCACAAAGGATGTGAGTTTCATTGTTCTGAACAATAATATAGAAACCTTTCCCTTTATTTCCAAGTTCAAATAGCAGCAGTGGTGTGAAACAG
Organism: Chionis minor; assembly: GCA_013398295.1. Taxonomy (NCBI): domain Eukaryota; kingdom Metazoa; phylum Chordata; class Aves; order Charadriiformes; family Chionidae; genus Chionis; species Chionis minor. The sequence continues at coordinate 1,058,400 of VZSF01007321.1, forward strand.
CTTTGTCTTGGAGAAACATGTGGTGTATTGATATGGAAATGAGCGCACCCTGTGCTTCAGTAAGTGCCAAGGTGGCAGTGTTCCGTACTGCCACACTTAAGTGAACTTTTGCATTGTGCTCAGCTTGTCTTTAGCTAGCCGAAAATCTAACAGTGTTTCCTTCCCTGTTAGAGGTAGACTTTGAAATACTGCTCTACTTTACATTCTTGCATGTAACGTTTGGATAGAATCATAGTCTTACCCTTTCCTTGTGAAGTAGCAACATGTAGTTAGTTATTTTTAGATTAATATTATACAACAATGTATTTAATTTATGGTAAAAAACACCAGATAATTTGGACTTTTGGCTTTGAAGAAGAAAAATATCTCTGTCCTACGGAAGGACTCTATCGCTTTCTATTTATTTAGCCTTTTAGTCTTTTGCTATTTCAACTCTACCTTGTGAATTGCAATTCAGGAGTATGTTGCACACTGACATGTTAATTTAGCATTAACATTTGCAGGCTATTCTAGGGCCAGAGGCTACTGCTTCGTGACGATTATTATTGCTCTCTTGCAGAGCCCAGAAATGTGCTAAACATTTGCAGACGCAGAGAAAAACATCATTATTTCTTGGATGGATTTGTAACTTTATATTGAACAGGATGAAACAAGTGATGATAACAAATATTTCAGGCAGAAGTAGGTAAGAGACAACAAGGGTTATCACATGAAGATCAATCACTAACTCATTTTAGGCCTTGACACAGAATTTTTTATTATCAAACAGTATTTATCGTGATGGATGATTACATGGAGCAAAGACTTTTAGGAGAGATGAGCTCTAGTGGGAATGCCTCAGCTGATCTCAGCTGTGTCGAGTTTCGCTGAGTGAGTGTGGTAAGAAACCCCTAAATCGCAGAAACTGAGAGGCAAGTCCGCTGCACAGTGTGTTCTGCACTACTTGTCCTGCTGTCATCTGGACACAGTCCCAGCGACTGGAATGCCCGTCCCTTCTTTTTGAACTGCCCGCTTGTCCTATTTCCCAGTGAATGTGAGTATGGGAGGGAATGAGAGGGTGGGATGGTCCCAGAATGCTGGTAGGACACAGCCACATCTCACCCAAGACTGGGGAAGAGCTCCCAGGTACCACAGCTCAGAGACAGTAATAGATACCTGAATTTTGTCTAGAAACCAGGACACAGCCGATCGCTAGCATATTGCAGCATTCCCCCAAACTCAATAATTTTAAATGAAGGGGAAAATTAGACAGCTGGATGAGTGAATAAATATCTTCTATGTGCTGAGGAGGAAGGCAATTTTTAGTATGCCTTTTGAATTAATAAATTGCTGTGGCTGGATGCAATGGAAACATCAGGCATTGCAGGTGTACGGTGAGATGGGAAACATGAGGGTGGTTGTAAGAAAGGTGGAATTTTGCTGTCAGAACTGTCACAGATATTTCTAAGGAGATACAGTATATGATGGAACATAGTCAATATTAAAATGGTTATTTTTTAATAAGGAAATCAGTATTGCCTTTTGTCACTACAGGCATGAATACCCACATCCCCACAAATGCATACTACCTGCGTAATTTAAAAATACCATGAATTTAATTTTGATGGTGTTAACTTTAATGGCGTAAGTGTTCCTAAATTGTCTGATGTGTTAACCTGACTCACTGTGCAACACTAAGGACTTGTACTTTCAGCATGAAGACCTTGGCCTACTAAGTCCAGAGTCCACAATTGCTACTGAAAATTGTTTTAATCTTTTAATAGAGATATAGAAAAAGGAAGAAAAGTAGTTAGGGCATTTGAAATGTAATTTATTAAGTGAAGTTTTGAAAAATATATTTTAAAATAAAACCTGTAATTATAAAAATACATAATATAATAAAAGGGAAAAAGTTTTCATTTCACTAGCATCCCCTAATCGCTTTCTTTTGTATATAAAAAGATTTTAGATGGAAGTTCTTCTTCCTGTTAAACTATATTGTAGCTGGTATTAAAGACCTTATCAAATCTTTTTTTGGAAAAAGAAAATGTATTTGATGTGTATTCAAGCTATTGCTTTCCCTAAGTTTATGGTCCCATATGGCTTTCCTGGTAACAAATAGACACAAAAGAGGAGAGAACAACAAAAGCTGACATTGCACTTTTTATTGTCGATGCTGATTTTTAGCTTGCAGCTTTGCGAGTTGGAATGACAGGCACGCTATGCCATCTTAGCATCCAGCCTAAGACCCAGCACACCTACATCAGCCACCTTTCAGGTCATGGGTTGTCAATGAAATGAAAAGAGGTTCTTTCTGTATGGGTTGGCTAAATCACATTTCTTTCACACCAAAGAGGAAAAGAGAAGTAGGAAACAGCAAAAATAAACCAAAGCAAGAAAAACAGAAATACAAGAAATGTTACATGTAGGACCCAAATCTCATGTTCTGTTACAGATTTATCTATAGAGCAGTGAAAAATCATGTGGCAAAGGGAGCTGGACTTCTCTTACTCTGTACAATGTAGGACACAGGGTTTTACACCACAAAGCTCAGTGTATGAATTCTCCTTGCCTGGTATTAAATGGAGTTTCTTTGGTGTGAAACGAATTGTGTGCTGTAATTTGAAATAGTAGCAATCTGACTTTTTGTGCAAGAGAGATGGTTGAGAGGAAGCATAAATAATAACCTTACCATTTCTTTCTGACATGTAGATCATGCTGTGCATTAGATGATGAAGATATTTCTGTCCTTTGATATCCTGTGTTCTTACAACAAATTATTATACATCAAAGAAATGAGCTCTGAGTCAAAATGATAGTAAAAGTGATGAGCTAGAAAATGATGTAAAGAGCTTGTACCTATGAAATTACTGCAAATGTCTGAAGAAATGGGGTAAAGGAAATTGCTCACAAAGTTGTTGAAATGACTTAAGCTGCTGTATGAAAAATAAATAATCTGGGACATGACTATTGAAAATGAAATGTGGTTAAACACTGAAGTTTTTGAAGCAGTGTATCTGATACTGCATTAGAAGCCATCTTTCCTTAACCTCCTTCCCCAATTAAAGTTTTGGAAAGATTGTAGCAGGGTCAAGTAGAGGGCAAAAAGATTACTAATGTCATAAAGAGTCTTTTTTATCTAAGTTATTAGTCCTTTTCCAGCCATGTTAGTAGTGGGTTAAAGTCGTTATTGCCAGAAGACTGTTCAGCGGTCTATGAGAAATGAATTGATTGCTTCATTCTCATTCCTGTTAGATATTTACATCACCAAAAAAGTTTGCTAGGATTGATACCACCTGATGCCAGAGACTAATCAGTGGTTGGGGATTCATTGCAGAGACAAAATTATAGTTAACACAGGTTGAGTCACATACAGTGGTAGGGAAACTAGTCCTTTTTGCTGACGAGACTCTTGTGTGATCTAGTCTAGTCACTCTTCAGTGGAGTGTCTTTCAATACCCACTTGGGAACAAGGCTTCTTCTTCCATGTTTAGCCATCTAAATTTATGTTTGAGATAGTTGTCTAGGATCCCTCCTTGCCCATACAGAGACAAAAGCATTTTCAGAGGACTCCACTTTCTCCGAGATAACTGTTTTGTATCACTTTGCACAGGTTGTCCGTGTAGTACTGTTCAAAAACATTGAACTTACAGAATCACAGAAACACTTTGGTTGGAAGAAACCTTCGAGATCATTGAGTCCAACCATGAAGCTAACACTGCCAAAACCACCCCTAAACCACGTCCCTCAGCACCACGTCCACCCGTCTTTTAAATACCCCCAGAGATGGTGATTCCACCACCTCCCTGGGCAGCCTATTCCAATGCTTGACAACCCTTTCTGTGAAACTCCAGGTTGTCCTTTCCTGCAGAAACATCTGTGTCTTGATTTCATTCATATGCCCAGAGAGGAAATTAATGTAAAAACTCTAAGTAAAATGACATGCGGGTTAAACTTTTCCTTGATGGCTACAAGATTAAGAGGAGAGGTGAACAGAAGGCAAAATGTTATATGTTCTGGGAAGCTCTTCCAATGAAAAAAACAAAGGAAGAAAATGTAATGTTTTCGTAGATGTTGAATGTTCACACTGAAAATGTTAGTGATGACACTTACTCTGAAGGCAGAAAGCAGTGTTTCCCATTACTCAGGGCACAGACTCCACAAATTCCTGCCGTGCTATCTTGTCTTTGATAGCTCTTCTTTCTGGGGCCTCAAATTCTTTACTTAGCACTCTATTTCAGTTTCTAAGTCAATAAGTGGGGATAACAGGACTTTCCATTTCCCTTGAAAAATGTTAATTAAGAATCTGGTGTTGAATCACAGGTGAACAGTGGCAGGTACATGCTGTATGTGCTCAAAGGCTCAGAATAGCACCAAGATCTCTTGAAGACAATGGTACAGACTTTACTTAAATATATAGCTAACACATTTCTATCAGCAAACGTTTATAAGCTGTACATAAATTTTTCAGCTGCAGCTTTTGAGCCCTCCCTTGTGCTTCCTTTTTGGTTGTGGTCTTAAATATATATTTTTTCCCCCAGAGGGAAAATACAGAGCAGAAGGGTTACTCTACGCTGTGCTCTTGGTGATATATTTGGGTGTTATGGAAAATTAGAAAACAAATTATTGCCATGTCTTATTAAAGATCCATGTGTCTGGACCAGATGTTTGCTCTACAGCCAGTTCTGCTAATGAGGAAAAAGGTAACTAACCATAACATGATTGATTTCTGGGTGAAGGTCCATCTTTTCCTCTAACCCTAGCAGGTGTGTGCATTTTCTGTATTGCAGAGAATACACATTTTCTGGATTTCAGAGGATATTATGTAGCCTGTTCACTAGCAGAACTTACAAAAGAAAATATCTTGGCAAAGACCAAGAGATCAAGACTCTTTCTTCAGGAAGGAAAACCCCCACATTATTTACTAAAACTATCTAGACAAGTGGCAAGTTGAGTTTCTTTGATTATACTTATTTTACTACTTCTGTTGCCTTGAATTGTGAATTGTGATTGCTGAGATACATACACTGAAAGACTGTTCTCACTTTGGCTTCCAGAAATACCTCTTTTGTGTTTTTCAGTGAGGTACTGTTTTGTAATTTACAACATCAGTCTCATTGTGTGAACCTCTACAGATATCTCAGCAACCTTTTTAGGTGTAGCACAGTGTGGGTACCATTTCCATCTGCCTTCCAACAGTGAAAGAATAATGCTTTCGCAAAACTGTGCTGAATTAGAAGACTGGATTTTCTGTGGTAACTCCCTATCGTTATGCACAATTTTAGTCTGTATGGTTAAAGAAAAGGATGAAGCATCCCAGCTTTCCAGGTGGTCTGAAAAAAACTGTCACCTCCGCCCAGGTTTTCTACAAATGTACTTGAGCTTTCTTTTAAGTCTCGTGTCTGAATTTGTGAATCATCATAAAGGAAAGAAAGACTGAAGCAATTTCTGAATGTAACTTTTCCAAGTTGGAAATAGGACTGATGGAATCTCAGTGTGGGTCCCTAAAATATAATTTAGTGGTAGGCACTGAATAGAGCATGCTGTCTGATTTGCTGATGAATCTTGTGAGATTTACTTAGATGCGGGATCAGCCACACCAAGAGCAGAGCAATAAGTCAAGCACTTCTTGGTGACAAAATTGCTGTCTTCCTGCAGCTGAGTGAGTGCTGAAAGGTGCAACAAGCTAGCTCATATATTTTCAACAGGAATTTTTTAATAAAAGGCAATACATTTAAAGCGCCCAGCTGTTCTATAAAGGCACCATAAAAAGGGGACAGTGTGTAATAAATTACCCATTATATATTTTAAAAAAGGGTTTCTAATGAAAGCTTAGCACTAATTAGATCTAATCACCCTGGGAAAATTTGACTATTTTCCAAGACAGTTAGATCGTGTTCATAGCTGGTCTACTTTAACACTTTCTAGACTTCTCTCATCTGCAATATGTCCACTGTTCTTCAAAGTAACTTTTTCCCTAAAGACCAGAGACCACATCTCTCATTGTGATCTATAAGCTTATGTAGGCCAGTAGATTTTGAGTCCTGACCAAATAGTCCCACTTACAGAGCTAACTTCTCATTTTTTTGCATCAAAAAATGTTTGGACTTATTTGTTGTAAGCAATGAACATTTGCTCTCATGAAGTCTTTAATCTTTTTGTCCATATTTTCTTAGTTTAGTGTTACTTTTTCTTTTCAACAGAAAAAATTTTGCATTTTTTTCCCCCTGTAAGTCTCATTCTAAATTCGTCCTCATTTAATTGCATGTGCTGTCTGCTTGCTTGGGGATTTGGTTTAAAGTTCTTCTGCATTCTCTATCATTGTTCGCTGTACTTCCAATTACGTATTGTCTGAAAATGTCTGGCTGTTTCTCCAGACATTTAGGCAACTCATATTTTTCTTTTTGCCTACTTTCTTTTCTGTTTCTTTAAAAACCCTTAAAAAGTAAAGCAAACCCACATTAACCTCATCTTTAGATAGGTTAAGATCCCAAAAAGAGAAGAGTCATTGTTAAATGAATGGGTCTGTGTTAGTACTAATAAAACTTTGTGTTCCTGATTAACTTACTTCATTATATATGAGTCCATTCAATTATTTCTACTGGAGAATAAGAGAAAATACATAGCTTAATGCAGAGTAAAGACACTGATATTTATAGTTTTGTATTTAATACAATCAAATACCCTCTATTTTTTTCCTCCATGCAAACAGAGGAGGCTTTGAAGGACAGTGACAGTAAAAACGTAGCTCCAGTCAAATACATGGAAATTGTCTCATTTTCTTTTTAATAATTTTCAAAGATTTCTTTAGATACTCCTGTTGATGTGGTCTGCAGACTGAAAAGAATTCTACCCTCAGAAACTCTCTGCGATGAATTGAGACATCAGTACTTCCTAGCATGATAAAATAACACCCTGTCAAATATTTGATGGTGGAGTGATTGTGAGTTGATCGCTCAGATGACCGACCAAATCACAGTCTCTAGATTTCAGGCTACAGGCAAAAATACTGCTTTTGTTCATACTTCTCTCACCTCAAGGTGCTGAGAAGTCAGGTGAGGTGAAGTGTCTTTTCTGGAGAGAAGCTTGCCTGAAGGCACATCTCCATTTCTATCTTATACTTGGTTCATGTTTAACTCTTTTGCCTTGATTTAAATAAAATAACCTTGCAAATCATTGGTAGAAAATGACTTCATTTCCTTCAGAGCCAGACTTCTCAGGTGATGCTTGTTTTTAGTGATGCCTTTCTCTTGCTGAGTTTTGAACCACGGTTCTTTGGACTACAGACATGTCTCAATGTTTAACGGGCACAAACTTGAACATGGGAAGTTCCGTCAAAACCTGAAGAGGCACTTCTTTACTTTGAGGTGGCACAGGACTGGAACAGGCTGCCCAGAGAGGCAGAGGTGGGGGAGTCTCCAACTCTGCAGACATTCCAAACCCTCCTGGACGCCATCCTGTGCAACCTGCTGTAGGGGAACCTGCTCCGGCAGGGGGGGTGGACTAGATGATCTCCACAGGCCCCTTCCAACCCCAGTGATTCTGTGATTTATAATAGACCAATATGATCTCTTATAAAATTTGTCATTGCAAGCATTAAGGAAGTTTGTATGGTCTCAGGGAGTCTCACTTGTGGTCTAAGGGCTAAGTTGCTGCTGTTATAGGGAATTTTACTTTCCCCCTTCTTCTGCATGAGGATCTGAGGCTGGCCACTTGAACCTTGCAGAAAGGAGCAGAGCACTGACTGTCGTATCGCTTTTACTCCTGACCACATTTGGGCACGCCCTCCCTTTCAGTCACTCACAGTCTGTCTTCTGGGCACAAGAAGGCCACCTGCATGGCCGTCATTCACACTGTGCACCTTGCTAACGGCTTTGCAGTCTGCATACACGGAAATGTGTGTGGGATGGGCCTGATTTTGATCTAACATTCATATTTGCACCTATTTCAAGGTCCAGAGCAGTGTAAACAGGCAGTAAGTGGTGTGTACCTGAGAATTAAGCCCTATTAAAATAGGAAGGGCTCAGTTTTGTCACCCTCACTCAATGTCATGTAAAACCTTACTGTACAAGAACTGCTAAATTCTGTGGATCTGTTTATGTGACCAAGTGCCGTTTATGTGAGAAAGGTCAGCAAAATCAGGCTGCTTGCACTTAAGGCTAGTGGGAAATACGATATTAACTGAGTGTTACAGAAGAGCTGTCGTAAAAGAAATACTTGACACTAGGAAAGAAAAGAACAGGTCAGCAGGATGGCACACCTTGAAGAACACAAACGGTGATTACATGTCATTATTCGTCAGTATTCCTCTTCTGTAATCTAAAGCGGCGTTGGCAAAGTTAACTGCAGAGCTCAAGAGTAACTCTAATAGGACGTTGGCATACCTGAATGGCTTAAGTAATGTGAACTGAGCGTGATCTACCTTTATTGGCAGCATGCAAATGGAAGGCAATATGGTCAAAATTCCTTCTATTATATTTTCAAGGATGTTCTCTGTAGAAGAAAACATTGCTTTGAAATGTATTTGTTTTGAAGCACTTACATTCACAGAGCTCGTATTACCTCCGAGAGCTCAAGAATAAAGGTTTGAGAGGAACCTCTGTGCATAACAAACACTATGCTTATGAACTACATTTTCCCAGCATGCAGAATTCTAAATATTGAATGATGGCAATTACTAAGGGCATTTGAAGAGTGGGACATTGAGGAGTGTTGTCATATTATATTAGTTATGGGTAATAGCTGCTGACTTTGGAACAGTGATGTGAAAATCATACCACTTCAGAAGCTCAATTTGGAAGCTGTGAGAGTCATGTGACAGAGCAGTACTGATGTAGGAAATGTCTTAGAGGCAGATAACTGCTGTTTTATGCATAAGTAGTCAGGGTCCCAATACTTTTCCTATGCAAATCAATGTCAAAATTCAGGTTAACCTGATTAGGATCGTCTCCTTGCAGAGAAGGATTGTGTGTTGCTATATCACAGGGAAGAGTTATAATTACATTTTAGATGGAGAAAAGTTATGAATTCCATCATTTACATAATATGTTGAATCTAGCGGTCCCTAGGAAAGTTCTTAATATCAGTTATTATCCATATAGAACAATTTTTATTCAGAGAAACAAATGAGGAAGGTGCTTTTCTGTGAATTTAGGAAAGCATTTTGAATTGCTATGCATGGTATGCGTTTGTGCTGATCCTGCAATGTGCATTTCTCATAGACATGCTCCTAACTCGCACTTATATTTGGTGAGAGTACATTGAACATTCCAGCAGACTGCTCGCTCATCTTCGGTAGTTTGCCTAAACCAGTGTGATCTCCATAGCTAATGATGCTTAAGGTTTTTTGTTGCATCTCATCCCTCATCTACATGGGGTCACCTTTACCATTTTTGAGGAAAGACTCCCGCAAAAGAAGGGTGTTCAGGAGACATTAGCAGGACCTGCGATATGTCTCAGGGAGGAAGGAAGATTCCTTCTAATCTGTGCTCTAAGTAATAAAATGTGGCCAGGCAAATCATTCTTCTTCTCTGGAAAAGTTCAAATAAACCGTAAGGGAGATATTATGAACTCATCCAGCATGTAAAAAACTCATGTTCTCATTCATTCACGAGGTGACAATAAAGAATTTATTTTGCGTCTCGCATATTTATCATGGATGTCAGAAGTATTGTTTTCTGCCATCACTTAAAAACATTTTCTCATGAAACCCTCACATCTTCCAAGGAAGATGTATACTATACCAGGAAAAGACTTCTTTTGCTATCATAATATGAGCTGTATTTTAGAATGGAATTAACTGTATTCACAAAGGACTGTTTTTAATATCTGGGTATTTAGATTAGGAGAGTTGCCATTATAACCAGAATTTCCATATGGGAAAATTTTATAAATGTGGAATTACTATGGGCTATGTAGTGGCTTACTGAATGTAATAAAGCATATCAGTCTCTAAATTTTCATAAGCTCTGCCTGGTTAGGAAGAAGTATACATTGCATTAACATTGGTTTAGTAGGATGTTTTGCTCAGATATAGGAACGTTCAATGCTCTTGGCAAAAACATAATTTCAAAGTTAGTTCCCTGATTTGTCTCTGTTGCCTCGTTCTCCCTTTCCAAACAGTGAGGCTCCTATTTCTAGAATATATCTAGTGTCATCACCAACATTAATCCTTAGCTGATAAATTTGAATGTTAATGCAAATTTTTGGCCATTGAAAATTACAGAAGTGCTTTTCTCTATGTGCTCTTTCAAGCTAATTTCTTTGGTCCTTTGTTCCAGTGCTAGTTTTTGCTTTTGTACAACCTAATTTTCTTTGAGTGGTCTGACAGGAAAATATATCTGCTGTTGTTTAGACTATGTTTAGACTATTGCTCACATTATTTCAGGATTAAAAATTGGATTGTTGTGCTGTGGTGATTTACTGAATATTTACAGTGATATGTATCCTTGATTATTAGGGTGAGAAGCAATTTATTTATTTTTTTAAGAATGTAAAAGGAAGGAGAAGTAGAAAAATGCACAAATTTTGAATGTATGAATTCTTATTGTTAGATCTTGGGTATAGCCCCGTTCTCTAAGTAGTAAGGCTCATGCTGATTGTAAGTACAGAAGAGCTGTGTAATTTTCAGTGCTTAAAGTAAAGTTTGGTTTTGTGTCTTTTGGCAGTTCTGGCTCCTATTCCTTCTTAGGTATTGCTTTATGTTTCAAGCAAAGCATAATATAAGTGTACCTAAAATTCAGAAATAAAATAAGAACATTATGTGCACTGAGTCTGCGTCCTCTGTGTGATGGTAGATGTTGCTTAGGACAAGAGTGATTGTATTATTACCTGACCTGGACTGCTTTTTGTAAAATTTCTGTATTAATTTTCAGAAGCTTTCCCTTTTCAAGTATTCTTCTAAAAGGGATTTTAGAGACAAAATAGTGGGGGGAAAGTTTTCTTTCCAAAGCAAACACTCTGCCTTCACTCCTAGGAAGTACTACTGGTATCTCTATCTTCCTCTCTTGATAACTCTGGGGAGGAGAGGTTAAATTGCAGTAAATCTCAGTGCGTAATATAAATTAAATATTTAATTATGTTTGTTCCATGATAGATAGGTAAGAACCTAAACATGCCCAGATCTGCAATCTAAACTTATTATTTGGAAAGTATAAATACTGGAAAGCAGCTGTGCAGAGAGGGACCTGGGAGTCCTGGTGGACAACAGGATGAGCATGAGCCAGCAATGTGTCCTTGTGGCCAAGAAGGCCAATGGCATCCTGGGGTGCATCAAGAGGAGTGTGTCAAGCAGGTCGAGGGAGGTCATCCTGCCCCTTTACTCTGCCTTGATGAGGCCGCAACTTGAGTACTCCCCAGTTTAAGAAGGGCAGGAAACTGCTGGAGAGGGTACAGCAAAGGGCTACGAAGATGATTAAGGGGCTGGAGTATCTTCCTTATGAGGAAAGGCCGAGGGAGTTGGGTCTTTTTAGTCTGGAGAAGAGAAGACTGAGGGGGGATCTCATCAATGTTTACAAATCCTTAAAGGGAGGGTGCCAGGAGGAGGGGGCCAGTCTTTTTTCAGTGGTGCCCGGTGATAGGACAAGAGGCAATGGGTACAAACTTGAATATAGGAAGTTCCATCTGAACATGAGGAGGAACTTCTTTACTTTGAGAGTGGCAGAGCACTGGAAGAGGCTGCCCAGAGGCATGGTGGAGTCTTTGTCTCTGGAGACATTCAAAACCCGCCTGGACGCCATCCTGTGCAACCTGCTGTAGGTGGACCTGCTCTGGCAGGGGGGTTGGACCAGATGATCCTCAGAGGTCCCTTCCAACCCCTAAGATTCTATGATTCTCTTTGTTGCAGGTTTTTTTTTTTTTTCCAAAGTAAATGCAATGGAAGTACAATGAGGGTTCCTTTCTGGAAGCAGGATGGTGAATTTTTTTTGCCATTCAAGAAATTTCAAACAGTAGAAAACTCTTGAATTTGGTGCATTTGCATGTACTTGGAAAAAATCTACTTTTAAATAGGACAGCACTGTATCATTTTAAAGCACTGAAGAGTAAGTAATATAAAATCAACCAAGAGGATAATCTCTGACATTTGCAAACATTTATAATGGCATTAGTTCCAACTAAGTTAGCTGAGGCAATTTGAACCTGTAGACCTGAACAAATAAATAAGCATGGCTTGCCATCAGCCATTTCAGAAATGTAGCAGTGTTGCTGTGGAGCTTTGTGCATCCAAATAAGCAGAGATCTACCAGATTTCTCTGGGGCTTCCTTCAGTCAAGACATTGTCTGCTTTACCAGGAAGTATTTCGCAAGCAGATAAAAATGCTCTGTTGCAGAAATTTCAAGGCTTTCTGGAATTTCTACTGCAGTGCTTTAGAGCTGGTCTGGAAAGAATGGGCTTACAAAAGACTTAGTGACAGAGCTTAAAGGTGAAATTAGTTTTGATGAAATGTCCGTGATTGGCAGGTCTGGCAGTAGTTTCCCTTGCTTACCGGTGAAATGAATCCATTCTTTATGCAGCTGTATGCAGTGGTTAGACTGCGTTGCCAGCATGGGCCTGAACATGCACTTGATCCCAGACTGACTTGTCTGAATTCTCTGAACCCAAGGCAGTGAGGAGCAGCTTTCTGCAAACCCTGAGGAGTGCAGGAGAATAACAACTGAGCCTGTGAAAATTCTTGGCATGATCAAAGCGTGTGGTTAGTGTCAGGAAGGAGAGCTAAGCAGAGGTGTGCCTGCTCTTGATTAGCCTCTGTCCCCTACCATGAGTGCCACAACGACTTGCAGTCATGCAATATGGCCATCTGTGGATTAGAAAGAGGGGAGTTATGGTCAGCATGCCCTTATGGGAGATAGGTCACTGCGCCACAAGTGACCTAGGCAGTATGAGTATGCAGAGCGTGGCTTAGGGAACGGGTTGTGCTTTAGCCTGCTCTTTGGTTCAGCAGGCACTTAGCAGGGTGGGCATGGCTGCAGGGCTTTGCTGCGCTGCCTCGCTACTGGTATGTATTGCTGTATGAGGGACAGAAGCACTGATACTCACCTCTTTGGACTGAAGAGATAGTTCAGTTCCCCACTTACTCAACTGCAACCTGTCTTCAGAGGAAATCTTATTTATTACAGATATGATCCATGTTCTTCCTCGGGGAAAAATGTGAAGAAGAGGAAGAAGAGGTGTCTGAGTCAGCAGTCTGAAGGCCAAAGAAATTTGGAAATTATTAAGCAGACATGCCAGCAATTTCTGCTCAGAGACTCAAGCAAGGGTGTGCAGAGTGGGGCTGACCGGTGGCAGAGAACCTTAGTTCTCTAAAGAGAATGATGAACAACATTCATCGGGGTCCCAAGTCCCTGCATCCGCAGCGCTCAGGTAAACCTCTAGCCCTCCAGTCTCAGCTCCAACAACTTTAAATATTTGTCTTGAGAATTGTTTAAGACAATTAACCTGATGTTTGAAACTAAAAGCTTGATTTAAAAGTAGAGAATTTACAGAAGCACAACTGAGAGTTAAATTTGGCTTGTGAAGCCTTTATTTCTGGTACTAATGTTTAAGATGGAAACAACCCAGCTTGACTTCCAATTCCACAGAGAGAATTTGTAGGCCTGAGGTTTAGGAAAAAAAACCCCTTTTACTGGCATATTGAGCTATTTAACCTGTGAATCCATGAGAAAAGACACAAATGCAATTCTCACAATGCTTTGATTGCATTTTTTAGATGAAGAACATATTTAAAAACTGGAAACAGTGCTAAATGCCAAATGTAAGATGCATGCTTTGATGCTGATTTCCTCCTACCATCTGTTCTGTGATAAAAAAGACACTCAGTTTCTGGGTCAGAAACAAGGCTCTGGTAGTAACTTTGTACTTCTTGGAAGATCTCATGTGCTTTAAACCAATTCACTCCTGTGGTGCTGTGCAGTGGGAGGTCAGATGAAAAGTTTAAGATAACCCAGGACAATTTAAATCACAGGGTTTTAGCAAGGGTCTGTTAGTTTTAAGCACTAGCACAGTTTGGCCAAGGACTATGTGTAGATTGATTCTTCAAAGTTGAGTGCACATCTAAGTAAGACCTGGAGGCTTTCTGCAAACGGTTTTATGTTTATTCTTTTTCAAGACTTCCTTTATAAAAGTTTATAACTGGGTGACACTTTCTAGTTTATACCAAACTTTTGTAATGGTGAAATGATGATCATAACTGCAATACAACCTCATGGAATATAAATCTGTTGTCCCATTCTCTACATTATTTTTCTAATGAATGCCTGTTTTGCGCTTTGGGGGTTTTTTCCCCCAAAGATGTGACCGAAGTAATCTTAGTTAACAACATATTATATTTTCAAAATTGTTAAAAATTTGAGTTTTTAGAAGTACCTGAAATAATTATTGACCCCTGGTAAAAAGTGAGAGGGCAAATTATTGGTATGTCTTAGTGTGTGACCTAATGCTTTTACATGTATGGGGTTTTGTGGGAGCTGAAAGACTTGCTTTTTGTTACCAACTTTCTGAAATGACTCTTCTGCCCTATTTTTTGTCTCGTTTTCATCCCTTTTCCAAATTAAGTTCATAGATTTTTCATGAAAAGAAAGGTATCAGCTGGTATACATTTCCGTCTGCTAAAGTACCTTGTTTTAGCAGCTGTGGTGTTGTTTAGAAGAAACCCAGGAGACCAATGTTTACAAGTATCACCATTTTGGAAATGAACATTGAGTATTCCAAGTAAGTCTGGAAATGTCTGGAAACTGGCAACAGAAAAACCACCAGCATTCAATGAGGACCTAGTCTTCCTAATGTGAGTGTCTTCCTCTCTCAAATGGCAGTATAAGGAATGTAGCACCTCCAGCCTGTGCTGGAGTTCAAGTTAAACTGGGACCCTTCAACTGGGAATGCAGGAAACCCATAGGACACACAAGGTGATCCTAGTCACCAGTCTGGTGTTGGCATTGCCACCCACCTTTTACATGAGAGTCAAGGAGCACCCTGGGGGAAAACTAACATTACAGCCCTTGCTCCTAGGGACTGGCATGTGCTTTGTGTGGCTGGGTTGCCAGCTAAATACAGATGTGACTCCCAGCGAAAGAACTTTACTGACCCCTGTTCCCTTCTGTAGCATGAGTGGGCATCTAGGAAATCCTGCTGCCTGGCACCAGGGCTTACCCTTCCTGGGACAGTGCCCTGTGGGCCGCCCACGCCAATGGTAGTAAATCACTCGTAACTTTTTCAGGGACACAAGTGGAGTCCTTATGCTTGTCTGCCTTGTCTTGCCTTGCCCTGGATCTTCACTTTAAGGTTCAGTGGTGGGTTCCCACTGTATTTAGCAGCCTACAATGTTGATAGATGTACTTTGTCACTTAATCATAGATTATGCTAGGAAGTAACTGCTTGGATTGCTGTCTTGGACAGTCAGAGGGTTTTCTGGAGCTTTCCAAATATTTTCCTGTTCTCTTTCTTCACCTGTTAGCCCAGGAACGCTAATAATTGAAATCTCCTCTTTATTCAGAGAAACATAGGCAGTGGCCCAGCAAGGCTGCACATATCAAACACTTGTAATTTTACCTTGCCTATAACAGGAGCTGAGGACAGAATCCAAATGGAGAGATTAGAGTTAATCCTCAGAAGTAAAATGAAGTTCACAAATTGTTTATTTGACAAGTTAGTTTATTTGTCTAGCTGCTGATGTCTATATAGTCCACCTATCCCTTCTTGAAAAAGAGATCATTTATAGTTCAGAAACATGGCTCAATGTTTTTCTGTGCTGGTGCACACAACTAATGCATGTCATTAATGTGGTCCAGAGGGAGCAGTTCAGAAGATGAGAAGATAATTTACTCACCATGTGCATTCAGTCCTCGGCTTCCTTGCTGAGATTCCCCTGCTGGTTTGGATTCTGTTTTCTGACATAAACCTGCCCTACCCGTAATAACCAGAAATGTAGTGAGCCTGCTAGTTTAATTCAAGACTAGGATGGTTCAAATTCTGTTTGCATTCTTCAGAATTAAGAAAGCTCAATTCTGTTTTAATCTGCAGACCGTGCCTAGTTCTGGCATTGCAACCTCTGTGAGTTTAGCGCTATGTTAGGAAAGACTGTGAGATAATTATAATCACTACAATACAAATAAATTATTCATATTGCTTACACTGGAAATAGGACTAGTTTGACTCCACATGAGAAAGAAAATTCTGCGGGGATGAACCTATTTCAAGGCATGCAGGGGTGTTGCACAGTGCTGCAGGTACCGAAGTGCCTTGGCCTTAGCAAGACCCTGCTCCTTGCAGCGCTGTAACCTCCCCCTGAAGCTGTTGAGCCATTATCTGGAGTCTCTTTACCAACATTTTCCATTATTGTTTTCATGCTGTTATTCTTGTATCATTCGCATGGACTTGCACCTGCAAATCCTGACAGTGTTGTTACAGTGGGCTTTCATGGAAGTAGCTACAACGGGTTCAACCCCTCTTTCCCCTCTTTCTTTCCCTCCTGTTTTGTAGATTTTATTTTATATTAAAGAAACCAAACACTCGGCACAACAAAGTAGATAATAGTTGTCCAAATGCTCTATAAACATTATCCAATAATATATGTGGACGAAAGCTTAACAATCAGTCAATGTATGGTGTTTGCATCTGATTAGCCTACTCTGGTCAGTGCTAACAGCATCATAAGCAGGAGCAATCCATGGGGAATTTGAGTGGACCTCAGTGAAACATTTAGGATGAGGGGAAAAGTCCTCCTCGTCCTCTTCATCATCACCACCTGCTTCCATCACCGCTGGAGACACTGGCCAGAGGATGATGCTCACCTGGGACCCCATGGCTACCCTTACTGTCTGGCCTCTGGAGAGTTTTTCCTCCTCCTCTCTGCATTTTCCCCTCTACTGCCCTCTTTTCTCTGTCCTCCTCTGCCTTCAGTTTTGGTTTTCCCCCAAATTACTTTGTCCGTTACAGTCGATGTGTGTCATCAGCAGTGGATCCTGCTAATAAATCTTTGTGCAGGTTACCCTGCCTCAGCATCCTTTGTGCAGCAGGAAAATTGATGATCAAGGTTGAAGTAGAAAACTGTAGGAGGAAGTGAAATGTTGTGATCCAGACAGGTAAAAGCTGAAGAGGAAAGAGGGGTTGAGCAGCAGGACCTTAGGCCAGACGTAGCACTGGTTATCATGCTCATCTCTGCTATCAAAGAGCTCTTGCTGAGTGTACAGTTTGTAACAGGAAAATTATGGTATGCTTTCAGCTTTCTCTGCAGAAGTGCAATTTTTCTGAAATAAATGAATCTGTGCAAGGACTTCACTGGCACTGATGTGTCAGTCACAAGGACTCTTAGTGCAAGCAAGTATTTGCAGGGCACGAGTGTGTTTGTGCATGTTGAAGGAAAGTGGGATGTACGCAGAGGCATGGACTTAGACCCCCAGCTGGGCCCAGCATGTTTCTTCTGAAAAAATGGGACACAGAATGCATCAAAGTTCTTTTTCAGCCTATGAATGATTCTGGTGTTCCTGCAGTTTACGTATTAAATGTCTTGTTAAACTGTTTCTCCTCCTTCCTGATGCAGAGGGTGCCAGACACTAGGTAATCCTTCATATAGAGAGGTGAGCATCCCAGGCAGTGAGCAGTCTTGAGGGTGTGTTAGCCCAAAGGCTGGCTTGTGTGTGGGTGCTGCAGGGCTAAGGTCCCCAGCATAGGCTGGTCTGGGCACTACACCAGCACCAGCGGTCCCTGCCTCTGCCTGTCACCCCCAGCAGAGCTTGAGGCACCTGTGAGAAGCTTGTCTGCAAATCTCTAGGGCCAGGAGACTCTGTAAAGTGACCTATTTTCACATTTGCTACATCTTTTGCTTACAAAAGCAGATTTAGCTCAGTCCTGATTTTGTTTTGATTCTATTGTGTATATGCTAACTGTATATTCCATGGAAAAATATAACTAGCTGACTTATTCACAAAGAGATACAATATCAAATATAGTGCTATTTTTTTCTATTCATAAGTAATTGATAGAAACCAGCAGGTGTTATATTTTGTCTTGGAGCAGATAACATTCAAGAAAGAAGAAAAGGAAACCTCTCCTTTTCCCGTGGGTAGGGGACTGATAAATTATTCCATGATAGATACAGATAGAACTCACACAAGTAACAAAGCTCTGGGAAAAAAAGCACATAATAGTAATAGTGATAGTAATAATAGTAATAATAAAAGATGAATGTATGCTTAGATTGCTAAAAAGTTGTTTGGATGCTGAGCTCCAAAGCTTCGCATATTATTGAATCTAGAAGAAAAGCTTTTCATTGCTCTTAAGCTTAAAAAAAAAAAACAAAAACCAAAAAAACAAGCCACAGTACAAATAGAGTGTATCTGAGGGTTTGACTGACAATAGGTAACCCAGAACTGTTTTAGTTTTACTTGCATTTTTACTTTTTTGCGTAGCACAAAACTGAAATTCCAGTATAAGAAGAATCTGTAACTCCAGCTGTCTTTGCATCTATCAAATAGGGAGAATAAATAAGTCAAACACCTTTAAAAGACAAAATAATTATCCTGGGAGCAAGGTGAAATAAGAGAAAAAGGGTAAAATAATACCTTACTTGTTCCTGTCCCTGGCTGTCCCATTCATTGCCCTTTCGTTGCCATTGTCTTGTTCTTCATCACAAGGAGTATTCCTTCAGCGGATTTCTCCCATTGCTCTTGAGCTGCTATTGGTATCTAGTAAGGATATCATATACCCAATGAGTTGACAAGATTCAGTCAAGATTCCTGGTCTCTTACACGACATCTTTAAGTGTGCTGTCAGAGCGCTTAACTTGGGAACAAAATCAGAGTTTCCACCCCATTTGTTCAGTCACGCCAATCTCTCCTTAGTCCGGTGCTCCTCAATGCGTTCTTGGTGACCTGCTGGGTGGTTTGGCCGAGGTCTGCTGTATGCCAGGCCTGGGTCTGCTGTGCCAGCCATACAATCTGCTGACCTGGGCCTGCGACCTGCAGTGCTGCTGTGGCTGCTCGGATGGGCCAGGGGGATGGTAAGAGAAATCCATGTGGAGAAGTTCACCAGTGAAATCCACACCTGGCCAAGACAAAATTTTCCAGTGGTCTGGGTGTTGACTAGAGTCTGTTGTTGGAATACTTTTGCCAAGAACAAGGCAAAATCATTCACTGGATTATTATGATCTAGATCATGGGCTCTGTTCACAGACTTACACTACTTAAAAGGTCTTGTCTTGTTCACTCCCTCCAGTTCATCAACATGAAAAAAGTGAAGAAAAGATTAAAAGTTGGTTTTAATGAAATACCAGAGAATTAACTCACAAAATGTGTCCACTTTCTTATATTTCCTGCAGTCCCCTGCTGATTGCATCTTTTATTGATATCCGTCTGAGTTGCTGATGAATCTCCTCTATGTATTCTTCACTCCTCCAGTGTAATTTAGCCTTACCTATCTGAGGTATATTTAGATAACTGGCTGACTGCGGTGCTGTGTGATTGACTTTAAATTGATCCTGAATAGTGGAATAGTTGCTTGTCGTACAAAATAATAAATGGAAGCATCTCTGAGGTCTGCCCAAGAGCAGTTTAGACATCAGGGTTAAATAAGACCTTGTGAAACTGGGCACAAATCTGTACAAGGCAATGGCATCACTTATGCCAGGGCTGAGTGTGGCATAGTGAGCTATGAGCTGGGTTTGCAAAGATTTCTGCATGCACAAAACAGCATTTGAACTGAGATTTTCTTGTTGGTCTTGGTCAAATGTAGGGAAAACTTCAGGTATTTTGAAATTTGCTAGAAAATTATGAGAGCAAAAATGAAAGCATGCTATTTTGGAACAGCAACTATTCAGGTATTTAGGACAATAAAAGTACATCATGGTAAATAAAGGTCTGAATCTGTGATTTCTCTAGCTTGGAACAAGGACTTAAACATAGTTGTCCCTCTTTTCAGAGGCCAACACAACATAATTTGCCATTTGTCTCTCCTGTTAGGTCATTCTTCACACGTCCTCTGAAATGGCAAACAGATCTAAGACACGTTTCCAGCGCAAAAGTTACAAATGCCTCATTGTGGAGATGTTTGCATGAAATGAACTATTGTCAGAAATTAAGTTAAGCTTAACATTTTTATTTACCCTGGGAAAATGGTGCCTCTCTGCCAACATCTGTATGTCAAAGACAAAGACGGACTTATTTTGAGCTTAGCTGATTAGCAAGAAACCTCAGGATCTACTCTCTTTCTTGGGCTGATGGTTTGTAAATAGGCTTAGAGCTGACTTGTAGATTTTCTATCATGTTGCCATTCATCAAGTAGACTAAGTAAAAGAAAGGGCTGAAGGTCTGACTTGCTTGGGAGGCAGCAAGGAAGAAATCCTGAGCTTGCATCTCTGCCATTCGGTTTAAAAATGTTGAATGCATCTGATGAAATGGAACATTATTCCTGCCCATTTTAATTCTCTCTAAAACTTTTGCAGACTGACTTTCCACAACAAAGTGTGAAGGTTTCTCCGCTTCTCTGGCCATGTCCTGGAAGATGCCGATTGCTCCCAGCTGCCTTTGAACTAATTGATCTGCAGCTCAGATAACAGGACTCTCAGTTTTGCCAATTGTATTAATTTGAACTTGTCGAGTAGGTGAGAAGAGAAATGAAAATAACTGAGCCAGAGCTACATTTTTTGTGGCAAAATTTGACATAAGGAAAATGTCCTTTTACTGGTTCAAATGAAGGGGAAAGTATATTTTAGAGACGCAGAGAAATTTTTGCTGAAGATATTCTTGTCCATTTTTCTTGAAGTGAAAGGATAGACTCAATTTATTTTAAAATCCAAAAGTTACTAACAGGTTGCAAGGAATAAAAAATAGTAAAAGTGTGTCTGTGGACTAAAGTGTATACTTGAAAGGTTTTGTCAGTTATTTCCCTTGATGTGGTTTTCTGTTTACTTAAGATACTATACAGGTAGGAAAGTTTCAGATTCTTGACACAATAGTAGTACAGATGTTTAATATCATACTTCAGAAATTTTTAAATAGCAATATTTATAATTACGTTTTGCAGACCCTAATGATGATCTTGAATTCTTACAGTCTTCCTCTGTTGAATGATATCGTAGTAGTTTTATCCATGTGATCACTAGGCTGAACATTATAAAATGGGGATGCCGTAGTGAAACCTTTACCTTGGCTTTCACACTTTTTCGGTGACAGAGGCAGGCTTTCCTGAACCAGGATCATGGATTGAAGGTTGTTCAAGGTAAGAAGCACCCTTGAGAATTTGCCAGTGTTTGTACGTTCTGTAGGGACACCCACCAGGGAGGAGAGCTTGGAAGGGTTAAGGGCTACAAATGATTGCAAAGGCTGTCACTATTTGAACTGTTCCCTCGCACACTGGACCTGCATCAGTTTGCTACCAGTGTCTGGAGGATGGGCTGAGGTTGCTAATTCCCACAGTAAAGTATTCATTTATAGTCTATTTCTTTGATTTCAGCATGATTCTACCTGGGCTGCATGCGAAACTGCTCTGCAACCCTATTAAAAATGGGAATGACTTTGTCTCACTGTCCTGCAGTGGAGGAGGCAGCAGCTACCGTCAGGCTGTCAGAGAAACTGGGACACTGAGTTCTTGGCTGTTTCTGTCTTGCTAAGCTAATGCTAAGCTGAACAGCCCAGTTAAGAGTCAGGTCTGGTCTGGTCTCTTTGTCAGTGAGTGGTAACCACGAATGCTGTGAGAAGTGCCGTTACTTAACTAAAATTCTTACTATGGTAGAAAAAGCTGTGCTGAAAAGAGATTTTTGCTGTATTCAGCCCTGAAATACAAAAGAAGTATATTTTGACTCTGTATTTGGTTATGGGTGTGATTACTTCCTTATTGCTAAACATGGTATAAATAACAGCCCTAGATGCAACCCTGGCAAGCATTACTGGCATTCAGTGCAAGAGGAGGATACTTGGTCTTTTGTGGAACTGGGCTGTTTATGATTGAAGTTGGTGGAAGGGAGACTAGACTGTCATTTTACTGAATTAATCCCATGCTTGGAGACTAATTTAAAACTTTTTTTTTTTTTCCTGGGGGGAAGATCATCTGTTTGCTTGCCTTAACATTCAGTGACATTTACGCTGGGTCTGAATGGTTCACATAATTTAATTTTTAAGTCTGAAACTAATTTTGCATTTTGAGTCCCCTTTCTCCCCCCACTCCTCAGAAGGTAGCTGAAGATTTGTTTAGCTGTCTCATCAACTGTGAGCAGTTCCATTATGTTTAGTTTTAAGAAAATTGTGTATAAACAAAATGCTTGCTCCTGGGCATTCCTCCTGAATGTTGAGGAGCTAGCATTCGTATAATTGTATAAGAAATACATTGATAAGCTGAATGAATTGATAACAGATATTTTTCCTTAATACGTGATTGGTAGGAGGCATATGAGGATAGTAAGGATTATAATTATCCAATCAGCAACAGAATTAAAAACAAAAATCCATTAATATATTAATTATACAGGGAAGAGACTATAACAAACTGTCTATCTCTTCTGAAAAAATGTTATTAGTATTTGTATTTTAAAAAATCTGAGTTATAGTTTGTGCATTTGAGTGTTTGCTTCAGGGGCTGTGTATGTTGAATCTGATTTGGATCATCTCTGTGTGCAGCTAGCTAGGTATCCTTCTTGAAGACAATGCACAAGCCTATTTTATCTACCTTATTAAGAATCACACCGCCCACCACCACAAACTAGTTAGGAAGGTACTGAGGCTTCCCTTTGTTTCTTTTTAGTTGCATCATTTCTCACCTGTATTCATTGGTGTTTCTTTTCCAGTGTAAACAATGTGTGATTGATCCTCCCATGTTACTAAAAATTAAAGCGTGGTCTAACTAACTTTAATTGCTCTTCCATTGTAGATCAAGCTGTTCTCTCCTTATGTCCCATGAGACCAAGATGTGGCATCAACTGTGAAGCCAGTTTCTAACAGACATTTAAAACAAGGAAGAGAGATTACTGTGTGCGTATCCATAAATTAGAAAAAAAACCTGAAATTAATTTCTTCATGTTTTTTTCCACAGTCTCATGTACCATGTAGAAAGTGTTTTATTCTAGGTGAACAGGTATGTGAAAGGGTATGTTGCCACTTTAGATGACTTGATTCAGATTTGAGGACAGATGAAAGCATGCCTGACATTTATTTCCAAGACTGTATTGTGAGACAGGGCGACTCTATTCAGCGGCTGAGTTTTGTGTTCATGCTGAGAGGCAGCAACATGCTAATGTACCGCAGAATCCTTTCTTACAGGTCTTAAGTAAAGTGCACTGGGATTTCACTGACATAGTGTATCAGCCTTCAGCAAGGTAAATTTTGTTAAGGATTTATGCATATTCAGTAGTGGATGTCAGCGACAGGACTAACATATTTGTTGTGACAGTGAAAAAGGAAGATTTTAGCACGTGTCGTGGAATTACTGTGCTCAGAAGCCTGTAGAACAATACTGGTTCTTTTTCATATCTAGCATACCAAATCATATTTAGAATACAAAATTCAAAGTTAGTTATTTTTTATCACACAGCTATAACTTCAGTGAACCATCAGAAGTTTGCATCTACCTCAAGCAAATTTTTTATTTTTCCTGGTGGTTGAAAGATCAAATCTTTCTGATATGGATTCTCTTCTGCTGTGGAAAAAAGGAGGATTGCTCAGCTGCCATTACTGGTGGTGGCGCAATATGAAGGTTAAAGCTAAGATGAGAGTTTTACCAATTTGCAATAGTTTCCATGCCAGCTGGAGACTGCCAGAAAGCATTGTACTCCTGTCAGTTCCCATCATTGTTTCTAGAGTTTTTTGGCAAGGTGATGCTGAGGGTCTGTTTCTGCTGAGAGCTCCCTGTTCCTGGGGAATTACCAGAAGGGGAATATAGAGCTCATTTCTGGTCTTTCTGTACACCATGAACGGCCCTTAGGAAGTACAGCATTTGGCCTTACGTGCTGTAGTTGTATTAAGCTGCTCCTTACTCTCAGACACTGCCAAAATATGTATATCCAAGTTAAGTTCCACGTCATTCTGATGTCTGCCTGTGAATACCCTGAAAAAGTCATTGCACCACTGACTTTCAGTGTAAAGTGTGAGACAGAAGTCTCCCGAGTGACTCTCTCTGCTTTTGCTGCTAATGATTTTATGGTAATAACCTCACTTGGAGATGGCAGATGTATAGAAAGATTGAGTCTCTTTCCCAAACAACATACAGGCTAAATCCAACAGAAGGAAGAGATGAAGATGTGTGGAAAACGCATGTGATATATATACCGAGCAGACAGGTTGATGATAGACATGTTAGTTCCCACTCTTCATTGGTAGCGCTTGAATAAATATGAACCACTTCAAACTTTCCAGTCTACAGACCTCAAGAAACCACTAATCTCAACCATTTTTTCAGTGAGTGCGTGTGGCATGGAAACACATCCTTCCATTCCTGTTGTGTGGTTGGAAATCCTTCTTTGCCTGATGTCCTACTGAGGCTTTCAGCTACTTGCAGCTTGCGCCATGTGCAGCTGCTGTTACTCTAAAGTGGTGCTGTGGCAGAGGTGTGAGCTCAGTGTTCCTGTTTTGTGTTGAGTGAAGGCTGTGGTGTAGGTATGCTGCTGGGAGGAAAGGGCTTTGCAGTAGCAGCTCCTCGCTCTGGCCTTGGTCCTGTGGGAGGTCAAGGCCATTGCTTGCCTGTGCATGTATGAGCAGGCTGTGGACCCAAGAAAAGCAGGTAAAATGCAGCAAAGAATATACATTATTTCAGCTCCTTGCTTACCTGCTGCTTTACTCTCAGGGGCCCAGGATAAATAAAGATGCTGAAGCATTTGCAGACAAATGGGATTTTTACAAAGTTAAAGTGTAATCCTCCAGGTAGGAGCAGGCAGGCTCTCCCTGATGGTGGATGAGACTTCGCTGAAGGCTTGAGTCTGCTCACCACTGAGCACTGTATTCACTGACTGTCAGATGAGCCCCTAGTTAATTTTACTATTTATACCACCTTCTGGAAGAAAGCAAGCCGTGCAGAATGGACAGTCACATTCTGGTGGCTCTGTAGCCATGCCTGTTATCCGAGATCCAAATGTGGAGCTGTCCTCAGGGGCAGTCCTGTCATTGCTGGAGGTCACAAAGGGAGTGCCCTGTCAAAAACCCTTCACTAAAACACAGATCAAAAACTACAAGTGTTTGCATAATACTTGGTTATAACATGTGACTGAAAATTATAGCATTCAAAATTTTTGAAGGGGTAGAAAGGGGCACTTGTTTTCCACCTCCACTTTATAAGCTTATCTGAGCATATAAGCACTGGGAACAGGTTGACCTTGGAGTCATGTGGGTTCCTCAATACGGAAATATTTTTGTCTGTTGTGATTTGGTAGACTGTCTCCTGTAGTTCATGGCTTGTCCTTGTACAGTCCTCCTCTGTTATCTCTCTTGAGCCTGAACTGTGCTCCAGAAAATAGGTTTTCGTGTGAGGAAAATGTGTTTCCAATCCTTTAGTTGCAGAGGCAACTTTTAAAAGTACAAACTTATAAAATCTGTGTGAGTTTCCAGGCATGCTCGCTATGTCTAAAATGAAGATGTAACCAAGCTGGCTTTGAACCATGTAGCTTGCATATAGCAAGGACACTGTTCTGAATTAAAGTAGTTAATTAGCTATGATGAAAAGCTGATACACAGGGCTGGGTCCAGGCAGCTACCTTGCTTCTGGACTAGCTTGTTCCAAGGAGCCTCCAGGATCTCTCTGCAGCAACGCACCATGCCGAGTGGGCACATCTCCAGCAGTGAAAGGTTGTACAGCTACAAGCTGCCATTACTGATCTTCCTGAGGTGCTGTCTGAGGCTGTATCCTGGCTCCTTTTCAGGCTATGACCCTGGAGTGCACAAGGCGACTTCTTTCCTCATTGCATCCCATTGCTCTGATTTCCATAGAAAGAAAAGCCAGGCAAGCTCCAGCAGGATCCCAGCTGGGCAATCAAAATCCTGGAGCATTCTCTGTTTTTTCTTGGTAATTAGGTACAGCCTTAGGCAATGAGAGATGGGATTCATCTCATTTAGCTGAAAGTGTTGGAAAGTTAGCTATCAGTTCTGGACTGGTTGTGTAGGTTGCCTCACAAGGAGAGAAGCAGGTACTTCCAGTGGGTGCTTTATCTTATCCTGAAACAGATGAGATGAATCACACTCTGGAGGTGTTTGTCTTTCTCCATTGACTGCGTAGAAGAAGCCTAGATGATTAAGTTGAACTTGGTGCCAGTCTTTTAGACAACTGAAGTTCAGTGAGGTGCATCTTTTGGTATTTGGAGCTGCATCGAAGCCATGTGTTGGAACATTTGTTGTTCAGGGTATAGTAAAAGAAGAGACATGTTGCTAGTCAGAGGATCTGAATTACCTAGTATAAATAACAGCTTGTTTAAAGTGATGAGAAGGTGATATGTGGGAATAAGCCATCTGGCACCATTTTAAAAAAAAAACAAACTCAAAAATCCCACAAAGCCTAAGCGTTCAGCCAAATCAGCATCTGAATCTATCTGGAGCAATTGCATGAGTAGCTAAAACTGGCATCTTATTAGATCAAGTTAGCAGGACTTTATTTTCCTTGGTTTGACTCCTAATATAACAAATGCCTTTCTATTTAATTTCCAATACATAGTAGCAGTTCACACAGAATATTTTTTCTTTTATTTTTCAGTGAATGTACATGTGAATCAAAGAGGATCTCCTTTTCACTCAGAAAGTTCACTGTATGTATGTATAATTCTAACGTATGCAATACACGCTGATTTTGTCACCGTAGCTAATTTTTGAGGAGCGTTGTTGAAGGGTTAAATTTATTGTGAGACTGAGCCAATTAAAAAACCCCCACTTATTCACAATGCCAATGAATAAAAAGAAAAGGAAACCAGGGCTCTTCTTGGTTAGTTTTTTATAGATCAAAGTTAAGTAAAAACCATTAGCTCAAAGAGAGCATTATGAAGTGAATTTTCTTCAGAAGCTTGATTAAAGTAAACTCATACATTGTTTTAGGAGCTAGAAGCATCAATGACTTGAAATGCCCCCACAGACCATGTCTGGGCTGTTGAACCAAATTCTTCATAGTTCCCGAGTTTGGTGCACACCAAACTGTGTGACAGAGTGACAGTTTCAGGCTACTGAATTGGAGTGGGTACGTGGTCATGCATCTGTCAGGTGTGTCCTGAAGTGATTGGGATTGTATGGACCAGGTGGGAGCCATGGTGTTGTTCTGGTTTTGTTTGGCTTCAGCTCCTAAATAGGCCCTTCTTGAACATTTTTTGAGTAGATTAAGAGCTGATTTTTCTGAAATGCTGAAAAAAATGACATTGTTACCAGAGGACAGGCAGATTCTTAGAGGGCAGAAAAAGCAGATTATGAAACAGGAAAGTGAAACAGGAAACATTATCATTCTTATGTCATGCTGTACATGTATTCCACGTAAACTTCTAATTATACTTAACACATTTTAATATGAATAATTTCTTTAGTCTTGCTCTTTGTATAGGTCATTTTTTCTGCTGTAAGTTTTTCAATATGCTCAGAATTAAAATTGCTACTCACTCACAGTTGTCTGAGATTCCTCCACAACATTTTCTTTAAGACCAGCTGCAGCTCAGTTTGGCAGAGGCAGCATGCTGTATACCAGCACCTCACTTCCAATAACCAAAGGCAGTTGCACAGGAGTCAGTTTTCTTTTGTATCTGTAGAACGATTATGGGAATCTTCATCTGTGTCTGCATTCTGAAAGTATGCAAGATATTCAGTACAATAGGACAAGTTGAAGAGATTTAAAATAAAGGTTTTCATTCAGCTATTGTTGCAGTCCCTGTTATATATTTATTGCGCAGTGAGTTGAAAGCTGAGGTGTTGTATTGATGGCTTGACTGTTGATGTTCTTTTTATCTTCAGACCATACATGAGTTGTGAGAAGAAAGACACCGTGTATGATGGAGTCATTTACTTGGCAAGCAGTTGCACTGAAATAAAGGGTGACAAAATCTGACTGAGTGGAAATGATTGAGTTATTTTTGAAATGTGCTAAATTCACAACTGTTGAAGTTCAATACGGGGGTCTGACAAATGACTGAAATCTGCATTTCTGCTACCTGGCCTTAAGCTGTCTGAAGGCCAAAGCAAACAGCAGCTTAATTTGCAGCATGCTCAGGACTGAGGCTGGAGTGACATTTCTCTTTGTGAAGATCTGACCTGCCTCTATGGCCCATCCTCATTCCAGTTACAAAGCAAATGGGTTAATTATTTGGGGTTTCTTTTTCTGCTGTCCTTGGAAACACCGAATACATCACTTTGTAGCTTATTGATGTTAATCAAACTATATAAAAATGTTAGGAAAATGTGAACTACCTGTTTCTTGTACGATAATCAACCACTGCATTCAGCTGCTACACTGTGGTGCCAGTGGCAGCAAAAAGCTCCATGTAATTCTCCAAGTGTAGGGCAATGTGAATAATGATGCACCATCTGATTCTGGAGCTTCTTGTATGTATATTGAGTACTTCATTTCGTAAATCAGTGTACAAAATATCAGCATGTGTTAATTTTCTGACCAACAGAAATTACGCTTTCCTAATCCATTATCAAATCAATTTCATGTGGATAGTGTCATTTCAATATTTGTAGATACTTTCTGGATTTGTAATATTTATACACTTTTAATAGATGGATGGAATTTGATAGATGTCTGCTTTTCTGCCTTTTTTTTTCTTTTTTTTTTTTTTTGAAAAAGGAAAACATTAAGAGCTAAGCTGTTAAGACTTTATCTAGGCTTTTAAGAGATTTTTTTTCCCAAATGCTCTGAGGTCAGGTTAAATGAGTTAGCTCCGATTTCAGCTTGGTTGGCCGGCTACCATCAAGCTCTGGAAAGCCTTCCCTGACCACTGTCTGTGAAAGTATCCCAGGATGCTTTGGACTGATACCCTAGAGCTCTGGTTTTAAGTGGAACAGAATAAAAGCCACTCAGAAATTTCAAATAGTTGGCCAAAAATATGAAGGACAATTGAAAAATCTTTGAATTGGCGGGTGTCTTTCTTGGCTATGTTTATCAAAGCTTAAACACACATGATTAGTAAAAATTTTTGTGCAAAAATAGAACAAGAGATAGTCAATTGCACATCAGTTATTGAAAATCCTAAATGGGTCAAATTTGGTGACAATAACTGGTTCTTATTCCATTATTTTTAATAGAATGACTGAACCTGCCTCATTGTCCCTGTTTCTGCAAACTCTTAAGCAGTGAACCCCACATATAAGCAGCAAATAAAAGAAATGAAAAACCTTATATATAATAGCTTGGAAGATTCTTCTGTACAGTTCTATAACAACAATGCAATGTAAATCGGTTTATTCTCAAGCTCCACAGACACATTAATAAACAGATCGCTATGTGACAGTGGAGTATACAGTTTGGTGATGGCAGCCCTACATTTTAGTTGAATGATTATTGCTTATTTATAGGCCCTCATCTAGTGATTTTACATTTGCATTGACCCTACCCCTGAAGGTTTCTAAATGCTTCTCTTCTATGACAGGAAGAGTCTTAAACCACAAGCATTCACTGAGCGGGTATATTTGCATGTGGTATCAACTGGTGTTTTTTAGAATTTGTGTACACCCCTCTCAGCATGGAATATAAACCTCTGTTATTAGCAGAGACAGCTTCCATATATTTATGTCTGGAGTCCCTCACAGGTAAACTTTTTATGACTGTTTTGGCGAGCAGCAGCCGCTGCATTTAGTGAGATGGCCCAATGGTATGGGTAACTCAGTGCTTATTCACCAAAAGGGGAAAGAATAAAATTCCTCAGCGTAATGTGTAATGAATGTGTCTGACTTCAGTGACTACAAGAATCATCTTCCTGTGAGACTGAAGATAGCTTTTTTCCCTGATACTTTTTGACATTTTTCAAACTGAAGAATACATAAATCGATCTCTTTTTTTCATGCAGCTTGGCTTTAACAACATCAAGCAAGTTATGCTGAACAAATCAGTCTTATTTCATGTCTGCTGTTAAGGAGTTTATTATTCTTTGAGATTATGATGAAAGCTATTAATTGTTATGATTCCAAGTGCACAGTTTTGCCTATATTCACTTATGTCATTATTTTGCATTGTTTTAAGGAAGTGATTGATGCAAAAGACATGCATAATATTAGGCCCTCAATATTACCTTGGAAACTACAGGTTTCGTCATCTTATTTCAGAGCTAGGAATGGGAGCATGTTACTTCTCTCCTGAATTCTTTCAAGGTAAACAGTACTAATTTCTTACTTCTGTTGCTGCTTGCTGGTTTTGCTTTCTGTGTTTAGAAGAAACTGTTATGATGAGATGATCTATCCCATGGCAAAATACAAGCTGTTCACTTACAACAGACAATTTTGTATCAAAAGCATAACTTGTGTTTGTGTTAACATTTTTTTAGGATATGTCATGCAGTAAACAGTCTTGGTCCGTGTTCTTGCTCTCTCCCAAACTTATCCTCTGCCTGTCTTGAGGAGATCCCTTTTTCAGTCTCTTTCTCTGTACTTCCAGTGCTCTCCAAAGTAGTTCACAGTGTGGTACATGGCCGTGTTCGACTCTGCTGTTGGGCAACACGACTGCCAGATGGAACATCATGCTACTTAGTTCTGGACAGGACTGTGATGTGGACTGTCACATGGTGAGTGACAGCATTTATAAATGTTTTCTTGTATAATGATGTAAAACTTAGTGTAATTGTTCCAGTCTCATTATTTCATAGAATCATAGAATGTTAGGGGTTGGAAGGGACCTCTAGAGATCATCTGGTCCAACCCTCCTGCCAGAGCAGGTCCACCTACAGCAGGTTGCACAGGATGGCATCCAGGTGGGTTTTGAATGTCTCCAGAGACAAAGAGTCCACCATGTCTCTGGGCAGCCTGTTCCAGTGCTCTGCCACCCTCAAAGGAAAGAAGTTCTTCCTCATGTTCAGATGGAACTTCCTATATTCGATTTTATACCCATTGCCCCTTGTCCTATCACTGGGCACCACTGAAAAATGACTGTCCCCCTCCTCCTGGCACCCTCCCTTTAAGTACTTACAGGCATTGATGAGATCCGCCCTCAGTCTCCTCCAGACTAAAAAGACCCAACTCCCTCAGCCTTTCCTTGTAAGAAAGATGTTCCAGTCCCCTAACCATCTTTGTAGCCCTATTTGGTGCAGATAGGTGCGTAGTTGGTGTTGTTACTTATCAATCTTGCTTATCTGGGATAGTCATTTTAGTCTAATGAATCATAACTCTTGGTGAAGTCCAGCAAGACGGCACAGGGTTTTAAAAGCAAAGGAAAGCAAGTCTTGTTTTTCCCTCCCACAACACTCCTCTATTTTTCAGTGCCAAGCACTGTCATCCTGCCAAAAATAAACATAAACAATACATTTATTCATCTGCTTCTCTTGATTATCTCAAAAGACATGTCAGTCTCAAGCTTCTGAGCTGGAATCTGAACTGCTGATAAGCTGATGTGGAAGCTGTCTGAGTTAAGAAGAGAACAGATACTGTCTTGATGCATTGTCTCAGTGAAGGGCTGGGGCAGGCACTCACTGGAGCCATCCATGTGAGCAGTGGTGCCCCTCAGGTGCTCCTCAGGAACAATACTGGGTCCAGTTCTGTTCAATGTATTAATCAATTACCTGGATGAAGGAATGGAGTGTCCCCTCAGCAAGTTTGCTGATGACACGAAACTGGGAGGGGCGGCTGACACACCAGAAAGCTGTGCTGTCATTCAGTGCGACCTGGACAGGCTGGATAGTTGGGCAGGGAAAAATCTTATGAAATTCAGCAAAAGTAAGTGTAGGGTCCTGCACCTGGGGAGGAATAACCCCATGCAGCAGTGCAGGTTGGGGGCTGCCCTGCTGGAAAGCTGCTCTGCAGAGAGGGACCTGGGAGTCCTGGTGGACAACAGGATGACCATGAGTCAGCAATGTGCCCTTGTGGCCAAGAAGGCCAATGGCATCCTGGGGTGCATCAAGAGGAGTATGTCAAGCAGGTCGAGGGAGGTCATCCTCCCCATTTACTCTGCCCTGGTGAGACCACAACTCAATCTGGGCTTCCCAGTTTATGAAAGACAGGGAACTTCTGGAGAGGGTGCAGTGAAGGGCCACAAAGATAATTTGGGGGCTGGAGCATCTTTCTTATGAGGAAAGGCTGAAGGAGTTGGGTCTTTTTAGTCTGGAGAAGAGAAGACTGGGGGGGGATCTCATCAATGTTTACAAATCCTTAAAGGGAGGGTGCCAGTCTTTTTTCAGTGGTGCCCAGTGATAGGACAAGAGGCAATGGGTACAAACTTGAATATAGGAAGTTCCATCTGAACATGAGGAGGAAATTCTTTCCTTTGAGGATGGCAGTGCACTGGAAGAGGCTGCCCAGAGACATGGTGGACTCTTTGTCTCTGGAGACATTCAAAACCCACCTGGACGCCATCCTGTGCAACCTGCTGTAGGTGGACCTGCTCTGGCAGGAGGGTTGGACCAGATGATCTCTAGAGGTCCCTTCCAACCCTTAACATTCTGTCATTCTGTGATCCATGCTGCAGGACCTCACTGGGGATACTACCCTTCACTACCGACTTAAATCCCTTTGATGCCAGTCCTAGATGCAACGTATAGGTGGGAGACCACTTGACTTTGAAAGTGTTCCTGGAGGACACAGGTCTCACCAAATGCAGCATAATAGCTCTAATTTGGGACTTTAAAAAAAGGGCTGTCGACTTCATGAGAAATTGCTTGTAGACTGAGAGTGTTTTCTAGAGCAAATTGATATTTATTGATCATTCCTTTTCCAGGAGGAAAAAGATTTTGTGTGGAGGCTTCACAAAAGGCCCTTCAACATGAGACCAGGTGAAGTAGCTGTCTTCCTCTCTGGACTATAAACTGACTTTGTCTTTCTTGTCTTTTAGCTAAACCCAGTTTTTCTCCATGTGGTTTCTTTTTCAGAGTTAGGGCTTAATAGGAATTTGTGGCTGAGATTTACTCTGCTTCCAATTTCCACTTTAGAAATAAATTATATTATTGTCATTATGTAATGAACTAATCAGTTAATGAGCTCTGTAACAGTTACTAAAAATATAAATTAAGACCTATGGACATTAACACCTTATGGACAATTAAGACATTTATGGACATTAAAAGACCTGATTTAAAGGAAAGATTATTTTCTTTATTATCAACATTTCAAAACCCAGTCTGATATTTGATGGTACATCTGAGTGTGTAGAGAATGGTAAAAAATTGATTATCTCAGTGGTTTTTGTTCCTTTAACTAAGGAAAAACTTAACATAATGAAGGGCAAAAAAAAATAACATTGGCCCTGGAACTAGACATCAGGATTTTGTTAATTTGAGTTTGAGCCAAATAGGAACAGAGTATGCAGTCCTTGCTTTCTGACCTCCTTCACTTGGAGAAGTCTGCATTCAGAATTGTACATGAACAAAAGCTTCTCAAAGCTTCTTACAACCAAGTGTATATAGTAACACCTTTGAACAAATGGAATTTTAGATCAGAAGGCTGGAGGTATATTGAGGCTTGATCTTACATTAGGAAGATCTTGGCTGATAACTTTCTAGCCATCTCAAAGTCCTAGCTGTGATTGAAGGAGGCAGCAATGTGTTGTAGTGGTGCTGAGTCAACTGCACTCTGGGGAGATTACAGACCTTTTATCACCTGCAAAAAGCTTTTCTAGCAGTGCTCAAGGCCATAGGAGTCTTGCTTTTGTCTTGTCACTCTAGAAAACAGATCTGTGAAAGACCCATAGCCCTTGGCAACACAGCTATCCATTTTAGCTACCCACTTGAAAATGTAGACCCAAGCATTCCTTGTACTAACATTAGCTGCGATGAGATCATTGAACATATTACTTTGCTGGTGGTTTCATAATTTTTTGCATAATCTATTCTGTCAATTTGTATTATAACCAAATAATTGGTTGGGGGGCTGGAATTTAGAGAGTGATGCTTTTTTTTCCCTGTGTCCTTCTTCTGCTACCCAGCACATGATTGGTTTCTTTCTGATTCCTTCTTGGCATCCACACTTAGATTATTCCTCTTCCCTTCATGTTGATATATGCTCTTTGTTTCTTCTTGACCTTCAGGAAAACTCTTTTAAGATGATTGAGCTTAAGGCAAACTGAGCATGAGGATGTGTCCTGAATGAGCAGGAGGTGCTACCCAAGGGAGGGGGAGCGCAGAGAGGAAAGGGAGGCTAGTAGAAAAAATCAGTGTATTTCTTAATTTTCCTTTTACAAATTGTTTTAAAAATTGTCCAGAAGAAGGCCAAATACTTTGGACAGGGAATGTTACCCTATTAATTAGCATTTTTTGGAATTTCTCGAGTGACCTCCATAGGCTGTTTTTTTCAGTTGTGTTTTTTCAACCTTTTCTTTTTGAAATATTAAAGGTGATTTCTTTACATAAAGAACATAATAAATTCATATTGTATGATTATTTTTAGACACACTTAATCATATAGCCAGACATGCCTGCAGCAAAATAACATTGGTGCTGGCAGAAAACAGGTAGTTAAGCAGGTAGGCTGTAAATACCTACAGTCATTGCTTGAAAGCTATCAATTATTTGTGTTCCTAAGTTTAACTGTTACACTGCATATTTTCCCTGCAAACTGAGATATAGCAGCCAATCTAAGCAAGTCATTTGCTTTTCAGTATTAATTTCGCTTCTTGTGCCAGGCTCTGTAAATGTTTCCTCATATATCATTGTCACAGTGCCATACATTTGAAATGTCAAATTATGCAGTGTCTGGTGTCATAAGAATAGTATTAGCAGCAGGGAGGGACAAAAAGTACCCTGCAGAGGATAAATACTTGTATTCAGTAGCTTCCTTACCTGGTGTTGCAGTTCTACAGACAGAGTTATCTAAGGGTTGTCTGGATGTATAGAAGATACGTCCTTTGAGTATTTTAGTCCCCCTTTGAGGAACCTTTTTCCTGTACTGAAAACAAATGGTTTGTGCATTTCAGCTGCAGTATTCCTTTCTGTCCCTAGGCTCTTGCATCCAAAGTGAACATGCCAGAAAGGGCAGATAAATGCCATTCTTTTTAGTAGTTATTTTCCAATTGTTAGTTCACAAGCCTTTAATGAGAAACTATAATGCTAAAGCAAAATAAGAGGCAAACTTTCAGATGACTATGTATTGTATGTAGGATGCAAGGGCTCTATTCTGCTCTTCTGCCATTTACCATCAGATTTATACCACACTAGCATAGCAACTGAAAATTAAACAGGGATTAACCTTCCTGGGTATCCATAATTTCTCACACTATTTGAAGAAATAATATAATTTACTGCTGGATTATTATTTTCCTACTGGAGTAATATTGCTATAGACATTAGAGAAGTCAGGGCTGTGTAATAACCTATTTATAATAATGAGCGAAAGGTGATTACATCATTATCCTCAAGAGGCTTCACAGAAGGCGGTCCATGTTATGTTGTGTTTTGTCATTCAGTTTGTGTATTTCTACCCAAAGCAACAGATTCTGTGCTGCCTGTCCCTGGAGCCAAGCAAAGCCGATTTGCCTCCACCATCCCTGACCCCTTTTCATGCCTGTTCCTGCTCCGCCAGAGTATTTGACAAGGAGGTACAGAGCTATTTATGTGAGCATCTCCTCTTATGGTTTGAACATTTTGGACTGGTGGATGAGCTGAGAGGGCTGAAGTCCACATTTATTGTCCCTGGGCTTGATTCATTCTCTCATGCATGAACATCTAGTGCTGCTTGAGCTATCTGAGGGGATGTCTCCAGCAGCTTCCAGAAAGGAATGGGTCTCACAGAGGTCTTATGAAATATATACCAGCTCTGCATGGATTTGGCAGATACTCTAGTGTGTCTCAGGTGGCACTAAAGTATTTAAATAATGCATCACCACATCAGGCCCTAAATGATGAGTTTGCAAATCAGAAATGCATCTTCCATTTTCTGAATAT
The DNA here is from genome assembly GCA_013398295.1 of Chionis minor. Classification (NCBI taxonomy): domain Eukaryota; kingdom Metazoa; phylum Chordata; class Aves; order Charadriiformes; family Chionidae; genus Chionis; species Chionis minor. The sequence goes on from VZSF01007321.1 coordinate 1,094,327, forward strand.
CCAGCTCTATAGAAAGCAATGAAGAGGCTGTGATGTTCCTGAAGGGAAAGCAATTCCCTATCAGGACGTCTAAATGCGCCACACTATTGCTCAGGTCCTGGAAACAAACACATTGAAAATTTTTGGCATTTCAACCAACTGTCTGTGTAGGAGCCGGCATGAGCTGGAACTGGAACCTGAATGGTTGTGGTTCTTCTATAACCTAAGCAGACCAGTAAGCTTCTTCAGGACACAGGTCATCTTGGTATAATATTAAAATCAACCATAATATAATAATTTAAGGTAAGATGAACTGGTGCCTGCAAATGCTTATCTGTTTTCATTATCTCTGCAGGCAACTTAAATGACTTGCTTAAACTGTACATGTGGCTTGCAGATCACTCAAGTCAGTAAAAATGAATTCCTGCTTTCAAAGGAAAAAGGGCTAGTTTGACTCAAAGTTTTGACCCAGGCAGACATATCAGAACCCAAACTTTGCATGGCAGGTAAGATGTCCAAAGTGCATATTTTTTATGAGAACTTCACATTTAAATCGCTTGCTAACCTTTTCCTAGCATTACCTGTTTCTTGAAGCACCACTTTTAGTGTCCCTTTCCCATTTCTAGACATTAACTGTGACAAGTCTTATATAATATAGTAGTTCATATTCAGATAATTCCTAGTACCTTTTCAATAGCCTGAAGCCCACAGCCTGAGCTTTCCAAATAGCATAAAATGCTGGATTTCATGATTTAAACATGTGGCACATCTGTTTTCTCTAGTCATGTGAAATTTAAGGCCGTCGATGCAGAAGACATCTGGGCTGCTGTACACAATTCAGGATGAATCATGATGTGTTGTGGTTCTTATTTTTGGTACCTTCACTGGCCCCTAGTGTTTCATCTTGTGAGTAAATTGTATATTTTCTATAAAATTGTCTGTTTCAAGCTATATGATTGTATTAAACTGTATCTAGTTCTCTGGATGTCCTTTGGAATTTATAAAAGTACATTACTGCGTTATTCAGATTTGAAATATACAGATGTAAAAATACTACATATGCTTAATAGTGCATATGTCTTGGTTTCATGTATGTTTGCCTATAAAAAAAATTGTTGAGTATTTCTTGCTGTTGATCTTTATTATTTGTCTTGATTCCTGTGTCGTTAGTCTCACAGTGTTAAAGATCATGAGTCAAACTGGAAGTTGTGGAAATAGCTTTGGCTTCATGAAATGTGAAAGAGAAATAATGCATGTGTGTTCTCCTTCTGTATTCCATTTATAGTTGCATTACGGTCATGGGTTTTTAATCTGCCCATGACTAAAGAGATACTGATAAGAAATAAGCAAGAGAAATCTGTGATATCATTGAATCTCTTGAGCTAAGACTATAAGAACAAGTCCAAATGGCAAGAGTCCAAATAATGCTTCATCTGTTCTTAAAAAGAACACAAGGATTTCTTAACTTCCCCAGCTGCTTCAGGACTTAACTCTCCTTATAAACAGACGGATTTTCCGTGCACCTTGCATAAATCTTCCTTTTTACCAGTATTGCCAACTTCTTGTATACAGAGGGTACACAGAAAACAATCACTGTCGTGTTTATGACAATATTCCATTTACTGTCTTTATGCCTCTTCTCTGAAACTAAGCCAGTCCCATTGCTCTATGCTCTCTCCTCGTATATTGTGTTTATCAGTCTTGTTGGTTTCTGCTGAACTTAATTTCCTAAATTGCCATCTCCATGTCTGATGAACTGCACCCATGCCTGTGTATCCCAGATTTGCATTTGCCTTTTTTGCATCAGTGTTGCGCAAGTGCTGTTTACACAGTTGTTTTACACGCAGTTGCACTGTGCCGTTTATAGTTTCCTGGTCCTCTTTTGCTAGTTGATTTTGGGTTTTTTTTTCCCAAGTTTGTGTTGGTGATGGTGGTGGATGTGAGGTACCTCTGGTCTTTCGTCAAGAATAGGACCTGACTGTGCGAGGTGCTGCATGAGCAGAGCACACCAGACAGCTCTGCCTCCAGGCAGATCCTGTTGCCTTCCCAAACCCTGACAGCACTGTGCTTCCCGGGACAGGGAGGTGGTTCCTTGCCCTACAGTGCTCATGACTTACTCAGCTCAGCTGAGACTCCTTCTCATGTCTACTACTTGAAGCTCAACTTCCTCGTTGTTTAAATGGATTGTATTAAAGCCCCTTCTGTTTCCAGTAGTTAAAAACAGTTAGCTGAAAGGAGCAATTCTCTGGAGAATGTGTGCGGATATTTCCTCCTTGTGACAAGGAAACTGCTGCGGGTTTCACCCAGCGGGTCCTCAGAAGGTAGCGCTTTCACCCACACGCGGCATGAAACTGTTGGAATTGCTTTCTGCAAGACTCATTTTTGCCCTTGACATTTACAAAGCCTCAGTTGGAAAAAAGCCTCACGTACTCATTACATCCAGACTGTGGATATAACAGGATAGTCATATGGATCAGTGAAAGCTTTGCCTTGGTGCCAGGATTCCACATGGTGTATCATAAAGTACATTTTTGTATCCACTGATTCTCCTTCCCCCTGTCTTAACCAAGCACTGAAAAGGTATTTGGTGTCTCTGGGTGACATGAAGCTGGTTGGCAGATTTAGTTAAGTCGTCTTGGGGAATCAGACTTTTTGAAAGCCAACTAATACAGTATTTCCTTTAAATCCTGTATTTCCTGTGTCCATCTTTAAATATAAATACCTCATCTTCCTCTCTCCCCTTTCACAGTCATTAAATGAAAGTGAGAATTTTAATTTGTAAAATGGTTTATTTACCTAGCTTTGCCTGGGACCCATCAGTTGCAGGAATGTCACAGATTGGGAAGTTGTATTGACTATAAACGTTCGTCTTCCATGGCTCTTCAGCCTGGGAAGCAACAGTGCTGACTCTTCTTGGCAGCATATATACACATTTATGGTCATAGAAACATATGTGCACTTGGCTTCTTGATTTTAACTGCTCCATGAAAACAAATGATTGTTAAAAGCTGCGAGGAGAGCGGCTTTTTTGGGAGAAGCAGCCGCGCCGTTGGCCGTAGCCGGCTGTCCTGCAGGTGGCAATGCACAGCAAGGAGACGGCTCGGCGGAGGGACGCGGCGAAGGGAAGAAAGCACAAAGTTAAAATCGGCTTGCTTCACAAATGTGTGTCAAAATGCCGTCTTGTGCTTCTGACTGGTGCACCCGGCTGCTTTTGCTAGTGCCAAAAATAAATCTGAGTCCTTGCGGAAACAAGTGCAGGAACCATTGTTGGGATCGCTGTACGTTTGCAGTTTGTTCTCTGGGCTCACTCGGGAGTGGGCATTTATGATCCTGTTCCCTCCCTTTTCCCATTTGTCATCTTTTCTCCCTTTGTTTGTGCAATGAATAGAAGGGGAAGGCTGTAAAATACCTGTAAGCCAATTTATAGCTTCCGTTTCTGTAGGTGCACCAGAGGGTTTCTTTCCTTGTGGTATCCTTCCAACTGGTTCTGGTGGGCACTTCCCTGCCAGATCATCCCAGCTGTTCCACTACAAACTCAAACACCAGCCATGTTTTCTGGTCTTGTTACTAACTTATTTCATATTCGGATATTCCCTTCACCATTGTCTTGGGACTTATGTTTTCAGTACAGTAAGAATATTCTGCAATGCACTTTCTTTGTAAAATAAGAGTATCTTCAGCTTTAAACAGTCACTGTCAATTTTTTTCTCATAGAAAAAAAATATTTTTCTTTTTCTAATTGAGCTACTTTTGCAGCTAATAGTGACATTTACAAAAGAGAAACTAGAGGACCTGTAGCAGACCACTCACTGAAATCTGGCAGTCTTGATCATAGACTTCATCACTCTTTGTGTAATTTTATTCTGTTCATGTTTGATTTGATGAGAAATATTTCCAGCGAAGCAGGTTGCAGTATTTGAAGTGCTTGATCATGTTTAAGCCTTCTCCAGTGCTTAAGAAAATACGGAAAACGCTTGGATTTTTTTAGCCTGTGTTGTTTTCTGCTGGTTTTTGTCTGTGGATCTTAGAAACCTGAGTAAGGCAAGCGGCGGTAGTGAGTACGCACTGTGGTAATGGATACGCACCACTCTTGTAGTGCAAAATCTCTAAAACGATGCCTTGTGCAATACCATTTGTGTACACAGATGAGAAGGCTATATGTACGAAGTTATTATTTCCAAAGAGAAACAAATGCAAATAAGGCAGGTTTGTTACCATAAATGCTGTAATTTGCATGTCTGGGTGAAAAGCCATGAGCGTGACTTAAATTTTGCAGATATAAGCAGAAGGTTCAAATGTTTTCTGATATAGTTGGCAACACTTCTGATTTATTGATTTTTATTTTCCTCAAAATGTATGTACACCCATTATTCCCATTATTGTCTTTAAAGTATCTAAACAAGACTGCAATATAAATTGTAGTGAACTACTTTAAGCAGTTTTATGTGATATTATACTCAGGATGGTGAACCCCAGAATTTGAGGTAACCTTCAAAATACATGGGGTTTGTATCATTTTATGTCTTTCCCTTTATTTCTTTGTACAAGGCCTTGTTTGTTGACTTTTACTTTTGCAAAATGTCACATATTTTAGTCACTTTCAACTTCCTTTGCCACATTTGGATCTGACTTGTGCTTTCTTTCAAGATCATATGAAGTGATTAATGAATTGACTAAACTATATACCTCTCTTTTTCATATTTATTTTTAGAGTAGCGGAAAGAAGTTCAAATTAATAATCAGTAGTCTATAAAGAATTTAACCAAATTACTCTTCATCATGCAGTGTATTTTTATCACCTATATCAAAATGTATTTATGGTGTCCTTCTCAGAGGTGGGTTCTTCTGCTCTCTTACCCTAATTTATTATTCTGACGGATATGAAGAACGGTCACAGCAGTGTTGAGGAAGGGCATTCAGCACGGTTCACTCAATTTCAGATCTCTGATTTTACAACAGCAAAGTTCCACCTGAGAAGTGCAGCTTTGGTGATTTATTATTTTATAGTACTGATTCTGTGACCCATTTCTGCTGCTGCGATCTGTCTAGGATTCCCAGGCATTGCAGGGCATGCTGTCTTGAGGTTTTACCAATGGAAAAAGAGGAGCGTAAAGATCAGCAACTCAGTTCAACCCTGAGTTTCATGGGTCTTTGCCCTGGGGCAAGACATTGACAAGGAGGTTGCTGCATTGCAAAGAGCTGAGTATTTCTCATCCTTGAGAGGCACCCAAGCGTCCAGTAATGATGCGCAAAGACAGGAAAGAGTTGGGAAACTCAGGAGATCCCTTTGATTCAGTGCTCTGGCCAAAGCCAGAAATAATATAATGTGGCACAAGGCTGGTGGTATCTAGCTGTACCATTACTCTCAGAACAGGTGGTGATGCAAACCAGACTGCTCGTTTCTGGTGGACTGCAATAGCCCACAACAGCAATTGCAGCATCCTTTTTTCCTATCCATTTCCCATTCAGTTGTGTGGTTGTTGTTATTATTATTTTACTATTTTTTATTATTATTAATTTGATGATCATGATGTCGGATTTCCTTCAAACTTTTTCTCTACTTTTCTCACTCGCCTTGCTAAATTAAGCTATATTTGGAACTATTCTAATGGAGTATTTCTACCATCTGCTCTCTGCAGCAATTATTCAAATTATTTGCAACCCTCTGTGCCAGCCGGGGTGAATCCAGTGTGGTCTTTTAAAGCTACAGATTTCCTGACTGATGTATTTTTACACTGGAATATGCCACAACTGGTACAGATCTGTAATTCTCTGAGGTCAGGTCGGGGTAGAGGGTCATGCTTACATTTCTCATGGTTTCGGTGACTGACTCTAAGGAAACTATTATCTCTCCGTTTGCACAGGAGAAATCAAGAGAAAGATGGTACTTTTTTTTTGGTCTCAGTTTGCTGCTTTTGAAGGTTCTCCTTCCTTTACAATCTTAGCCTGTGCTAGAATCCTCCAAATCCTAAATACTCTTATTTGTTCACAGCACTGAACACAGCACATCACATGCCTGCACTGGCTATTCTATCTGTCATTCAGAATACAGGTCCCTCTCTGTTTTGCTATGATTAAGGGACTGCAGGAGCCTGTCCTATGTTTACCTGTCTCTTGTGATATTCACCTGCTGTAATAAGAGGGATGATTTTCCTACTTCTTGTCCTGTACAACTTCTTCCTAGTAAATCAGTTTGAAATGCAAACCCAAACTCAAGGTATCAGTGGATCTGCATAAACACTTCATAGCTGTAGTCTTTGCGAGGAATTAAAATGAAGGCAGGAAAAGTAATGTGCATGTTACTGTGAAAAGAAGAATCTTAAACTGCATTAGAAAGTGTCAGAATGTTATAAAGAGATACCTAAACACCCTCTATGCTGATAGGCATAAATGTCAGCTGAGAGTTAGAGCCTGTTCCGGTCAATTTGTGGCCTCCTCAATTAAGGAGATTTTCGGAACAGTATCAAAGTAACTCCACAGGCAGCAGAAATCTTTTTAGCTTTCAGCGAATATTTATTCATTTTATAGACACATATACTTTAACTGTAACATGGGAGGAGCATGCAGTCTCCACACAACCCTGTGTTTTCAAAGCCATGTGGGAACCACTGACCATGCTTGTGTTTTGGGCAGCAATTTACCCTGGTATTTAAGACTGATAATCTCTTGGTTTGGGCACTAAAATAATACAATCTAATACAACTTCCAGGCCTCACAGATGGAGATAACAGTGGAAAGACTTTAAAACATATGGCTCTAAATCTTTCTTTAGAAATACATGAAGATTTTTGAGAATTTCCAAATAAGTTACTCATTGCTATAGTTACAGAAATATAAAGCACAGTCAGAAAAAGAAAGGTCTTTAGCGTGGTGCTTTCCTGAGTACCACAGGTGATTTCTAGGAAAGTTCCTGTTTTGCAGTTATTAATAGATTCTGGTCATGTTCATTCTCATCCAATTGCTTTTTCTCCAAAGTTTGCCGTCAGAGTTTTCACGAAGCTGCCAACATCCTTTCTGCTTTACTCTATACCACGTACCGTGAGAGGGTGGGTCACCTTCATTGCTCTTCCTTTTCTTATGCTATTATTTGCTGTAATTTTAAAGCAATTTTTTTTTTTTTTTATTATTATTAGGAGCCTGGCTTTGTCTGTCTTAAAGCATTTTGACCTCTTTGCATATTGTGCATGTATATGTATAAAAAGTCTGTCATAACTGCCAGGAGTGCACAGGTGATACCACTGCTGCTTTTATAGTCATTCCAACTGCAGGCAAGTTGTACGTTACTCACTGGGCTGAAAACCTCCTATGCTGCAGAATGACTCGCTTCTGAAGAAATCAACTGCTTTTTGGACATTTGGGCTTCTGGAGAGTTAAAATCTGTTTAGGCAACATCATCAAAGAGTTAGAAGACCAAGAGAGGTGGAGGCTGGCATCATATGAAGGGCTTAATCCCCAGAACAGAAATCCAGGCTGAAGATATGTGGAAGTAACAGGAGCTCTTGCTTTTTAGTACAAGGTTAGCTTTCGCAAAAGTGTTACATGGATAAATTCAAAAAGCTGGTAATTCACATTTGTGTCATTGTTTCTTCTGCGACACCCATTGCAAATCTCCTTTTCCTGGGAAGAGCACCTGCCAGCTAGTGAAGGAGTATGAGCTCTCGCTCTGTCTTCAATCAATAGTTGGCCTATAGGCTAAGGCTGTGAATCAAGGCTTCCAATTACTGCCAATCACAAGACCACTAAAAAAATTAGGAGCTGGGAGCGTAGTTCTGAAAGGAATGAAAAATGATTCAAACCAAAGAAAAATGTAGGATTAAGCTAAAGCTCAGCATAATTGTGACATCTTCTGTGGCTTATGCAAGTTTTTAGGTTAGGTAATCTGGTAAATGGTAAATTTTATGAATCTCTGACTAAAATGTCCCCCTAAAGAAGTTCATTGCTGTATGGAATTGTCTGTACCCATATAATGAAGTGAAAATGTTTACACCTGGGAATATTGGTAGAAATTGTCCTTACATTTTAAACAAGGTCACTGCCACTGGAGTTTTCCTGATTCAAGCACTAAACTCAGTATATGTAAATGCAGAGTTTGGCTCAGGGTTCAGCTTCAACTAGAGCAAACAATTTTCTTACCAAACAAAATTTTCTTATTTTATAACATTTTCCACCTCACATTAGGGTGATTCAGAGACTTTTCAAAGTTGCTCGGGAGAAAGAAAAATGAAATTCCGCAGTTTATTAAATGATTTCTTGATCAGGAGAGTTATGCAAGAGAGCAAAGACTGAGTTTCCATCATGCTTTGAAATAGCAGCTAACTCTGGGTTTCAGATAGCCCAAATAAGTGTTTGGTTATTTGTGGTTAAAATGTCCATTGTTTCCTTGTTTCTTATTTTTAGCAGAAATTTAATGCTGAAGCAGAGAAACCTTCTTAGGTTCTTTTTTCCCTGCCACTTCTGTAGTCTCACATAAATCTTTGCTTTGATCAAACAACAAGAATACATCTCTACCTTTTTTTATTATGGTGTACATTTACAGTATATTTTTTCCCTTTTCATTTGCCTCATTTTTTGCGTCTCCTCCCTTGTACTTTCCAGGTTTCTCCTTTCATGATCCGAAAATGCTGCTGAATACAGATGAGCCAATAGTTAGTCCAGTCCCAGCCAGTCTTTTGTTCAGGTAATTACTCGGAACCGCAGCAGCTCTTAAGTGCCCTGACTTCCCTGACTGAGATTGACTGATTGAAAGATTAGGCAAGGCAGACATTTATAGCCAACCTGGTAAGAAGAAAGGAAAAACGTAGGCTCATTTAAATAAGGCGGGTTTTTTTCCCTTGCTTCCTCCCCCCACTGTATGGAGGGCGCATCGTGCATGTTAGCCAAAGTTATGTATTTAGGTCGGAGCCAAGCTCGTTTGGTTGAAGCAGAGGCGAGCATCCCTCCACCCACTCCTGAATGGTGCTGGAGCCATGCTGGTATCGCTCCTGCAGCCGGTGTCACACCCTGCAGGAGGGCTAACTTCTTAAAGAAGAAATTCTACCAAGTATCTCAGAGAAAATACTGCAATTCTCCTTACAATAAAGCCAGTGATTTAGACTTATGTCTGATTTATTTGCCTTGGTTTCTCGCTTGCTGAAGACATTTGCTGGTATACACCAGGTGACATGACCCATCTAAAACAAATGAAATCGGCTTTGAAACCTTTATCCTCATCTTATCAGTATGGCCCCATAAGATTCTCAGTAAGTAATAGTAACATTTTGCAAAGCAAACAACATAGCCTCATTTCTATATGAAAACAAATAAACTCGTTTTAATCCCCGCTAAAATATATTTAATGATTCATATAAAAATGTTACCAGCCTATATCTAAGAGACATATTCATGAGCAAATACATAAAATCGTATCCATAAACATGAAAAAATATCCCAGGGCTCACCGATGAATCAGAGTAAATGTATTTACAATATTGCCAGCAGTGGTTTTTTTGAAGAAAATCTTGTTAATGAAGCACTGAAAACAGAGAAACAATGCTGTGTGTTGGCCTCTTTTTTAAAAGATTAGAATCTATAAAATGACTGGCATCTTTACGTAGTCTGGAATGGCTACTATTAAGTGTTTAAAGTAAATTGCAATATCATAGTCTCTCCTGAATTACAGTCAGTATTACAGCTGTACGGCTCTGGGATCAAACACAGCAGAGAAGTCTATCCCTGGTGTAGACCAGTAGCAGAGCTCCTTTCCTCTATGGGGCTCACCCTATAGATCAGCTATACTAATTTATGTTTTTCAGGTGCAGCCAGAGCTCCCCCCCTTTCTTGCCTTTGGACTTTATGTGTGTGAGCAAGAAAGCAAAGGAGAATGATGCTTAGCGGTGGCTGCTTTCTCTTAAGGCTTCTGCAGGGACCTTGGGGCGAGCATCCTGCAAAATTCACCATCATTCACAATTCACAGTGTGGGAGGTGCCAGTTGTGCCTTTTCTAGCATGGCTGTTCACCGTCTAGAAGAAACCTTCTGTGTTGTCAGTCCTCAGACATTTTGACTAAAGAAGTCACAAAGAAAAAAAAAAAAAGCAGTATATTTTCAGTACAAAGCTTTTGATGGCTAACTGTGTTGTATTGGGGTCTTATGTCAGTGCTCTCTGACATAAATAAGATCAATCCCAAGATTTTTAAAACTGGAGCATTATAATTTAATCTCTGGTATTCAGTCAACTAATATCTGTGAAGCATATTCCCTTTAAATTAGTAAGATGTTTGGTAATGACTTTGTAGTACAAACAGGCAAATATTCAGAAATAAATATTGAAGAGATGAAAAGATAAAGAACACAGAAGACATAAGAGTTCTTAGATTTATGTACTCAGATGATTCTATTATCTGTTTCAAGAGTTACCCAGCATGATTTGTAATTTCTATTAAAAATATCAAAACACTCTCTGGACTGTATCTAAGGAAGCGAACATCCCTAAATCTTTGGTTTATGTCTTTCTAAGAAAAAAGGGGCATGTTTACCCACACACTTCACCTTCTAGTCTTCGCTCAAAACACAGCTTTAGCTACAGTAACAAGAAGGAAATCAACCTTTCTTGAATGCTTAATTTCCTGTGGAATTAAATGCCTTTCTCATGAGAAAAATGTTTCAGCTTGCAGGTTGGATAATCCCTTCACTTTTCACTCTTTGACTATGTAAAAAAAAAAAGCATACAATACTAATCTTCATTCCCTTCTACAACTTTGTCCTCTAAGCCCTATGCAAAGCACATCTATTCTCTAAGAGCAATTCACAATAAGATTTTTACTGAAGGCAAAGGTGGGGTAAAAAGCAGCTCTGTTGAGATTTGTATCTGGGAAATATATCTAAAATTACATTTTCAAAATCAGTTCCCTAAGAACCCATTGTCTAACTGTGCTGCACTTTGATAATACATGTATTAAAAAAATTCTTTGTCACTGGGTTTATTTTGAAAATATTTTCACCAGATATTCTCTAGAAACAATAGAATAAATTCCAAGTGCTAATCCAACATCCCTGTTTGCTAGAATATTACCTTACTCTATGAACAAACCTCAAGTAGGGCTAAGTATGAAGTATCTTTGCTTCCAAAGAGTGAAGTTAATTTGCAAAATGAATAACATGATTTTTTTGAGATTTGGTCCAAAATATGAATAATCTAAAAAGGTTCCAGTTGTCTGGATACGTGAAGGTTTCTCAGGCTCTGCTTTGCCAGCTGAATGTTGCAGACCTCTCCATAGTAGTTCTAACCCCTTCTTTAAACCAGCACTTTTTCCTTAATCCAAATAAAGTGTTAAAGGCTACATGGAATAACTGAGTTTGAAGGAAAAGCTGAAATAAATTTTGGGCCAAAAGTGTTGATTGGGTTCTATAAGGCAGGGCTAGAAGGGTCCCTGTTTTAGGAACATGTTATCTGTAGGTCCTGTCTGTACATGAAGAGGCCTGGGGAGAAATATACCAGAAATCCCATGTCTGCTGGAATGTTGTTAAATTGATTATGTGGTGAATCTACACATCTGCCCTGGCCTTGGAAGAGGAAAATACCTGCCAGGCTCAAATTGCTAATGGAATAAATAAAGCGGACATGGGAGAGCGGGTAGGATTTTTGACTCATGTGGTGTGTCCTTTGCAAGACTGAAGCAGGATTCATATTCTTATAGTGCTATTTAAAGCTGAAAGCCTGTTTTTCCAATTAGACATGTGTATCTGCATTTGCAGTGTGCCACTGGCAAGGTAAATGGGATCAGCAGTAAGCGTTACTGAAAGCTGCAGCTGGCTGACAGTTGCAATTTTACAAAACTCCCTTTTTTTTCCCCTCAGAGTCTACACAGATATGAGTTTCAGCAATACTTGCCTGCAGCCTTTTTCAACTTTCTTTTTAATTAAAAAGCTTAATTGGGAGTAATAAAAATTCCAATTAAGCTTTTTAAATAAAACCCAAAAGCTCAAAACGGCTGCAGTTGCAGACAACTGCTACTGCAACCTATGACTAGCAATTCTATTGGAACAAAGCTTGTGTTTCACTGTAATAAATATTGTGGTTTATTCTTATACCTTCACATCCTTCAAAAGCACTGTACCTTTAAGTCTCACAGAGTTATCATTTGCATGTGAAATATGGGCATCCTTGTGAATTTTGCTAAGTGCAGCACAGGGACTCGCGTCTCCGTAGGCTGGTATGCATACATGCCCCTCAGCGTCACACCACATGTTATATCTGTAAGCAGAAATAACAGCAGTAACAAGGGCTGATCAGCCAATTTCCCAGTGAATTCATGTGATTTTATAGGTAAGGGAAAAGAGAAAGCACCCAACTCCAGGGGATTTTTTCAGCCAAATGCCTTTACTTCATCCATTGTGTGTATTTATTTAGGCCAACTTAGTGGCTTAATTTTATGTGACAATTTATGCTCTGTGTGTGACTTTTCATTCCCAGAAAGTCCAATGAGAAAATGCATGGATTAGCTCTTGTACATCATGATATCTGACTTCAGGGGTCATCCATAGATGTAATCAAGGGCAAGTGTAAAAGACATGAAAGTACCTGATACTATTAGTGTTCCTTAGAGGAATCACCAAAACTTTTACTGTTCCACTTTTGGTGCAGAACTTCATAGAAAGTAGCACTTGTTTGCAGTGGCATGTCAGCTCCACGCGTGGGGCACGACCATGGTTAAAGCAGAGTAATTTTAAAATTCACTGCATTATTAATGGCTTGCTTTTGCCCACTTCAAGCTGGCCTTCACTTCTGTATAGCAGGAGGTACCTATAGATCTAGAGAAGTCATTAAAATGCAATAAACCAGAAAGAATATAAAGAAGCAGCTGGCGAGGTGGAAGTTGTTAAAAAGGGAGAAACTTTAGAGAGTGCTAACTGGTCCTTACTAGTGCTGCACAGCAGCTCTGAGAGAAATAAAGCCTGGACCATCACTGAACGGTGCTGCTGGCCCAGCCCTGCTGCATTCTCTGCTCCAAGGGCACGTGCAGAGAGACGGATAGGACCTTGGGCAGGGAGAAAAGAAGTCTTGCTATCACCTGCATTCGCTGCAAATTCTAGGTTTTTCAGTTTCTTATAGCATAACCTACAAACAGGGAGCTGGTCTGGTAGAAGTAGTGGCAGTCAGTTCGGGAGCTTGAAGTAGCAAAAAGAGGAGGAAATTTACATTTATGTGGCTGTCTGACTGTTTCCAGGAAATGCTCTATGAAGGTTCATGGAATACTCAAAAGATCTCTGGAGTGGAGAAATCATCTTGCGCTCTCAGGGGAGGTAGGCCAAGCAGTTTAACAGGAGTTGTAATTTCTGTTTAACTGTATTCTTCTGTGAAAATACCAGACTCAGTTGATCTTACTCAGAAATGTTGTCTCAGACACACCGCATGGCTTAGTGCTTGACTGTCCATTTTTTCCACCTTTTAATTCAGTTCAAAGTTGGGATGTTTCATGATGCTGACTATGCCTGCAATTCCCAGGACTGCCTCCCCTGCAGCTTCGTAGGGGTTTTCTTATTTTTTTTTTTTCATTTATTATTGACTGATTCCTAGCTCTTGTTTTGAAAACCTACTTGTGTTGGCTCCAGATACCACTGGCATTAGCTTCACAGGCTTTTCTCATCAGCTTGATGGACCCAGGTGGCCTTGTCTCTTACTGCTGTTGTTGCTTTCATTTTCTCAGCCATCTGTTTCTGACAAGAATGAATTACAGCCCTGGTTTCCAAGACGTACATTGATAGTTGTAGCTCAAATGATTACAGCAAAAAAACACCCCAGGATGGCTTGAAAAGCAAAATATTCATATAGAAAACATAAATGCATGTAACGACTCATAGGACTTTCAAGAAAATAAAAATGTTAATCTTCTCTTCAGCTAATATTTAATTTATTAACAATGTTAACTTATTTAGTTAAATGATGAATAGTGTTGGTTAAAAAATGGGTTTTTTTACAGCTCAAAATGGGGTTTTTTATACCCAAATTAAAACCTTAGTATAAAGAATTAAGCCAAGTTTTTTGTACTTCTTGCCCCAAAAATTTGAAAGCAAGAAATATTTTGTCCAAGAGCTCAAAGACTCTTGGGTGTCATTAGAAGGGATCACTCTTCTACGCCAGCCTGTTTCACTGGAAAATATTCCTCCAATCCGAGGGTCTAGTAGAGTAATAATGTGGTAGTGTTAACTGACTAATGTGCTTCTGTCGGGTATAATGCCCTGTGTCACCGAGTCACATTTCTGTTCAGCAAACATGCATTTGCCATAGGTCAAAGGAATTGAGAGACTTATTGTAGGCTGGGCTTGCTTGGCTAGTCCTCGCTTCCTCTCAATTGTGGCTTTATCTGCTTCATCTGGGCTCTAACAGCTGTATTCAAGGAGAATTGGCAACTTGAATTACAGGAAGGTAGGAAAGATTATGTTTCAAATGTAGAGCTTTCTTGGCTTTTTTCCTGGGCTTTCTTTGAAAGCATTTTCTGGAATAAATCACAATATCTAATAACCCAGTGAGGCTTTTTAAGTGGAGTTTTAAGAGTGTACCAAGGTCTTATTGAATCACGTTATCTACCATTTCAAATCCTCTTGAAGTTAGTTACAAAGAATAATAGCTATATGTTCAGTCTGAAGAGTCTGAAGATTCTACTGACTTTGGATTAACAGAAAGATTTCCAGCTATCAGTGTTTAAGCTTCACCTCTCTGTCAGTCATTCCTGACAAGGCCAGAATAAGGTACTAATGGCAGTGACTTTAGAGAGGGTGGTTTTTCATTAGTTTAAGCAGAATGTCAATTAAAAAGGAATTGAGATAAAGAACCGGCAACCAGATTAAGTTTACACTTCTTCACGGATGATAAGAAAAATCCATTTACAGGTTCTATTTCAGACTGAATATACTTCCCAAGGTAAAGGGCTCTTATATTATAGCTTTAAAAGTCTACTGACTATTTCTGAAAAGATTTAATAACTATTGTGTCAGAAATGTGGAATAATTTTTAAACCACTGGAAATAATTATTTCCTACCTAAAATGAATACACTAAAATTAATTTAAATTTAATTTCACACATTTTATTATGGAATGTTATCATCTACCATCATTTCTTGTCCTCCTGTCTGACTATTATTTGCATTCTTCAAGAACTGACAAAGCCCTTTTAAAATAGGAAGAGAAATCTGTCTTTCTGTGATCTCTGGGCAGGGGAGGACAGCCTGGGGCTAATTTCCAGCTAAGGAATGTGGGACAGTATGAAACACTATGTGTGCTATTTTTCACTATTTCTGTGGTCCATTTGCAGGATTTTGAGCAACTTAGTAGGAGTTACGAATTCAGAACTTATCAGGCTGCACAGAAGTGTGGCAGCATTGGGCTTTGATTGGGCATTTTAAGGCAAAACAGGCTCCTAAAGGCGTTCACCTTTCTTTATATCCTTGTTACTACTTTAGACAATACTGGTCTTCAGGGTTCAGATTAAAATTATTGTTTCAGGCATGCTCACATAGGTATTTATTGCCCTGGACTCATCTATTCAATATTTTTTTTTTGCTTTCATGCAGGCTAGAAATGTTTTTGCTTATGGAAACTGAGACTGTGATTTAGTGTTACTGAGTTCAGAGCTGGGCTAATCATGGGCTACTTTGCCCAGAAGAGCAGACTAATCCGGAACAGACAAGTGTTTTGAAGGATGCTTCCCAGTGAGAAGTACAGTATGCACCACAGTGCATGACACAGGGTAGGAAGGGAAGCTCAGACAGTTTGGAACTGTTGAGCATGATTTGCAAGTTTTGTAAACTCATCAAGTTCTATAGGGTCTGTGCCTTAATCTACTTCTGCCCATCTTAAAAAGGCAGGTTTTCTGCCTTTTAATTGTAATCTGAATAGAGTGCAGTTTCAGACCAGAAAGTACATAAAAACTTGCACCTACTCCTGAAGCTGGGGAAATCATTCATTCTGAGTATTATCTGAGGGATTTAGTCCTCTTTACTGTTCCTTTGTCTAAATCCTGAGCAGATGAGTCAGGTGTGGGGTTTTTTGGTTTGTTTTGGGTTTTTTTTCCTGTTTTTTTTTGGTTTTTTTAGTAGCAAAACAACTTTAAAGTTTGGTCGCCGTGCTATGAAATAGTAAAATACTAGCCAAAAGAACCAAAACTTTCTCTCATGAACAGAATAATAGCTAGTTTCTCTTGCAGCCAACTAAATTTTCTCTTATATGTAACTAAGGAACAGGCAGCAAGACACCCAACTAACCTGGGGGGGAAGAGAACTACCATTCAGACGTTCAAAACCAGTGGAGATGCTGGCAAACTCTAATTCTCCTGTGCTATTTATACTGGCTGACAGAATGAGTCACATTATGCTACTTTCTAATAGCTTTCTCACCTTCCTGAAATGAATTACATGCTTGCAGAGCAGTGATGGCAAACTAGGATTCATAGCTATCATTATTAGCTTTGCAACATTCTTAACATCAGTGTAGCTATTTGTATTCAGTACCCATGAATCAGCTGTAATATATTGTGATAAATAATCTGTCCAGAGGGACATCAGCATTGCATCACAAGAACAGCCCAGACTAATCCTGTGAAATCTGCCTTGATGCAGTCTGTGAAGTTAGGTCTTGTTATGTTTCTCTGAATCAGGGAGACGCCTTTTATCGGTTGATTCCTCCTGATAAAGAAATTATTGAGCAGCTTTTTCAGAAGTACTTAAATACCTTGGTATTTGTGGTTTAAAGCTGATGTTCTCAGCAACAGTGTGTGACCCCACTCTCTCTATTAGCTGCATATGCACTGTTATATTAAAACCTCATCTAAAGCAAGAGGAACATATTTGGCCCTAATGGAAGGTGCTCTTTTGAACGCTATATTTCAAGATCTCTCTGCGGTTTTGAAGGTTTCAGCTGAATCAATTTTCTGTCGCCACGTTATGCAATGGAGTCTGTTTCCATTACAAAAGATGTGACATTCAAAAAAACCCATGGGAAGATGTGACGGCTTGTGGCAGCACCAATCTGAATCTCTAAGGCAACAGCAACAGCCTGAAATAATCGCAGGTGAAAGTAGCCCCAGAAGAGGCTCTGAGGGGTCATCTACATAGTCTGCATGCTGAGGCTCAATTAACACTGTCTGAACTATTTTGAGAAATGTTTATTTAACCTTCTTTTACAAAGTTCCCACAGCAGTGGGGGAAGATGTGAATTAACAACTTTCACTGACCAGTGACAGTCAGAAGTGGAAAAGGCCAGAAATCCTGGCCTCATTGCTGCTGACCAGACAGCAGATGCTTTTAGCTTTTCTCTGCTATTTGATGGACCTTCAAATTTGTATAGAAGGGAGCCACGTTTAAGGTGCACAAGAAATCCTTAACTTCCGTTTACCTAAATTTCTGCTTTGCACTGGCAGAGCAGTTTCAATAGCACAAAGATCTCAGAGTGCTCTAAAAGCCTTGCAAGGCAACTTAAATTAAAACAGATTAACACCCCTGTAGGGTATTTAGACAGCAGAAGGGATTGATGCTGAGGGTCTCAAATGTCCCAGGTGATCCACCTGACTTAAAGGCTTGAAGCCGGACTGTGTAAGAACGCAGTCCACCACAGAGCCGCAGGCAACAGGTGTCTCCCTTTCAGTGGGACTAGTTTAACTTGAGCCCACCAAGGCATTGCTAGGTCTGTAAACTGCCCTATGTCCTACCACACTGCCATGCAGACGTTCTGGCTTAAGATGGCACCAGCTCAGGGGTCTGAAAGGCCCTTTGGCTCCGTACATTTCACTGTTGCGCTCTGAGCATTGGAGCTGGGAATGGAGAATCCTCTTTGCTCCACCTTTAACCAGTGCCACACGCCATTATCCCCTGTATAAGGATGCTGCTATTTCATGTTAAGCCCTTGAACCATGCCTGGATAATATGTGCTGCCAGTTTATTAAGAAATAAGATCACATTGTTAATATAACTTTTTTCAACCAAACCTCTAGAGTTCACCTGCCAATGAAGAAAGGGCTACAAAAAAAAGAAGGCTTATAGCCTGTCAAACACAAATTTTACAAAACAGCTTTTGTATTTAAGGTAAGTTGATGTTTATTGCTGTAGTCGTACAAGTGATGATGATGTGATTTAATAGGCTGTTAGAACCATAATGCTCTGTGCCTTAAAAGTGACACAAATTTCTATCCTCTGTTTGGATGTCATCAACGACTCTGCAATGGAATGTGTTCTTCCATGATCTCGCTATTTGCCTATTTTCTGATGATAAATTTAGGTTTTTATGGATTTAAAATATATTCTTCTGAGTTTAACAGCTTTAAATGCTGACTTCCTTTTTCCAGCACCTGATATATCAATACAATCCATTGATCAGGCATCTCATACAGGGCAAAATGGCATTTTGGAGTTTGTGTCAAACAGATGCATGTGTTCAGTTAAATGCAGATTTACTCTGTAGAAATAGTATCATTTATTATGAACCCTAAAAAAAATTGTGTTAATTTATTTTAAATTAAAATAAATGCTTATATACTGGTTTGTTTCTTTTACTCTTCTCTAGATGTTAGAAAATGACCTGTGGTCACTTTGAAACTCTATGTTTAATAAGTTCATGCATTTTAGACCAAAGGAAGTATTATATGCCACTTCCAGTATTTCTTTAATGGGCTATATCATTCTGATAAACTGTGTAGGCTTTCCACAAATAGGCCATTACAAGGGTCAAAGTATGAAAAACAAAGCTTTATACATTGGCACTAAAGGGTGAGGGGTAAGTTTAAAATGTGGAAACACCTGATTGAATACAGATATAGTATTATCTCCGTGAAATCAACACAGACTGTGTTTGCAGTAGTTTAAAACAGAGCATTGCAGCTTGATTTAAAACAGGTTTCTTTCCAGGAGGAATCCTGGAAGTCCTGAAACGGATCCCTAACATGCAGGGAGAAGTTTGCTTCCTTCTGTAGTATTGTGTACAGCTAGTTCTCTGCTATCTATATTTTGCTTCAGTCAGATGCACATATGAATCCATTTATTGCCCTGCCTGTGTGGCATGTCTTCTCCTCGGAGGTTAGGTGCAGCCTCGGGAGAGGCATGATGGAGCTGCTTCCGCACGTCTCCTGGGACATTCAGTGCACGTGCTGGGTCTACTGGAGAGGACTGCAGAGACCCACTTCTCCTGTCCCAGAGGAGGCCCAGCGACGCAGCCCACCTGAGATGGCCAGAAGCAGGAACAGCAATCTGTCACACTTCAGGTGTGACTCGGGAGAGAGGGATCGAGCCACCTTGTGACAGCAGTTTTGAAGTAAGATCAGCAGGCATAGGTCTCTGTCTGTCAGGCACCGCATGATCCCCTTGGGCACAGGAATGATGAAGTCATCTCCTTTGGGATGGTTCAGTGAAGAATCAGTTGCTTTCATTCAGCCTAGCTGGTACTTTTCACTGCCAGGATGTGGCACCAGTGGTGTATGCTATTCTGCCAGGGAACAGGCTGAAGCTATCTAAATATTTGTTACAAAACATTAACTACAGCTTCAGGAGCACTGTTAACACCGTTTTTAGTTTCGGAAGCTAAAGTAGTAGTATTTATAGTGTTCATGGACAGCTAGCTGAACTCACCGTCCTGTGAATTTCATGATCAAATTCCCACTGAATTCAGTAGAAGCCAAGCTGAGGTGTCCTGGAGCCAGCCTGTGGAAAACCCCACCAGAGGCAGCCTGTGCACCCAACCTGTCACAAAGAAGTGATTCACAAGACAAATGAAAAACCTAATTTTCAAGTTATATATATTGAGTCAATTATTTAAATAATATCCTAATTTAATTAATAGTAATGTAAGGATTTGCAAATTTTGTGACCTTTTATAAATTTTAGAGACAGAGAGAAACTGAGAAAGGATTCACAATATTTCTGTGCCTGGCTGGCTCACAGGGAGTGTTGCTAGTAGGCAGAACAGTGGGGTAAGGAAACACGATTGCTCACAAGAGCCAAGCAGGTATGCTTAATTTTTAAGCCTGCCAGCCTTGACGTAATTCCTTTAATTTTTCTAAAATCCTCTTGTACATCTTAATTATCCTGTGTAGTCTCATAGGATGGGTTTGATAAGGACAAATATGAACTATTAATTTTCAACTTCAGGCCATTAAAATAACTGATGAAGCTTGTACTAAGAGAAAAGAAGATAGCCATCTTCTGTGTCAGAATACAATGCTTTGTGTCTGATGAGCATATGGTTTATACACTGTACCCTCTAGCAGCCTTTACATTTTCAAACCAATAGGAAACTGACCTTTACAGGACTAAAGGGCATATGAAAGTGCCTGGGAAAACCGACCTCCCTGTCAGCAGTTTGCTATCAGCTTTTGCCAGGTATGTTTCAGGTGTGATATCTATCTATAAAATTACATAATTTCAAATATTTAGAGATAAACACACAATATGGTACATGAGAGAAACACTGTGGCTGGTTAACCTAAGGCATGTGAGGATAGTTTGTAGACTGGAAAAGACACCAAGCTGTCAAATACAATACTTCTGAGATGCAGAACAAGCAAAGGTTATATGGCTAGAAGTTCTATTTTCTTCCAAGTGGTTCTAGTAAAAAGATAAAAGCAACAACAAAATCCCAAAGAAATCATGCCTGTTATGATCACCTCCTTAATTCTGTCAATCAGATAAGCCTCTAGTTGGGACAAGATCTGTTTATTTAAACTCAAAGTGCTCTAAGACATATCAGTTAATCATTGCTAATTTACAGCAAGTTAAGACCTAACTGATAAAAGAAGTTTCATGATAATAATACTTTAAAGTATTAAAAAATGTCCAGTTGTGTTGCTAAAATGCTGACTTGATTGTTTTGGTCAAACACACTCTGAAGCTTCCCGTTACCTGACCTGTTGACCTAATGGGGAAAATGACCTGATCATCTTAAACAGCCACCATGTAGATAGTACAAATGCAATCAGCCTCAGTGATAAAACCAACATAGAAATTAGAATTTTCCATTCTATAACAATAAGATTGTAAGACTGCTGTATTAAAATCCAGGGTTTGACTTTTTTTGGGTCTTTTTATCATGAATTATAAAATAGACATTTATGAATTCTAATAATGTCAGTCATTTCAGAGGTAAGAAGAAAGGGTGCTGAAATGAAGCAATAAATTCCAGGGAATTAGTGGAGAAACGAGCAGAAAATAAAGATGAAGGAGAGTGGGAGGTGGAAAGAGAAAATACTGTGTGTGGTTGTTAGGTAGAGGAAAGTAAGATTGGTCACAACAGCATGATGACAGAAATGAGTGACTTACGACTTAGTAGTAAGAGAAATTCTGTGATACTACCAGAATGAGGACAAAAGAAAGGTGTTAAATTTCAGTGAAAGGCTGTGGGATGTATAGTCTTCCCCGAGTTAGAAGGTCCATCCTGTAGTACAGCCAATGTTTTGTCAAGCATGTCAAGCATGGTTGGGTGGTTGAGGGTAACAACTGGCAAGAATCTGTGTGTCAGGAAATGAATTTTAAGATAAGAATGAGATCTTCATTTGACTGATTTGGTTGCCTGGACCTCCCTCTTCCATTCTGTGGAACTAGACAGTGTCTTACCTGGACAGAGATAATTTATAAAACAATGCTTTGTGTCCTTATCTTGTGCAAGTTAAAATAAATTTCAAATGAAAAATTCATAGGGGGAAATATGGATCTGAGTCAGAGCTAGAGGAATGTGTATTTGCAGGAGTGTAGTTATAGATACATAATATTTTGCCTAGAAATTTAGAAATACTGTTTGTAGTTGCAGGACGAAGTTGCATTGACCTAGCAGTTATGTAGCTCTCTGGAATCTTCTTGGAGTTAAGATGTTTAACCAGATTTACCACTTTTATGTGAAAAAAACAATAAAATGAGCATCTTTTATGTGGCTTTTTCCTACCTAGTGTATCAATGTAATGCAGAGGTACTGATGGGTCCTGTTTGCCTCTATTTCATAAGTTGCACCTCAAGCAGGCTCATCAATATGAAATGAATATTTAATATGAAAAATATTAAAAGTATTTGTTCAAAGTTCATGAAAAATGGTCACATTCTTAGGGAGTTTTATCAGTTATATGGAGCAGGGAGTAAAACCGTTATTTAAGGGCTTTATTTTAATTTTCTTTGTAAACCTATGTGTTGTTATTTCTAAAAGAAAATGCTAGAAGAAACAGCTAGTTTGACCTAAAAAAACCAAAGTAAGTTTATATGTAGGTTTTCTCTTCTTAAACTGTGTATATTTCCTTCAGGGCACTCATTACTCAGTCTTGCAAACTGGAGCCAAATGCCCCAAATATCTGAGCAACAGGGACTGACAACTCCTAAATAGCCATGGGGTGGGCTATTTGTACCAGTGGGAACGTAAAGTGAGATGGTGGATATTTGTGTAGTCCAGTGTTGGAAACTTTACTCAGTCAATATGGGAATGCATGCACATACCCTTCAGAATTTAGAAATGTAGCAAACCACCAAACATACATAAATTAAACAGATTCTTCATATTCATAGGCTCCCTGCATGATGTTAGATTGTTTAGCTTTCATGCTTTATTTTGTTACTTTCAATGGTGCTATTAATCATACTTTCTTATTTTCTTTCACTGCTAGGGTTTGACAAGGATTTTCTTTCACCTTGAGAAATTGCATATTCTGAGGAGTTTCTTCGCAATGCTCCCGTACACTTAGCACACCCTGCTGAGCAAAGGCAGCTTGTTTTCTGCGCTGCACTTCTTTCTGAAAGATGGTTTCAAAACCATGGGTTTGATCTCTCTCTTGGTGCTGAAAGGTCATAAACAAATATGTCTTTCAAATTATTTTTCTACTGGAAGCCTTTATGATTCTATCGAAGAGGAAACTGAACTAACTCAATAAGCAATGGACCATAAGGCAGTAAACTGATACATTGTTAATTTTTATTGCTAAAGTTTCTTTCTACTACTCTGGTTCAAAATGCTATTCATATTTTATTATGCTGATTTTTATGATTGCAATGGCAAATCCTTCTAGTAGTCTACTCAATATTTTTTTGTTGAAATGCATTGGCCGTAGCAAGCAACCAGGCAGGGGGTGTAGCAATATCTCCATCCAAAAGAACAAAGAGACCAGACACGTTACAGTGGACCTGCAAGTTGTTGGCCAGGGCTAGCAGAGCACTTGGCTAGCTGCTCCAGGGACCTGCTCGAGAAAGGGCTTGGGAGAAAAACATTAAATGCCTGATGAAGGAGGAAGCAAGGGATATGGAAGTAGTACAAGAAACTGTTTGTGGTAAATGCTCAGGAAACAGGTAAGCAAATGTATAAACTTTGGCAATCTCTTGTGTCCCTTAGTATTTTTATATATCATAATAGCAGACTGAGAGCCCAGGGGGAGCTGGGACATAGAGATTAGAGATCTGTAGGCAAGAGTTCTTGTTAGGTTGCAGAGGTAGCTGCTCTGGTTCAAGTTACCGGGATAATTTCTCTCTGCTTGTTTGGGTGCTTCTGCACCGTGTTTAATAGCACACTCTAAGTGCCATGTTTGTCTTCCCGCCCAACCTTAATTTCTCATGTTTTTTGATTACCTGGCAGAATGAGACCCCAGTCTTGACTGGGCTCTGCCATGATCCATCTGGCCAATATAAAATGCTGTTTAAAGGTTATTATGGTACTGATTTTGCAGACTCCATTCACAATGTGATTTGTTAAATAGCTCTGAATACAAAAACACAATCTGCTCCACCAGATTGGGTTTTTGGTCCTTCAGGTCCATTATTCTACTTCCAGCAGTTGCTTTGTCTAATGCTTCAGCAGAAGGGAGAGGACAGATATAACATAGCTTGCCAACATTATGAAGGTTTCCGTAAGGGCAAAATTCCGTTTTTAATCCTATGCTATCAACTCCTGCTCATTATTTGCCCCATCAGAAATAAATTTTATTTTTTTCTTCTGAAAATGATCACTTCCTTTTGAAGGCCAATATAAGACATTGCAGTCCATGCAGAAACAAGTTTTACAGTCTACCAGTAAACTGCCAGGAGAAATGTTCTCTTTTCCTTCAGAGTTATTTATTACAGTGTTCTACTTCTTACAGTTAATGTGCATTTGAGGTTAACACAGACATTCTGGCAATCTAACCCTCCTCTGAGGGTACTGATGTAAATCAGAGGTGACTCAGTTTATCCCTACGGTTAGCTCAGATCAGTTTAGTCCCTTGTACTGGTCTCTGATATTGTCCCTAATTTGCAGACTTCGTTGTAAATTGGATATTACTCCATGAAATGAGTGTATGAAGAAAAAAGAGGTGCATCTATGTTGCATTCATTTGAGACTGTGGAAGATTATTTTCAAACACGTTCATCAAGGTAGCTGATGTTGCAGTTTTGTAGGAATTGCTGTACATCAGTCCATAAACTTACTGCTTGGCCCACCACCAACAGCACATGTAAACGGGGACAAACAGGGATTTAGTGTCCAAGTGCTACACTGGTCACTGTAATCTCACAGCTAGACCTTCAAAAGCCTTGGTCAGTCATTGCCTAATCCTCTGAGCATCTGGGGGCTCTGGTTGTATTTCTGCCAGCGCTGTGCCCCAGCAGCCTAAATCTTAAGAACGTTGAGAATTCCGTGTTAGTACCTTGGTGGCTTTGTACTGGGGTTCGCTAACTATGCATCCTCTTTCTTGTCTTGTTGGGGTGACCTGACAAGCTGACAGCTGGCAGCATGGCTTTTAAGCCTAAAGAAGGAGGAAAAGGAGCTTCCTTTCCTCCACTCCACAGCCTAACACTTTGAGAAACTGCACAAGATGCTTTACCCAGATAAAATGCTATCTGCCCTGTGAAGACTTAGATCTACCAAGAGCTGGTGTCCTTTGAAGTGATCTGATCTGTCACATCTCTGGGTGAACATATTCATAAATTGTTGGTCACTGACCTTTTTTCCTCTATCTTGCAGGCTTCTGTGTTGAACAGGCCGCTTAGGTGCCCTGGCATCTTGGCACACCTGACTGTGTGTGCCAAGGCATCTTGGCGGTGAATATTACAAAGCTGAGATTGTGGCACTCCGGTTCCTGTGGGTGTCTCATCTTAGGAAGGAAACGTTTAATGTGGTCACAGGAATTGACACTGAGTGGTTCTCCTCTGACTTTTAAAAGGACTACTTAGGTCTTAAGATAGCAGTGGGGTCGTATTGGGTCTCAAGATGCCACTCACCCTTGCTTAGTGGTAAAACTGGAACTGGAAGGTAATTGACCTTAAGCTCTGTTTTCTGCGTGACTCAGATTTCCATTTGCTCCCTGCTTCATTGAGAGCAGCAAATTTGTGGTTGGTAACAGACTGGATGTAACACCTCTCTTTCAAGATGTCGGTAGGAGAATGGCACTGCTGTTATTTGCTGAATCCCAGCCTACTGTTTTGCCAAATTCCTAATGGTAAGTTGCCAAGGCTGGACTGATTTTTCTCGGAGCCAACACTGGGATTCTAATTTGCTCTAGTATAGTCCTCACTGTATAGATTTACAAACACTGGTATAAATTGATACAAACACTAGATAGGCTCAAAAATTATTAAAGCTGTCTGGTTCAAATGAGAAAATTGCAACGATATTTCTGCAGTGTTTATAGTTTCACTTTTATTTGCTTGCTGTACAGATGCAGTGAAAGTTGTTGTCAGTCCACTGAATTATTTAACATATTGCTTAAAGTTTTAAACATATTTCTCATAATTTATGACACTTTACTGAACTTGTGTAGTCTTAAGAACTCTTCTTCAGAAAATAATTAAAATTGCATTTAAGCAGTCTAATAGATACCTAATAGATACTTCTTTGCTGCTAAAATAGCTGTTTTTTAAAGAGGCATATATATGCTGGTTGCTCTTCCTGTGAGTTTATCAGTAGGAATGTGCAAAGAACAAGTATTAATGTCAGTTTAAATGTTCTTGACAGTGAGAATCTAGATATTTTTATTCTATTATAATAATATAGCTTTGAGCTATCAAATCAAGAACTATTGAAATAATACCAGAAAAGCTGTAATTCAGGTGAGACAGTATTCATACTTACCAGATGTTTCTATTCAGTACTGATGCTCACAGAGGGGAGTCCGCTTGTAAAAGATGGAGGCTGTCAGCTTAATTTGTATAGCTGTGAGGAAAAAAGGCTAACCCATGCCAATTTTTTTCTGATGACCTTAAAAAGAGATGGCTCAGTATTCCATTACCATTTCCCTGAACCATCTAAATGCACTTAAAATTTTTCTAACATAATTTTTAATGATAAATATGAATGAAGCCAATGCAATAACAAAGGTAAATAAAATAAAAAATAAAACCTATTCTGTATCTGACAGGGTGAGCTGAGGAACTCATTGTCTTCAGTACTTAACCAACTAGGCCTGCTGTGGCTTTTGTGCAGCAGGACACAGTCTGTAATTCAAAAGCTGTACTTTCAAGACTTACTGAAATTTGATTTCAGAAGTAGTGAAAGTATCATAAAACCACATCAATAAATCTACAGAAACATGTTAAACCCAGCCATCTATCTGTTTACATGGAATTCAGCCTTTCCCCTCTCCCACAGAGAGGTAAATCTGTGTATTAAATTTTGTCTATGCCCATTTCCAAAGACAAAGAAAGAAAATAATTGTCTATCAAGGAATAAGTCTCTTTATAAAATATTCTATTTCAATATTTTAAAGCTCTCCCCAAGACTGAAACCAATTTTTCCTGATCCTTTCCCTATGGTGCAGCTTTGCTGTCTCTTCCTGTGTTTCTTCACTGCCCGCATGTCTTGGGAGGCAGAGGGAGGCTGCCAATGTCACCTGCAGTCTCTGCCCCTGGTGCAACACTGCAGTGAAAGGAGAGTTGTCCTTCTCTGATACCCTTGGGAGGCATTCGGTAAATGAGGGAGCTGCTTAGGATTTGATGAAATAGTACTTGAGCAGCTGAGACTTTGAGATAGTAGCTTAAGTCCAGATATTCCTGTCTATATACCTTGCCATCAGAAAAGGTAAGAGCACGCCTCCTCAGAAGAGGAAGCTGCGGTTTGTTTTCAGTCAGTGTGTGCTGTTCAACTAACAAACAAAACATTAGATTTTCTCAAATCTTCAAAAAATTCAAACTCACAAGATGCATTTGCTCTTGAACATGAAGCTACTTAATTTCAGGGTACTGTCAACACTCAGGTAACAGAGCATTTTGAGCACGTACAAACAAAATGAACATGGAAATAATAGCTGGCGTAAAACGAGTTATTTTGTGTCTCTAGATTTATAAACAGTAATAGCTTAATATATATTCTATCTCCATCCAGTTAAATTAATCCTCTCAGTAGAAGCAATATAAATTTAGACTATATTTTCCAGATGATTTTGCTTACTTCTGATCCCCTTTAGTACATAATGTGCTGTAGCTCTAAGAAAATTAATGCTTACAAGTGTAGATGTTTATATGAGTCAGCAAAGCTGGCATAAAGTTGATGACACCTTGTATGCCCAAAGGAGCTGACATTCACTGCTTAATGAAAAAAAAAATCTGATCTTCAGGCCGATTATAGTGGTATAGATTAATGCGCAATGAGTCTATTTGAAAACATCTTGTGCTTGCATAGCAATTTATGTAACTCAGATTGCAAGACAGAACAAATGTGAACATAACCCATTAAAGGCACAAGTCAAGAATAATCCAACTGAATTCAAAATACTGCAGTTTCAGCTAGTATTAGGTGATCTGCTTTAATCTTCACTAGCTCTCTTAGGCACCAGTTTCCTCATGCTGAACTTGGTCTTCATTTGAATAAGATGCTGGTTGCAATTTCCACAATGAATCTGTAAGGCTGCTCTCGTTGTCCTCACCATTGTTCTTCACCTTGAAAATTTCCTGTTATATAATAAGCACAGTCTGTGACTTCAAATCATGCCTATATATTGCACCTTTCTCTGCATTGTTTTGCTTTTCTTTCACACTGGAAGCAGCAGATCCCAAAGTAGAAATTAAGGAGTAGTAATGAATAAAGAAAAAAAAAACCAAACCTCCTCATTGCAGAGAGTATTGTTAGATGTGTTTCTTCCATGGTTGTCAGTGGGAATTCAGCATTTTACCCTTGGTGGAGATATTGAGACATGAAACTTTCAAATTGAAGGTATTTATCAAATGAAGCCATTATTTTTGCAATGAGTGTAATTAAGGAATAGCTCTGGAAACTGCTGTGTTCTGAGGAACTGGCTCAGTCTTGTAAAGAAAAAAGATGAATCTTCTAAATGTTTCTAAGGTAAAAGCAGCAGCAATTAGCAAGTATGATGGGAGGAATGAGAAACTAACTGTAGACTCAGGGGTAGGGTGACAGATGTATTCCTGGGGAGGAATAACCCCATGCACCAGGACAGGTTGGGGGCTGACCTGCTGGAAAGCTGCTCTGCAGAGAGGGACCTGGGAGTCCTGGTGGACAACAGGATGACCATGAGCCAGCAATGCGCCCTTGTGGCCAAGAAGGCCAATGGCATCCTGGGGTGCATCAAGAGGAGTATGTCAAGCAGGTCGAGGGATGTCATCCTCCCCCTCTACTCTGCCCTGCTGAGACCACAACTCCAGTACTGTGTCCAGTTCTGGGCTCCCCAGTTTACGAAAAGACAGGGAACTGCTGGAGAGGGCGCAGCAAAGGGTCACGAAGATGATTAGGGGGCTGGAGCATCTTTCTTATGAGGAAAGGCCGAGGGAGTTGGGTCTTTTTAGTCTGGGGAAGAGAAGACTGAGAGGGATCTCATCAATGTTTACAAATCCTTAAAGGGAGGGTGCCAGGAGGAGGGGGCCAGTCTTTTTTCAGTGGTGCCCAGTGATAGGACAAGGGGCAATGGGTACAAACTTGAATATAAGAAGTTCCATCTGAACATGAGGAGGAACTTCTTTACTTTGAGAGTGGCAGAGCACTGGAACAGGCTGCCCAGAGAGGTGGTGGAGTCTTTGTCTCTGGAGACGTTCAAAACCTGCCTGGATGCCATCCTGTGCAACCTGCTGTAGGTGGACCTGCTCTGGCAGGAGGGTTGGACCAGATGATCTCTAGAGGTCCCTTCCAGCCCTCAACATTCTGTGATTCTATGATGTCTAAACCACACTGCAGACTGCTATTTACTGGGGTGCCCAATTTTTTGTACAATGTTAGCAACAAATACTTCTTTTTTGATTCAGTAGAATTTCTCAGAGAGAAAGTCATGCTTAGAAATGTCACATTTAGTAAAACAAGTAAAGAAACCCCATCAAGTTAAAAAATGCATGTGATGTGCTTTTAGCAGGAGATATATTTAATCTAGAAATGTCTAGAAAGACAAGTGTTTTGTTATATCAAGAGAATTACATTTTTTTAATTCCCAAGTATATTATTTCATTTTGGTTTCCCTCAGAATTTAAAGGATCCTCTAATGGCTTACTGAAACTCTCTTGGAGCCTCTTACTCAGTCACTTTTTGGGGAGAGACTAGCTCAGACTTAATATTGGATGAGATGCTGTGAGAAGACAGTGAAGATCAGTGCTGTGTTCCCGCATAGAAGATGTCTTACCAGGCAGAAGTTTGGAGACTTTGAATGCCCTTGAGACGTCATAGAAAAAATAGTGGAACTGTGAACTCTCTCATAACTAAAAGTTTACACTTGGCCAAATGATATGAGGAAGTTCAGTTTGGCTTGACTGAAAACTACTGTATTTAACTTTCCAAATGAAAAAAATTCTCATTTTGGATGAAAAACTAATCCTCAAGTAGTAGGCTGTAAGCTTTGGGGTTTTTTAATTTTTTGTTTCATAGGTGCTGCTCTTCTACTATCATCTGCTCAAAAGAACAGCATTTATTACAAGTGCAAGAGAGTTCTTGAGCAAAGGCATAATCTTAGCTGGACTTGATATTTTGCTCTAGCCATGGTAGCCTACGGACAAAAGCCAGAGCCAGAATGTAGATAGAGCTAATTTAGTTTATTACTAGCTTGTATAGTGGGTAAGATTTAAAAAGCTTTGGGCACACAAATACTTCCTCAGTTCATAAAAAGAAAGCAGAGAGAAAGGATGCATAAATAAGTGAAGGTTATGGCATAAAAGAAGGTGTTGGGCAACAATGAAGTTGGTGATGGGCTGTTTTAAAAGGCAGAAGCGGTTAAAGATTGTCAAGGTGCTGATAGTAGGCAGGTTGCCCCTACTGCAGCTACTGTGGGCAGGTAGTAGGAGAAGGCTTTTGTGCTCACTTTTTCTGCAAAGGCCAACAAGCTCTTGAACTCTCAGCCTCTTTCTGTACTGCTAAATAAAAGATAGATAGGGAGTTATTTCGAACACCGATCTACTGACCATTCAGACTGTTTATGCCCCCGTAAATGTTTTGTTCTGTGCTGGCTGGCACTTTGAGAGGGTTTTTGGGTATGGCTCAGAGGACAGGAGACACCATGCCCAATAGCAGTGTTTGGTTTGTCTTCTGCCATGAACGCTTCCAGCACTCTCTCAGCAGGCTTTGCCTTCCCAAACCACTAAGACATCTTTGCGGCACACTGCCAGGCATGCCACATGGTTTCATGCTGCAAAGCACCCCTTAGATGGGCTGTAGCACAGGCTTTATTTCAGACACTTCAGAATAAGAAAGGTCCCCTGCCCCCATATTAGGTGCATCTTAGGGCCATAAGGGTGCTAAAGAGGGCTGTGGCCCCATTTCATTTAGTGGTACCCTGTGTGGCTTTGGCGACAACTCGAATGTGTCCACGGAAGAGTGGCAGGAGTAGCAAACATGCTGTAGATGCATGCCCTTTGTGCTGCACCGTAGCCTCTCTATGTAGGAACACCATTTACATAGCAACATTTAAATTTGTGGCTATGAATGACTGCTAAACTTTCCCGACATGCTTGTCTTTGGAAAAAAATGCATTTGCTTGAGTGAAAAATTTTTAGTTTGTGAGGTGTTTACGAATCGTTTCCTTAACTGTTCTTTCTCAGTATTTTGTGCTCCCTGCTGAAGTTATCTTGTAGTTGCCTTCTCTTTGCTTGAGTGACAGGAAAATCTAAAATAGCTAGTTCTACAATCAAGTTTTGGAGAATAATCTTCTAGGAAATAATGATTTATTTTTTTTTCCAGTCATTATCTGCAAATATGTCTACAGGTAACCTTATCTTGCAGGTTTCAATTGTGAAAATATTTATGTCAGGTCTTCACCATTTAACAAGCTTTAACAAGAGTGCTATTTAAGTCAAGTAGCCTCACATCACACATTAGGTATGCAATGAAATACAAGCTTGTAAGTCTAAAAGATCACAATAAACATCTTACTCTCATCAACAAAAATCAATTTACTTGGCTTTAGTTTAAACCTGGTCTAAAATGCAAACGGTATTTATCTCCTTTAAGGGCTGGAGAAACTAGGTTTTTCTAGGCAGATGCACAGCTTTGAAAGACATGATACACGGCTAGTCTGTCAAAGGTACAGAGAATTTTAAGCAGTTTGGCATTATCATAACTGTATTAAGCTATGTTTGGTTTTATCATGTCATGTTCTTTGACATTCTGCTTGGCATGTGTGTGCTGCCTGTCAATCAGAGAGTCAGCATGTCATGAGGAAACTTCACTGCAGAAATGGTGCTACTCGGAGAATTCAGATGAGCTTAAGGAAAAGAAGCAAGGAATGCTTGATAGCTGTGAGGAGAATTCTTTAGGTGAATCTCAGTCTCATTAAGTGTATGGTTAAAATCATGAATAGAGATGGGATGGCAGAGGGAAAGGCTCCGGCACAGTTCCAAGGCTCTTTGTACTGGAAATAATTTTAAAAAATTTCTCTACAGTTTTTCACTGGTGAGAAGCTTAGTGAAATGAGTGAGCAGCAAAGCATAACAATTTCTTTTTAAGGTTAAAAAGCATAGTTCCTGCATTATTTAAAAGATGCGTGTATATCTATGTAACTTACTCTGAACATGGGGAAAACCAAAAATGGATGAATTCAGCTAAACTTCCTTTTGTGGACAACTTACAACAAATTGTCCTATGCTGTGACTTGGCTGTGGACCTGCAGCAGTGTGATGGTTCCAGAGCTTGCTTTCTTTTGTGTTTTGCTTAACTTTTTGTCAAAACGTGTGCCTGGCTGCCTCCTCGCTAATTTGAAATAGTCCCTTCCTTGCTGGATGCTGCTATCACTGTACCCAGATGAGTAAGTCAAGTGGTGGCAGGAAATGTTCCTGGGACCTGGAACCTGACCAGCTACAGTGGTGACGTGTCACAGTGGTCCCTTGGGGTAGTTTTGCCCTTGCCAGCCATCTCTCAGTCCATGCTGGGGTCTTGCTTAGGTGTTAGCAAAAGGGAGGGACCAGTTGTAACAGACAATCTGGGTGAGGCTGTGCTGCTTGGGAGGGAAAGGAATTTAGTAGTATGGACATGAGCTGGTCTGTGGCATTTGGTTTCCATGTCATAGAATGGTACTGCCTTGTTTAATTTTCTTTTCTGTAGATACCAATTTTTTCTATACCCACAAGTAAGCTGCGCCTCTGATTCCTTTGATTTCTCCTCCACAGCTTTGGGGACCAAAGAGGGACTCTCGTTCATATTCAGACAAATGGAGGAAAGAAATACAAGGTATTGGCCCTATTTGATAATTATCTAGAGTGCAAGCGATGGTAGTTTCTGCTGCACAGTTAACTCTCTGAGGATGGTGAATTGGGAGCAACCAAAATGGACTGAGGCTTGGAGTCGACCTTTGGCCCAGTCCTTCCTCTAACTTCACAATCGTCACAGCAATACAGACATCGCTCTGCCCTGGTGTTGGTGGTTACTGTAAGCTACTTCTCCAGGGCTTTGAAAAGGAGAGACCTGGAAATTGGAATGTGACTGTAAAAGCTGCATGGAAGTATTTGCAAGGTTAATGCCAGAGGCAAGTAAAAATCCTGATGTACTTTATTTGGTCATAGAAAAATTGCAATTGAACTCCAAGATGATGTTAAAGCTGGGTGGTAAATGCTTTGATGGAAACTTCTGTGTGGAAAAATAAAGCTCTGGCAAATTAAAAAGCCCTGTGGAACACACTAAAAAACTCACCCGATTTTTGGTTTTGGAGAATTTGAACAAACTAAAATATTCATGCAGTGTTGTAACATTCACTATTCACTATTTTTGGAATGAATTTTTTTGATTTTGTTTTTTATTTTGTTATCGCTTGCAACTTCTTTCTATGTTACATCATTATGTACTTAAATAGAGTATTAAAAAAAAGTCAGTTTGAAATTGCTAAATCCCCCAAATCACAGAACTTCAATCTTCAGCATGGCTTTATTAAATTCCAGACAAATAAAGCCTGAAAACAGATT
This sequence comes from Chionis minor, assembly GCA_013398295.1. NCBI lineage: Eukaryota > Metazoa > Chordata > Aves > Charadriiformes > Chionidae > Chionis > Chionis minor. The sequence goes on from VZSF01007321.1 coordinate 1,127,581, forward strand.
TGTCTTCTAGATTCTGCAAGTTCATTTCCTTCATCTTGCAGAGACCAGCAACACTGAAGCTTTGGTAGTGAAAAATGCTGTTCTTATTTCTTTCCTCTTAGGACCCAAGGCATACTGCAAAGACGATTCCCATTCCAGTTGACTTCCAGATGTAAATAGACAGGTCTGAACTCCCAGCTTGGAGTAGGCTCAGCTCTTTTCTTATACAGGAACAGTTTTTATTGATAGTGAGAGATAACTGGCTACTGAAGAATTACTTCAGAAAAATTAAAGCAGAACTGAGCTAAAGAACTATTCATTTTAATCAGACTAGTGTTGCTTTAACAAAGCATACTGAGTCTTTGCTGGTTTTGTGATATTTAATTAAATTTGGAAGGTTAGATAGAAAAGGTAGGTTTTCCAATTAACCTTTAACTCATTAAAATTTCGTTCTAAGTTGTAAGCAGTTCTTTAGAGTACATGCTGTTAAGCACTACCTGGCCATATTTTCCCTGTTATACTTGCTACTTACCTGAACCTAAACCAAGATATCTTTATTTTCAGTTCTTACTCTGGGAACACATATTGCTCTACATAGATTGCCACCGATGTACATCGTCTTGTATATTTAACACCTGCAGAATAGAATCTGATTGAATGTGATTTTTGCATGACAGGATTTTTCTTTGTATCTACACAGATGATGCAGCAGAGATTAATATGACTCATAAAGAGCTAGCATTTCAGAAAAGAAAGCTTTTGAAGAGCACAGCCACAAAGCTAAAACACTGGCACTGCTATTCTTCCACCTGTGAGAAATCTGTCCCAGAACTCTGTATTTATCTCAGAGTTTTCAGGTATGGTGTTTTCTTGGACATCTATTTTATGTTGAAGTTGCTAAAATTGAAGAGAGCATAGGAGTCTGTTGTAATGTGGTTTGAAAATTTTATGTTTTGTGGTGATTTTGCTAATAAGAAGTTGATTTTTTTTCTTTTTAAGCTATTGGCAGAAGTAATCATGAGAAAGGAAAATGTCATTTAAATGGAATGAAAGAGTTAGTTGTCACCAGCACGGTTATGAACTCTGAATAATCCTTGTTTTCCCAACTGCGGTAAATCTGACCAGAATTATGTGTGCTATGATAACAAAGAAAGAGGTAAGAACTTAGACCGAGATACTGAAAAGCTGTTAATGAAGGACAGAGGTCTAATGAATGTAGACCTGGAGGTGGTGCAAAATGTGAAATGCAAGATACTACGTCAGACAAATCTGTTAAGGTCAGTGGGGCTCGTCTTCCCAAAATGATGGTATATTACTGTCTGAAATAGTTTTGTTCATCCAAGCTTATTTTGTTTCAGACCAAAATCTTATACAGACAGATTTCTGAGCTTACTATCTTCTTCCTATTTAGACCCAATTCTATACTAAAATATATTATTCTGAGTGTTACGCTGGAACAAGGAGTAGCCATTCACAAATATTTGATTTGGCACAAAGCTAACACAGGAAAGGGAATTAATGGGTTTTGTGCAAGGACAAGGTAGCCACCTTCATCCTAAGACAAATATCTTAGCAATCTTTATCCTTCATTTCCTAAAATCATCTTCCTGGATTGAAAAGGATAAAAGTAACTTGTTTAAATTTACTTATACTGTAAGCAGGTGTAACTCCTATTAACGCTGATGAGAAATGTACTGAACTTACTGGGGCTGAAGTTACTTAATTCTCTAAAGCAGCTTATATTTCTTTTTCATGGCTGTGATCATTCCCTTCCTCTACCATAATTACATTCCATGCTATATAGATCTCAGCATTTTATCTTGGAGTTAGCCTCCAGAATAATTTCTTTAAGGATTTCTGCAATCACATCAGAAAATTTCCATTGATTTGGCACATGAGAAAAAAAAAAAATTAATGAAAATTTTAACAATTTTATATTTTCTCTTCCCTGTTAGAATTATTTATCTGTGTTAAAAACTTGAAAAATACAATTTTGTATTCAAAATTGACTCTATCGTGCTCTCAGTTGAACATCATACCAAATTTTAAGATTTTGGGATTTTTAGATAGCATTTTTCAGGCAGGAGTTTAACAATAACACCAAATAACAATAAAATGTTTTAAACAAAACGATACTAAAAACACAGGCAATTGCAAAAGATAAACCACACATTTATGTTCACTTGAGCCCAAGGTACTTAAAGTCAACCTACTACTGAGTTTCTTGTAATGCCATAAAATTTTAGTATTACACATGCCTGCTTTTCTTCTCACTGTTTTTACATCTAAGAACCTTTACAATTTTAATGCGTTTAAACTTATGCAAGAGCCCATAACAACATTTCTTTATTTTATGCTCCTTGTGACGCATAGGCAATCTTTAGGCATTTTTTCAGGACCTGGAAGTTTATGGAAAACAATTCTGTGTGCCAGCCTTTGTGAGAGATGCATAGCTCTGGTTGCAGAGGGCCGGTTGTGGTCCTTGGCATTGGGTGACCTGCCGGCACCAGCTCATACTGCGAATTGCACAGCGAGAAAAGAAAAAAAAAAGTAATCCTTGCATTTCCCAAGTTATTTTTCCTTTAGGCTACAGCTGGAAGAGCAGTTTCACATTTAGTTGAAATATGTGGCCTTGAGTTTATTTCCTTGTGTAACTGCACTGCAGACCCGGAGCCCGCACGCAGCCACCTGTTCCATTGAAAGCCTTTCGCTTAAAGAATATCTTCACCGCATCAATCCAAAGTGCCCTAGAAATCTGGCAAAACAGCAGCACTCATTAGCCCCAAAGCCCTGTTTTTGAGTCTTTCTTCCCTAGGAACTGTAGAGGGGGAGAGGAGACGACATGTTTTTGGCACAGGAGTTTTTCACATGAGCTGTCTGGGAGGTTCTCAGCTGTCCCGAGAGCTGCACAGGCAGCAGCATGGTGAATCCTCCTCTAGTACCTCAACCACTCTCTGTATAGAAACCACCACAGGAAAAAATATTTCATGCCAGCGAGGGTGAGCGTTTAGCTAGCTTGCTTTTATTCCTTGCTGTTCAGTCTGCAACATTGGTAACCTCCATGACTGCGACCACACTTCAAAATATCTGGCATGTTCACCTGGAAATACACCTCAGGGTATCCTGTAGTATGGAAGAAATCAAGCTTCTACTAAAAAAACCCCTAGAAAACAGAAAAAAAAAGACATCAAAACTTTCTGTATGGTTAGCCTTTTGAGCTAGCGAAACAAGTAAAGATGCTGATTTCATAGGTTAAAAATCCAGTGGGCAAATAAACTGCAGCTCAATACGTAGTTTTGAAACTCAGTGGTTTTAAGCCAAGCCATGGATTTTTTAGGGATGACTTATCACCTCTTGAAGGTCACTGTTGTAGTCAAATAACAGGACCATTACAACAGTATGCAAAATGAGGGCATACTGAAGTCTATTTTAGTAACTGCTAATATTTTCTTGATGACTCCCTGCCTGCCTGACCCAGCATTCTGGATGTTGCTGAAGCATCCAGCAGGACATGAAAAATCTCTAGACAGCTCTGGTTCCTAATAAGCTTTTGTAAAATAAAACTGGGTAAAGTCTGAGTAACAAAGCGATAACTCAGGCCTATATGGAGATTTTTAAGGCTGACTGGAGCACTCTAGAGAACCTGTGTAATGTGAGTCCCTGCAGCAGATCTCAGCATGTGTGGCACCAGGCTGATGGAGGACTGCCTACATAAACGCATCCTAAACTGGCAGCAGAACACAAGCACTGCCAGTATGGAAGACATTTTAGACCTAGGGATAGACCTAACTGATCCAGAGAAGGTTGCTCCTCTGAAGACGGGGTTACTGAACTATACACAAGTATTGTTGCGACTTTCACTACCTAGTTATCAGGTCAAGAAGAGAAACTGTGTTGAGATTTCTGCCTCATAAATCCTCCTTGCTTGTTTGTTTCCTTTCTGCGTAAATCCAGGAAGGACTTTTTTGTTTTCAACCATAAGGGGCCCCGATCCTGCCTCAAGTTACTGGAAGCTGCAATATTGTAAATGTAGGTCTTTTTAGCAGTATTTCTATAAAACTTATCTGCAAACCTGCATAATGCATTGTTTTAAATCAGAATTATCCTAGAGGACTTTGATGTTTTCTAAAGCTTTAGAAAGCAGAGAATTCTATATTTTCTTGTATTTAATAGTCTAATGGGTTTCCTTGAGTGTTTGAAGTTAAATGGGTCTGAGATGATTTCTTAAATAAACACAGACTTTACTTTGGGATTGAAATTAGTTTTTTGGCAACTATAATATTAGGACTATGGTATTGACACTAACAATTAAGATGAGTGACATCCTTTGCACAGAAATTTAATGAAAAGGATTGCCATGATGTATTTTGAAATTACAGCATGATCACTTCTTTTCATTCTTTAAAACCATTACATGGCATATTTTTCCAGAGGTGCTACGTAATTATGTTGTAATTAAATGTGATTCATCAAATAGAGCTGAAGACAAAACAGGTAATCAGTGAGTCTTTTTCATTCACAGAATCTGTAAAAAAGGTGTATCTTGTAATTAGTTTACAGGTGTTTACTTTAGAACAAGTAAATCAAAATTATAATAATTTTTCTTCTCATTATCTCATGGAATATTTTAGCATATTTTTGCAATGCATAACAATGGCTTTTATGGTTGGCCATACCAGAAATTATCAGCATAGCCACAATAATAATAATAATAATAATAATAATAATAATAATAATAATAATAATAATAATAATAATAATAATAATAATAATGTAGAGGATTGAAAAAAGTAGCCTCTTATTGAAGGTAATGAATAAAACCAGATTTTAAGCCCAAATGCAAGATCAGAAGCTTATTTCTGTTTGTACACACTAAGTATAATTGAAATATCAAGTGCTAATTTTTGTGCTGAGTTTGCTTTCCATGTAAATTTGAGTAACTACTACTGGAAAACCAAATACTACCATAGACATACACAGTATACTGATTAAAAATGCACCTTCTTGGAAATATTTACAGGCTTCAGTTGTCTTTCTGCTAGAAGGGTTTGACCACACTTCTGCTTTCACTGGCTATAACCACTTGACTTTTAGGTAACTGAGAAAAATGGGTTCGTTTCTCCCCTGAGGTGCTCAACTGGGAAAAGCTGAACAGACTTCTGTGTGCGAGTACACCGAGCTCTACTTTCGGCCCGTTGGTCTACTCATAGAGCACAAAAGAAAGAGGGGCTGTCTGTCACTGCTGTTTTGGGGATGTCCCTAGCACATGAGAGCCTTGCGTTTGCACACATAGACACACACGGACACAGAGATGGTGGGCTATGTGTCTGTCCACTCTTCCTACTGGGACCAGTAAAAGGCACACATTGTGATGTTTGATCACACACAGTGGCTATAGCATGGAGCCTTCTGGCATGTCCTGGTGGCAGAATAACTCTGGGGATTAGAGCAGTCGTGGAAATAGCTGCCACATTTCTTTCCCCTACACCCTGGGCCAAAGAGAGACTGAACCTCAGGGAGAGGTAGCTGAACCCTGGCCCCTCCTGTCCTCGTGCCTGACACCAACTGAATGCCACAGAGCCTTTTCAGAGAAAAGGAAGACTTAACTGAGACGTCTTTTTTGTTTCACCTGCTGGAAGTATATTTAGCCTAATTATGCTTAAAGCAGGTAATGATGAGCCATCCTCTTTATTTATGAAAGTTGCTTTCCGCTAGAAAATAAATCTGTTTTCCTTCTGAGAACAGACCCAAGCCCATCCTATTTCCATCACTCACTGTGCTCCCCTATATTTATCCACCCACACAATCTATTCGAAGCTACAACCATTTGTAGGGCTCTTATCTTCCCAGACTTTCCAAAGACTGTCTGGAGAAACAAAGCAGCTTAAGTAAGCTTTGCTTAGGGTCTCCTTTTTTCCTATTCATTTGTTTAAAGCACATTTGGCTGAAATCTAACTTTTGCTCTTTTACAGCTGTTTCTGCTCTTTCAGTAGCAACAAATCTTTCATTTTGTGACAAGCTATTTCCAGGACAACCTGTTATGATATGACAGAAAATTACAGCTTAAGAGAGAAGGAAAGAGAAGAAGCAGATGATATCTCATAACCCGGCAAACAAATCCCGTTGTCATGAAAAGTATGCCTATTAATAGCTATAAAGATGAAGGAAAACAGGTATGATTTACAATTTAAAAGGATGGTTGCTAAGCTGAAGATTTTCCTAAGGACTTTGAGCTGCTTTTTGGTAGTGATAAGCCACTATCAGTTCCGAAAAATGCCTGGCAACAGGCATTGAAGAAAGAGATACAGTATAGGCAGACAGGGAACACTCCTGAAGCTTAATCACATGCAAATTGGAGATTAATAGATTACGGCTGACTGCAGTGCATCTAAGGAACATGGTGCAAAGCCTTCTTGTATCTTCTGTTTTAATTCCACATGAATCTCTTGGGGTGAATCATTCTGAAAAAGACGACCTTGGAACTGGGAAGACAGACCAAAGAAACCTCAACTTCTCTGCTAATGAAATCAATAGAACCATTTGCAAAGTTGTGGGGGGGTTGTTGCATACACGTTTCCAAAGATGACTTGCCCAGTATTGTCTAGAAGAGTGTTGTGGTTTAACTCCACTCAGCAGATAGGACCACGCAGCTGCTTGCTCACTCCCCCTGGTTGGGATTGAGGAGAGAATCAGAAAAGTAAAAGTGAGAAAACTCATGGGTTGAGATAAAGACAGCTTTAGGTAAACAAAGGTTAATAGCTAAAACAAGTGGCACATACAAGCAAAGCAAAACAAGGAATTCATTCACTGCTCCCCATTGGCAGGCAGGTGTTCAGCCACCCGCAGGAAAGCAGGGCTCCATCACGTGTCGGTTACTTGGAAAGACAATCGTCATCACTGCAAATGTCCCTCCCTTCCTCCTTCTTCCCCCAGCTTTACATACTGAGCATGACATCACATGGTATGGAATATCCCTGTGGTCAGTTGGGGTCAGCTGTCCTGGATGTGTTCCCTCCCAACTTCTTGTGCCCTCCCAGCCTGCTCGCTGGTGGGGTGGGGTGAGGAGCAGGAAGGGCCTTGAGTGTTTAGCAACAGCGGTGCACTATCAAAAGCATTTCTCATCTCAGATCCAAAACACAGTGCTATACCAGCTGCTAATAAAAAAGTTAACACTCTCCCAACTGAAACCATGCCAAAAAGATTGCAGGATTTTTTGGGGGCACAACTAAAGTACTGTACAACCAGCTGCCCAGGCCACGCTGGTCTGAAACACTGGTGCACTTGCTCTGCCTGGGACTGGATGGTTGTGACTTTGCCAAATACCAAATTTTCTTTAGTGATGAGTTGTGCATCCCTATCCAGATACCTATTTAGGGACAGAAGTCAAAGTAACATGTATTTGCAAGGCACCAGCTTGCTTTATTTTATGATTAACATGTACGGAAGACAGTTGATGATTGCTAGTTAAAGTATGGGCTGCAGGTGGGTGCAGCACCACGTGGACCCTCCTTTATAATTTTACCTCTGCCATCGATTCACAGGAATACAGACCTTAAGCCAAAAAGGACCATGATGATAAATCACCTGTTGTGCAATTTTGAAAAAAAATCCTTTACTCCTTTGTGCTCCCTCTGCTCATCTGTGACATGATGGTAATCTGAGGACTCGATATTTTTCAAGGGAACTTTTCTCATATCCCCAAAAACGGTGAGATAGATTTCTTTCATTTCTAGTTGCCGTGCATGTTGAATAATTAGTGAGTACTTAACTTGTGATGCTAAGAGGTTAGTCTTTGGTGCCTCATTCAAGTTCATCCTACTCTGAAAATTTGAATACAGTGACTTTAGTGAGGGCAATATTGTTACAGAGACAAGTAAACTGTGCAGACTGCCTTGACCTGGATACATAGTTTTTGTGCAACCTTGGTCGTATTATTTAACATCCTTCCCTGCACCCCCCACCCCCTGCCCATTATTTCAATTTATAAAATGAGTGCAGATATCGTTTCTTTCTTGTATCAGGAAGAAAACCATTTTCATGTAGTAGTAGAGCATAAGGGCTAGATCCTTAGCTTGGGAAAATAAGGGAAATGCCATTGCTGATTTATGCTAGATGAACATCTGTTTCTGGAGGTAGAAAATCTTTATCCATAAACAACTTTCTCCACCACTGGTAAATGTATTCAAGGATTTTTCTACTCCAGTTTTGTCTTCCTTTTCAACCATGATATATCACTAATACTATAAGTCAATTTTTTAGTTTTTAAAAAGAATTTTAAATGCAGAATTTCTGAATTCAGGAACAGACATATTGTCATAAATAATAAAAAAGATTAATTTAGGCCAACTGGTCATCATTCAATGGTCAAAGGGAAAGATTCTTATTTATACAGTAACATTTCACACATGAGTATCAGTAAATGGTTTTTATATTATATGACTAGAACTGTGTCAGTTGTGTGATCACAAATAGAAGAATTATAATTATTATGTCTTTTATACAAAAATGAATGCAATAAAGAGATTACGTACATATCCTTTCCTAGCAAGAATAACTAATGAACCCAACTGCAGGAGTCTGTCAGCTGGATACAGGATGCAGCATTCATTTTTGTAAACAGTTCACCGGTATGTCAACTGCTAGTCTAACATAGAGAGAACTGAACAGTATTTTCCTCAAAAAACTTTATTCCCTTGAATCAAATCCTGGGAAAAAAATGTTATGTGGGAGCTGTATTGGTAGGGAAGGAAGATATTGCCCTACAATGGACTACTCGCATGCATTATTTACAACCAGAAGCTACTCTAGGAGAAAATTTCTATTGAAAGATAAAATGGTACTATGGTTATTACAATAGCCATTTCCTTCAGTGTATAAAAAGATAGCTTAAAAGGCATCTTTTAAAATACTCTTCCTTGACAAAGAAATGAGTGTGTAGAGTTAAACAGATCGGCATTTTCCTCCAATGTTGTAGGCAGAAACGGTAAATATATGCAATTATCTTCACATTGCAAGCATGGGTTCAACATACGTGAGGAGCTAAAGATGATATAGAGCTGAAAAATGATACAGCACTGCCATCTGTTTGGGAATGACAGGAACGTTAAGAAGGAGACCAATAGGACTCAGTCCTCAGCGGATGTAGCCTCACAGAGCTCCATTGAAATAAATGGAACTATCATGATTCATGCCGGCAGAGGAGCTGGTCAATAAGTGCAGTGCTTTGAGACTTGAGCTCTTCTAAGATTACGGTAATTGTAAGCGCTGTGGATATTTTGTTTTTTCTTCAGGACTACATATGTATTTATATCCTCTGTGACCCACTTGGCAATTTACAATATAAAAAAATTAGAAAAAAGTCAATCTGTCAGTCCTTGAGTCCTCTTTCAGGCAAAGCTCTCAGCACTTAGGTTTCAGTGAGCTTCCAGCCTCGTTACAAACCCACACTCTGTGTGGAAATGAGCCATTTGCTATGCGCTGAAGCTGGTAAACATGCGCTGAAGCTGGTCGCTCCTTCTGGTGGGCTGGACTGGACTTTCATGACCAAAAAGTGAAATAGTGCAGTGAAGTCTGCCTAATACCGTATTGCATGCTGACCTGGTAGGTGTGCTTTTAGCAACCTACTGTTCATTAACAGCATCGATGTTCCAGAAAGGTCTCTAACTGTGTGTAATTTTTAAGTATTCTTCTGCCTCAGCTGGAAGTGTCTCAAATTCCTTTGATTTTGACTCTTCTCTTTTCAACAAAAAGACTGCAAATATGTATCTGGGGCCAAAAGTTTCCACACAGAGCCTTATCAATGACAGCTATCAATGACAGGACATAATGACCCTGTATACCCAGACAATGGTCTGAGTCAACCATAATCCAACAAATGTTGACCAGTGTAAGGCTGTGTGGGGACAGATTTAAAATAAAAAGTTTACATGTGTCCCTTATGTACTATAAATGATTCTAAAATTCATAGACTTGCAAAGAATCAAAGTTGTTGAAATCCTGAGTAACTCAGCTTTTGAACACATCACCATAGATAATGAATACTTCTGATTAGATTTTTGTGCCTTTGGATGTCACTGTTGTTTTGCAATAATATAAACAATGTTATATGACAAAGCAGGAAATGAAAATGCTATAATCATCACCACCTTATGTTTGTTAAAAAGTACAAGCCTGAATACACTGTCAGTCTAATAGATACCATTATTTCAGTGTGAGGGATGAACAGCCGAATGTGTAAGTAATGCTTATTTCAGTTTAATATTAGGTGAAAAGGAGAAAATCCCTATACACTTCTTCCTAGACACTTCTCTGATGTCCCAAAATGTATTCCTTTGGAAGGGCTTAAAATGGATTATAAGCCTTCATCACCCTAATGTGGCCATGTCAGATTGTGTCAAGGATAAATATCAGTTTCTTTGAGCCAGATGTAATGGTGAAATGTGTGAGGAGGAGGAGGTGGGTAAGTGACAAGGACCATGCACTACCATTGCTGCTCATGGTTTCTCAGGAGAGAAGTGGAGGTTACTTTTCCCAAGTAAATCTGTTCTGCATTTGTTACAAAATTGGAGCAAAAAGAAGGAAGGAAAAATCATACTTTTCTTCCTTTATAGTATATTGCACAACAAACAGTTCTACCTTCTGGAAATATATATAAAATTAATGGAGATTTAGTGATTAGGGAGGATATTTTCAGAATCATAAATCGCTGCAGTTGCCCCAGTTATTTACAGTAAAATGGGATTCTTGTCTGCATTGTGTGCATTTGCTAGGAACTTGTAGGGCTACTGGGATATGACAGAGAAATAAACAGGAGAGTTTATGATTTTATAAATGTCTCTGATCTTTAGTTTTTGTTGAAAATTCGATGGATTAGAGTGGCAGCTTTTGGTTGGAAATATCAGATGCTAAATAAAGTTGGGAATAGAGCATTTCCATCAAAAGTCAGGCTTTTTTATTCTCTTTTTAGAATCCTTGAATTTCATTTGATCTCAATCTGAGTAGGAATTTTTGCCTGAAGAAGGTCTAGGTCTTAGTGATCAGGAGACACACTGGCATCCTGTGTTTTTGAAGTCAGGAGCCATTGACTTTAGTTTGGTTTGGATTTCTTCATTACAAATGGATCTCGTAGGCTCTAATCCCACTCTCAGTCAGAGATCCAATGACTTCCATGAGCAATGGATTATGGTAGTCAAGCTGCTTTAGAAGTAGATTAAAGTGTCCAGGTATGTCTGAAGTACTCTTTGATATTATTTCTTAGCTAGAGCAAATGTATTAAATCATTCATATACTGTAAAGAAGAGGCTGCTCTTAGACTTTATCTTTCTTTCCCCAGTAGCAGGGTGCTAATGTCACGTCATGCTGTGTGGGTGGTTTTTCATTCTTTTCTCTATTTTAAGCCTGCAGACACATTTCTTTTATGGTTTCAAACTGCTACCATTACAAGCCTGATTAATAAGATTTTATGAGCTAATTAATATGCCTTTATCTATATGAGCTTTTATCTTTATGTGCCTGATTGCTACAGTAGTTCTATAACATTACAGGAAGCTATTTATTTTCAAAATAGCGATGTCATGAAAACCCTTTACCACATAGAGAAGTCAAAGTTCTGGCCTGCCAAGTACATAGAGGGTAGCTCAAACTGTTCAGTGCCGGCTTTAAATGACAGGCTGATGAAAGGGTGTAATGGCCTCTTCAGGGATCTACTTGATGGTGTACAATGGGATAAAACACTGGAAGGAAGAGGGGCCCAAGAAAGCTGGAAAACGTTCAAGGACCACCTGTGCCAAGCTCAGGAGTGATACATCCCAACAAAGAGGAAGTCAGGCAAAAACACCAGGAGGCCTGCCCAGATGAACAGGGAGCTCCTAGACAATCTCAAACAGAAAAAGGAAGCCTGCATAGGGTGGAAGCAAGGACGGGTATCTTGGGGAGAATACAGCGAAACTGTCCAAGCAGCCAGGGATCAGGTTAGGAAAGCTGAAGCCCAGATAGAGTTAAATGTAGCCAGGGGTGTCAGGGGCAACAAAAAAGCCTTCTACAGGTATATCAGTGACAAAAGGAAGACTAGGGGAAATGTGGGCCCACTCAGGAAGGAAACAGGACACCTGGTCACCCAGGACATGGAGAAGGTGGAGGTACTTAACAATCTTTTTGCCCAAGTCTTCACTGGTAAAGGCTCTAATCACACCACCCAAGCTGCAGAAGGCAAAGGCAGGGACTGGGAGAATGAGGTACCATGGACCTNCCCATGTGGGTTCTCTAAGGGCAAATTGTGCTCTAAGGGCCTGACAAATTTGGTGGCCTTCTACGACAACCTTACAGCATTGGTGGATAAGGGGAGAGCAAAAGACATCATCCACCTGGACTTATGCAAGGCATTTCACACTGTTCTGCATATCCTGATCTCTAAATTGGAGATGGACATGGATTTGACTGAAGGACCACTTGGTGGACATGGAACTGGCTGGATGGTTGCACTCAAAAGAGTTGCAGTCAACAGGTCGTTGTCCAAATGACAAGGAATGATGTGTGGTGTTCCTCAGGGATCAGTACTGGGACCGGCATTATTTAACATCCTTGTTGGTGACATGGATGTTGGGACTGAGTGAACTCTCAGCAAGTTTGCTGACGACGCCAAGATGTGTGGAGCTGTTGACATGCTGGAGGGAAGAGATGCCATCCAGAGGGACTTGGACAGGCTTGAGAGGTGGGCCCGTGACAACCTCATGAAGTTCAACAAGGCCAAGTGCAAGGTCCTGCATGTGGGTGAGGGCAATCCCATGCACAAATACAGGCTGGGCAGAGAATGGCTGGAGAGCAGCCCTGAGGAGAGGGACTTGGGGGTGTTGGTGGATGAGAAACTCAATATGAGCCAACAATGTGTGCTTGCAGCCAGAAGACCAGCCATAACCTGTGCTGCATCAAAAGAAGCATGGGCAGCAGGTTGAGGGAGGTGATTCTGCCCCTCTACTATGTTGTTGTGAGACCCCACCTGGGGTACTGCATCCAGCTCTGGAGCCTCCAAGACAAGAGTGACATGGACCTGTTGGAGCAGGTCCAGAGGAGAGCCATGAAGATAATCAGAGGCTTAGAGTACTTCTGCTATGAGGACAGGCTGTGAGAGTTGTGGTTTTTCATCCTGGAGAAGAGAAGGCTCCGGGGAGACGTTAGAGCAGTTTTCCAGTACCTGAAGAGGGCCTACAAGAAAGCTGGAGAGGGACTTTTTACAAGGGCATGTAGCAATAGGATGAGGGGAAATGGTATTAAACTGGAAGAGGGTAGATTTAGATTAGATATTAGGGAGAAACTCTTTACTGTGAGGGTGCTGAGGCACTGGAACAGGTTGCCCGGGGAAGTTGTGGAGGCCTCATCCCTTGAAGTGTTAAAGGCTAGGTTAAATGAGGCTTTGAGTGACCAGGAGGTATCCCTGCCCATGGCAAGGGGGTTGGAACTCGATGATCTTCAAGGTCCCTTCCAACCTAAACCATTCTATGATTCTATGATTGCTGTTCCTTGATATGTATGCAACAGTTCATTCTCCCAAACATAAGTGATGATGGAATTCTCTTAACACTGGAAAGAAGAATGAAACAGGTAATTGCTAAAGTAGTAATGGCATTAGGAGCATTCATGAATATACTTAGTATGGAGCCAATGTCCATGTGCCAGGGCCAGTCCCTGATGGTGCTTGTGGCTTGACCTCCTAGCCACTCCTGGACATCTCTGGTTTTTCCAGTTACCCTGGCCAAGATCCTCTGCAGGGTGGTTTTGCGAGATGACATCACCAGGCTGGTGTGGATCTCAGTTTCTGATCAGTGGTTCCCCCAAGCCTAGTATCTGCACTGACTCGCGCTGAAAAATCCAAGCTCAAAGAAACAAGACACAGATATTTATATTACTGTAGTACATAAGGCCCCAGTAAAATATGGATTAAGCTTGGCTCTTGGTAGTGAACTAACCTATCACAGGGACCTCTCACTTCAAAAGACTTAAAATCTCAACAGTAATAAGAAGAGAGGGGTTAGTGTAGAGCCACTGAAGAAAAATAATTCTGTTCTGTCACGACCATGACTTCATCATCTTTTTGCATTCAAATGTATTCAAAGATACTTACAGGGGGAATTATTTAGAAGTATTTACTTTCTGATATTGAAACCAGACAGATTCTCAAGTGTGTCTTTCCTTTGAAATGACTGAGCCTCATCATTAGTAAGATACCACTGCAAATATTTAAAATTTAAGATAATGCCTTATTTTGATGCCAAAATAATCTCTAGTAAAGAAAATTAGAAGTGATTTTGTAAAGCTATTGGAAAAACTGGGAAAACAAAAGTGCAGTCTCCTAAGTTTCAGTCCAAAGTCTTATTTTCTGACAAAGATATTTTCCATCCAAATGTTTTTCTCCCTCTCTCAGTTCTATGGTTCAGCCTTGCATGGCTGATATTTTTTCATTATTTTTGCTTCACCCTCAAAAATTTGAAAGACTGCTGCTTTCCAGGCTGCTATTCAGACAGATTCTCTGGAAAAATTTTAGCTTGTACTGGTAGCTCAGATACTTTAAAACACAACAATGATATTAATTGGAAAGAATAAGTATTACAATTATACTACTCATATAAGAAAACCATTTTCTTCCATTTTTGTATTATCGAAGTTATGGATAAATAACTTTAAAAAAAATGGTTAGTTTTGCTTCACAAGCAGTTTTGATTTGGAGTCTTCTTTCAGATTTAGGACTGATCAGACTTCCTTCCATTAACATTAAAATATCAAGTTCTGGACACACACAAAGGGATTAAAAACTGTAGTGTGTCTAGGGGAAAACATTCACAAAAGGATGGAAATGAATTTATGTGGTATTTGTGTGACTACCATACATGCTTTCAAAGGATTTCTATTGTAATTCAAGATTAGTTGAGCATAAGTTAATGGACTCTTAAAGTATTACCCAAAGCTTATTATGATAGACTATAGGAGCCTCCTTTAAAAATGTTTTTTAATAATATCAACTACAAGGTCCCTGAAGACATGGTATTTCTAGGCTTAGTATTTCTTCATCAAATATTAAAATAGGTCAAGCAATTTTGCTTCAGTTCCTTTTCTACTCATTCTACTGCTGTAGCATGCATACCAAGTAGAGTGTATTATGTAGATTTACCAGCTGTTGAGTTCCCTGCTTTCTTTCATTATGTTGTTTATTTTGTAATCTATACTAAAAGGGGAAGAACTACAATTACATGCTGAGGAAACCTGATAGTTACTAATTCCATAAAGTTAAGGTCATCTTCTGTAGCAACGGGGGCATAAATTAATTGATCAGAATTCAGTCTTGCAGACACAGGTAAGCTGTGATGAGACATGAGAACAGATGACTCAACAAGGTTCATAGTTGCAAGATTGAGCTACTAATAGTTTATAATCTGAATAACAGTATAAATCTGTGCATCAAATTGTGTGTTTCCCAGGGCATATTTGCACTTGTCAATGAGAATTTGGCTCAATTAAGGGCCTCAAAATTTTATTCTTAGGGCCCAGTAGTCAAAGACAACGCCCAAAATGTAAATCTTCCTGCATTACTTTCCAGTCAAACAATTTTCCACACCCCTTGTTTCGTTTCTGAGCAGGAAAAGGTATGCAGCATATTTACAGCTTAATCCCATAAATCTGGTATTGAGTTCTGTACAAAGTTTCACAAACATTTGGCAGGAATCAGACAGAACAGGGACATGTAAAGACAGTGAACTATCAACTGTAAACTTACTTTTGGTAAAGTATAAAGGAATGTGACCCTTCAGACTCCTTTAATTTTAAAACTAAAAGTACAAAGTCATGCATAGCAATGATACTTCTAAGCCAGACTTTTAGAATAGAACTGATAGAATTGATTCGAATAGAACCTTTCAAAAATGAAAATACACATATTTGGTACACAATAGCTGGCAGGAAAAAACAGATTCTTAGAGCATAAATTGCAGGGAAGATGTGAAAGTCTATGACTTCATAAACTTACAGTTAATCAACACCATTGTTAAATGAGTTTTCATACCATTTGTTATACAGTAGCAAAACACTATTGTCACCGATTTCGTCAAAAGCAAGGTCTGGCAGCAGAACTGTTGCTGGGCAATACATAAGGTTAAAAAAGGATTTGGTGTATTTGGTTTTGATTTTATGCAATCTAATATTTGTCAACCCAACAACTGAGAAGGCTGACGTTTTTGGCTTGAAAAATTTTGCAGGGCTTGTATAGAGCGATGTCCTTGATCCAGGAGCAGGATCCATGAAAGAGTATGTCAAGTATAGTTTGGAGTCTGAAGACTAAAATTATCCATGAGTCTTTGATTTGATTTTGATGCCAAAGACAATTTTTGCTCTGATATCCATGCCAAAGACTGCCAAGTCCTTGTCAAGTAAAAGTAAAGTTGTCTGTTTCAGTGTGCCCCTTTTAACAGTACTGGTGTATCATTATCTTGGTTTACCTTTCTTCTGTGCATGTGATTCTGTTTCTAGCAATTTAAAATAGTTATCGTTATGATTTCAAAGACACCTTATTGTTAATGATATATTTCACGATGAGCTGCTAGCTATTCTCATTGAATTTCTTAGGGTATCACTTTGAACAAACTTAGGTTTATTTTTTTTGGTAGCTTGCTGAAGAATAAACTTCATGATTATCCTCTTGTCATTCAAATCATTTTAGATTTACTTCTACTGCAAGCACTGCAAAAAAAAGACACAATATAAGTCTCACTTTTTCAATAGTGACTGTGAGCAGCAAAACAATGTCCAGTTATTCCTTAGGAAAGGACTTGATCAAACATCCCTGCAAGGTACTGCAATGCATCTTTTGACTTGCAGAATTTTGGATCATGGTGTAAGTGTGCAGACTCAAGGAGCTAACAATTTCTACAACTCCCTGTCTTTTTAGTACCTGGCTTGTTACATCTTGGTTGCAAATTGTGGCCAGGATTACGTACCAAGAGCTTTTGTGAAAGGATTATAGTTTCTCATATATGTGAAGTATCTTGCAAATTTCTGGTGGGTCTAAAATAATTAATGATTGTAAGATAGAAAAGTGAATAACCTGAATGCTAATAACTGCAATTTCATTTTTTAATCGAATTTTAAATATTAGAAATTTGCAAAACTACTTATGCAAATGAAATTGCCCCATCTCACTGGTTATAATAATCCTGCTCAATTATGGTACTGCTAAGACATACACATTTATCAAGTTTAAATAAATGTGTGTAATTCTTCAAAGGCTTTGTGTAATCGCTTCTAGATTTGCCATCAGCTGTACTTGTCTTTGTGATTGTATCTGCACTCGGTACATTTTCATGTTGTAATTGTATGGTAATTGTTTGTGATGATATCTCTGAGTTTTTTACACGGTAATTTTGATCAGCAATTGTGTGATGGTACCTTTGCTGGAAATTTCAGTGCTACTTTTTCCCAGAATTCACTTGCTAACAAGCAATTCACATAGACCAATATATACTGGACTGAGAATTGTACAAATAAAACGGGAGGGCATTTTTACAGAGATAACACATTGTGAATTATAAAAGTGCATACTTCAGATTTTTATGTAACGATCAGCATAATCTGTATGCAAAAAGGGCTTTATCACAAGGTTTACACTGCGATTAAAGGCTGCTGTGAATATGGTAGCATTTTATATCACATTTATTCTGAATTAATTAGTTCTCTATCACCATATCATGTTTCATTGTATTAATAGCCTCATAACTGGCATATGCAAGGCTGACTCTCTTGCCAGGACTCAGCACACGCAGGTGGACTAAAAGGAGGAAGACTTTCAAGACTTACCAGAACATTATCTTTCCCTTTTCCTTATTAGACAGATTCTATGTATGCATATTATGAAGCTTCACTGCTTAATAAAAAAGTGGGATATCTACATAGCAAAGTACTGGTTAACACAACAGATAGGATTACGCATCAGACTGGTCATATTGGCCCAAATCACATCATCTTACCACCCTGAGCTTCTTCTGGTACCAAGAGTTTCCTTGTATCTGTAAAGATAGACATAAATTTTGTCTATTACAAAGAAAATTTTCATTGCAAATTCTGTTTTTGTTAGCAAACATGGTACAACCTAAGTTTAGCCTTTTAGTATTTCTGATGAAAATATTAAGTCAGGCAAAATAGCCAGAAGACCTGCGTGGATGAATAAGGAAGTGTTAGATAAGCTCAAAATCAAAAAGGAGGCCTATAGAGGGTGGAAGCAAGGACAGGTGGACTGGGTGGAATATAGAGAAACTGTCCGAGTGGCCAGGAACCATATCAGGCAGGCGAAAGCCCTAAGAGAACTGAATCTGGCCAAGGACATCAAAGACAATAAGAAAAAAATTCTATAGCTATGTCAGGGAAAAAGGTAGGACTTGGGAGGCTGTGGGCCCTCTCCGGAAGGAAACGGGAGACCTGGCCACCCAGGATATGGATAAGGCTGAGGTACTGAATGACTTTTTTGCCTCAGTCTTCACTGGCAAGGGCTCTAACTGCACTGCCCAAGTCACAGCAGGTAAAACCAGGGGCTCTGAGAATGGAGAACTGCCCACAGTAGGAGAAGATCAGGTTCGAGACCACCTGAACAACCTGAAAGTGCACAAGTCC